>JAPQLA010000008.1:21582421-21655893 GCA_029822935.1 Naso vlamingii | reverse complement strand
TTAATCGCATCTTTTTCTTTTTTGCTTGAAATAACAGCAATATGAATGGAAAGCATAAGAAACATCCAGATCTGGATCCAGTTTGAATGTTGTGTTTACAGACAGCACACATGAATGATCCTGCCTCCACCTTTAAGCTTTTGATCTCCAGTATTAAAAAATAAAAAATCATATCATTTTCAGTTTATGACAGTTTATTCAAATTCAATCATTTTAGTTCAATAAAATTATTACCAATGCATTTCTAAATGTGTTCCCATCCACTCCTCACTAAAATCTCTTTTTATTATATGATATCTTATATGATACAAGTACAAGTAAGTACAGTTCAAGCTCTATTTGCTAGAAAATTTTTGATGAGTTTAGCTGTTTTAGATAGATGACAAAAAAAAGATGTCACCTCATGATCAATTATTTTTGTCAACATTACCTTGTAAACCAACACCATCACTGGCTTTAGCTTGTTTTACTGTCTGTCGGTACATTTCACCCTCATTAACATTCATGAGTAGAGGGAAGTTTGAGATATTGTGCTGTACTGTATGTGTACACAGAGTTTTTCTCCACAACTTTGTGTTTGTGTTGTGTGTGCCTTCTTACCCGAGGGACATCACAGCAGTATCTCATTTCACATGAAAAGGCCTGGGTTTGCGGGAAACTGTTTGTGCGGGAGAGCATTGCCTCCACTGTGCATCCGCCACCCCCTTCCAAAAAAAAAAAAAAGAAGAAGAATTTTTGATTACAGTAACAAGCCCATAAATTATGCAGGAAGAGCTGAGGATGATGAGCTGATGAAAGACAGCCCCTTTTAACCTTTTTTCCAGCAGAGGAGGAATCGCCCTCCCATTTTGTTTGGCCACATGCAGTGAGGGAGAGTCGGAGAAGGGGTCTAGACGATAGAATGATATGTTCATGGTAGGGGGTCTCTATTTTCAGCATGCGAGTGGGAATACATAGTGAAGAATGATGGTCTCGCACTGTATCTGCAGCAGTAACTTCTTCTTGGCTCTGTTTCACTGGTGTCACTGGAGAAGGAAAATTTCGATTGAATCTGCTGCTGTAGCCATTTTTGCGTAGAAAATGTGTTGTTGTTGCTGCTGCTGTTGTGTGTGTGTTTGCATCTGTGTGTGTGTGCTGAGAGCAGGGAAGCTGGGGGAAAGCTGTTGATGTCGAATTCAATCAGTGCAGCTGCTGGGACCATCCTTGTAGGAAACAAGTATGCCACTTTCAAAGTGGCTGGCTGCTAATGTGTTCCTGTGTAAGACAATACACACTCTCCACCCCCCTGCTATCATCACTACCAGTGCAACATACACTCATTGATTCAAACATAACTGCCACATTATACATGCAATCACGACAGGGTTGCAAACACAGGCAGTGCTAATGACTTTGCAAACACAAAGTTCAACACTTTACTCTAAATGGTTCTCGTAAAGGACAAGTCTTGTGATATTCTGTATATTCTTACTCTTACCAAGAATAAACAGAACAAAAGAAAAGTACCTAACTAAACTAAAACTATTTTGTTTATACCTTCTTGCTGCCCCCAAATACCAACCTGACCACCCAATGTGGATTTATCCACAGCCAAAAATAGTCCTAAATGAAAAGATTTTATGAGATGCGATCCTTCTGTACTAAGACGAAGCCAAAATTCTGAAAACATCATGGTGCTTGTTTTTCTCTTACAATACAGATATTACAGAGGATGCAATTCTTTTGGATCTGAAGGGGTCAGCATATATGCCTGCAAATAAATGGTATGGTACGAATGCCTACTAGCACAGAAGAAGAACAACACTCCTCAAAAGATGACGAGTACAGCTACAACGCCATTTACACAACTACGCTGCCCAGGGTCATGTCGAGTTTTTTTACTAAGGTGGCTCAAGTGGTACACTGACATATTCAGGGGTGGTTCCGCCTCTCACTGCACAGATAGGCAATCACTATTTAGGATAGTGGGGTGGCACTCAGTGTGGCAAATCAAAATTCAGAAGTGGCCAATGCCACGCCAGGCCTCCTTTCTGGACACTAACCCCTAAATTCCACTAGATGCGTTTGCATCTGTGTTCTGGTACAGCAGCTGAGCTGATTCATTGCAATTCTAGTCAATGTGTGTGCTTCCATCAGCTGCAGCTGTGTTGTGTTCTGACTCCGTCACAGCTCCGGCGATCCGGAGCCCTCCGCAGCAGACACACAAGACTTCTATTTTAGCCGGATGGCGGGCCACAACGCGGCAGTTCGGCACATAGTAGATCGTGCGGGACAGAAAGTCGAGGACAGAAACATAATTAAACATCAGGTGGATTTTCAAAATAAAAAAACTCTGTGACAGATCATATTTCACTGTACTACACTAACAATACGTCATAATGGTTGGAACCAGGCCTGAAGTCAACAGATCAGAGGTTTTCAGAGACTGTGGTCGCATGTTATATTTTAATTACCGCAAAATCTTGTAGTGTTGTGACTCAAGCTGTTTGCTGTGCTATGCTCTAAAATCGCAGCCAGTGGGTGTTGATAGATGACAGAGCACAGAGTGGACACGTAACGCAGCCCCTGCAATGCACACGTATCCAGTGGAATCCCGGGGTAAGCCACGGTCCCTGTTTCAGTTCATTGGCAGCATGATGGTTTAGTGGTTAGCACTGTGGCCTCAAAGCAAGGAGGTCCTAGGTTCGACTCCTGGCTGGGGCAGGGCCTTTCTGTCTGAGGTTTGCATGTCCTCCCCGTGTTCGCGTGGGTTTTCTCTCGGTGCTCCGGTTTGCATGCATGAAACTGGAACTGGTTGCGGGTCCGGGTAGAACCGTTATGCGGTCAAATGGTGGTCCACCATTTGGTGATGCCTGCTATAGAGCTATATTACTACATGTGTTTGTGTTGTGTGTGCTAACATAAAATGGATTTATTGTTTTGTTATTGTTTTTTAGTGTGGTAGTGAAATTCAATACGAATACATTTCCCCAGTATTGGTATCAACTAATTGATTTCAGGTGCTGTAACATCCCTGGCTTGCACAGCATATTTCTATTTGAGTATGCTTAATAAAAATGTAATGCCAATTTTTTACACACTACAGTTTGGGGTGGGGGGTGGGGCAGTGATAGAGGCTTGTTGTAGTTTATTAAGTTAAATCAACTTTATTTTAATGTGAGCTATCAATTATTTTTCAGGTGGACAGAAAAGAAAAAAGTTTAATAGCCTGTGTTCTAGTGCAAGTGTAAACATCTGAATTGTAGTTTTGTTATTATGTCACATTTAAAATTTTTAAAAAGCCACAAAACTGTTACCAGTGTCAATAAATTTATTTGTTTCATTTATTTAAAAATCATTTAGGGCAGATTTTGGGCAACTATTGGACTGGAAATTATTAAAGCAATTAGAAAACATTGATACTTGGATATACTTAGTTTTGTCACTTTCCTCTATGAGCAGGTGATAATGCATTGTGAACTAAAAGTTTATGGAGTTTGTCTGTATCATATTTTTTGGGGGGTTTTTTTTCGAACTCAATTCCCAGAAGAGAACCAGGAAAAGTGTAGGAAAACTTTTTTCTTTTCTTTTTTTTTTTTACAATGTGTGCTGAATATATTGTACAAAAATAAGGAGCTGATTTGTGTACTACTTACAGTTAATTGAATTAGTTTGTTTTGTCAGAACAACTGAACTGTGCTTTAATTTTGAGATTATTATAATCTTGTAATAAATCACAATTCACACCCAGCATTACTGAACATATCCGTTGTTTCAATTTACACATGAAAAATATGAAGAGAGATTCACACATGTGCATCTGCACATGCACCCGAGGATATCTGGCACTTTACCAAATCCCAGATCCCGCACAAAGAGCCATTGTAGTTAGCTATGATAATGAGCTCAATATGCCCTCCTCAGGAATGTGTGAAAACAGGGCTGTTTCAGTGCAGAAATGCCCTCTTTCCCACAGTCTTAAAGGGCCAGTGGCCCCTCTAAAACATGACTGGCATATAAATGCCGTTGTGCCTCTGTACCGGGCCAACGTTTGGCGGGTGGACAGGAGGGCGAATGTGAGAGGGCACCCTGGCTGCTGCCCAAAATCCACAGCAGCCATATGCAGAGGAGGTGGAGAAGCATCTCCCATGTGCCTGGAGGTTAACTGTAGACCAGCAGGGCTGTGAGCTCTGATTAGAGATTAGTGAATGAGGGGGCAGCCGTCAGCCTGGAAAAAAGCACTCAAAGAAATGAGCCAAGATAGTTAGGGAGAAGGTGCCAAGATGAAAGCGCAACAGGTGGTAGAGGGAGGAGAGCAGGCCATCAGTGAGCAACTACCACATTTACACAGCATATATAAAGGTGTGAGACTACTCGAAACACAGAACCAATTTGGTCAAGTAGTTTTATGATCGGACTGAAGAGCATGGGCCATAAAAATAAGTGTTTAAAGGCCATGTTGTCACAAAGAGAGCATTCTTAACTAATGTTGTGTCAGTGGTATCACACAGCATTTATATGCATCTCACTAAAATAAGCAATTTATTACACACTTAAAAGGAACATTAATTACATCTAAGACAAAACATAGGGCTCTCGGAGAGCACAGACCACAGCCAAGGCCAACAGTCCATTCTTTGTCAAGATTATTAGAATAATGTCAAAATTTGGTTGTGCTGAGCTGAGGTTCATCATGCCATCTACACATTAATTATGTATTTCTACTGTAAATTATAGATATTTTTCACAAAGCCTGAAGGTTGAGCATTTTTCTTAAAAAAATAAAACAAAACAAAAACAATTCTCAACTTTTATGGTATAAAATAAATTAAGCAAAAGGTACAGGAACATAAAATAAGAGAACCGAATCATAGACCATATAGCCCGATGAATGAAATGAAATGAGAAGGCCGCAGGTGACAAAGACTGGTGAGTGTATTGTCAGACCAATGGGGAAACAGACAAATGGATTTTGTGTTGTTGGAACGATGGGGTGTCAGACCACTGGGTATTTGTTGGACAACTGAATGGTGGGTGGTTACAACAATGGGCAGTCCTCGATGGGAAGCCAGGTGAAGTTTCTTCGTCCAGTAAACATTTCTGGAGGCTCACACCAAAAACGGTGCTGTAGCTACTAACCCAAAGCAACCTAAGAAGAGGACCTAGTTGTACAATGTGAAAAACAGTGCAAAAAATTTGTTGGAAAAAAAAAAAAAAGACATATCGGCAACTTTTTTTTAACTGTAATCTTCACATTAGCCACTATGCTTTAACCAGTAAAGAAGAAGTTCAGTTTTTTGCACATTCAGCCTTATAATAAGGATATTTACAATCATATACAATGTTCTACAGCATAATTATGACGACCCGTGCAGTCTTGAGAGCTGCAGCTTGTTGCAGACGTAAAAAAACTGATCGTATCCTTTAACATGTACCCCATCTGAGGTGGGTGTGCAGGCTTGCATTATGATGTGCCGCTAGTTGTGATAAGCAGGAACTCATGATCTCTTCACACTGTAATGTTTACCTGCTAGCTTGCAACACACACAAAGAAGAGAAGAGAAGCAACACCCGCCTCTGTCAGATCTTACATTATACTTTTGGTACATCTAATACCTAACCATTAAGGCTTCTTTAAATAGCACCAATATATAAAGAAAATAATTTGTATTTTGCGTGGATGTTTGAACAGAAAGAAGCGTTCATGCTCATGCATCAGCTTCAGATGGGGTGCAGGGAACCTTGTAGCTTTGCATATAGTAAATACTTCGCTACAAAAAAGGATGTAAATTATCTGTGAAATTAATTGTGGAGCTCAGAGGCTTGGATTTTCCCACACAAGCTGTAGCCTATGTTACCATATATATATATATATATATATATATATATATGTGTTTTAAAACCAGTTGATTAGGACATTGCTGCAGTGCTGTTTTGCTGTGAAGCTCCAGAAAAGTTTTGTGGGTAAGAAAAATATCAGGGAGCAGAAAGAGTGAGCAACTAGTTGGTGGACATTGAGAACATTAAGCAAGCTGTGGAGCCAGACAATGTTCAGGAGAAAAACAGAGGTGAAAAATAGTCTTTGATATTCTTCCATTATCCTGTTTATAGAATCACTCCAATCTTTCTTCAAATCTGCTAGATTATTAGCTTTTGCAGCTAGCCCTTAAGTTTTTGTATGTTTGCGTGTTCAGCTCTTTCAATACTGTAATATTTTAAGTAACATGCAAAACATTAAATTAAATTAAAACTCTTCAAGCTTCTAATGGTTAGGAGCCCTTCCTCTCTTCCTACCTGTCAGCTGTGCCACGCAAACGAAACACATACATAATCTGTTAGCTTGAGTTCAAACTGGAGACCAACATTTAACACTTACCTGGGGTATCATAATGATAACTCACTCTAACTAAACTTATCGGTTGTTGTTTGTCATCGTTTTTCATCGATTTCATCCTACAATATGAGCAACAGGAAGGAAATAGGAAAAGTCCAACGGAAGTTCAGCTCAAATGGTGCACACTTCAAACAGAAACAAAACCACTAAACTGATTTGGTCGATGAAGTTTGCTCAAATCGCAATCATTTAGGACATTGTTGCGTGGTTAGCAGCCAGTCTGTGCTTTAGGTTATGTTATGTTAGTTTATGTGATGTTGCTATGGTGAGGGTTCATGGCGTGACTTGTATTCACAACAGTGGTACTACACCCAGATGTTGGGGCACTGTTTTCCCCAAAATTGACTTTAAACATGTTGTGGCTTTAAGAGAGTAAAATTATGATTTTTTTAAAAAAAGGACAATGTTTAAATGTCTTGTCATTCACAGTTACTTTCCTTTGCTATTTTCTGAGCAGTTGAAATCTCCCTAGGGTTGCCCACCTGGGTCAGGACCACCAATCAGGGGCTGATAGCTCAAAGGTCTTGGAGAGGCTGAGGAAAAAATCTAAAGCAAACCCTGCACTGAGCTGAGAACTGCTCTCTTCAGTATCTAGTCTACATTTAGTGTTCATTTAGGTCAATGAGTGAGCATGCACAGGACCACAGCTCTTGAACAAGCTCACCTAAATTGAAGCAGCTGTCATTAATGTCTTTAATTTCACTTGTACTTTTCCTGCTCTGACAATTTAAAATGTCCATCATGGAACCCATCAGGTTATTAGGTGAGCTTGTTCCAGAGTTCTGGTACTGTGCACGTTCACTCATTGGCCTGGCTTGCTGTGACACTTAATAACAAAGCCATCATTGGTCACTCCTGTGTTGGTCCTCAAGATGTCTTCTGTAAAACCCATCTATAGCAATGTATTGCAATATATTAGATCCTAACCCATGTATCTTGATACGTATCAAATCACCAGATTCTTGCCAGCACACAGCCCAAGGATTCAGTGTGGAAAAAGAGCATCTGATGTACAAGCAATAGTCAGATGCATTTAATTAGGACACAGTTATTTACAGGCTAGTCTCCATAAAAAGACTCTACATTCACTGAATATCGAGTCTGTAGGCAAGGTAGGGCGATCTTGTTATGGATAAAGCCCTGGTTAGTCTGCGTAATTAACGGCGGACTGTTAACAGCATGTAAACTGGCTACGTGTGAAAAGATCCACTGGTAGATGTGGTCTCTCAACTCCAACTCCATTCTCGTGTTGGACTGTAAACAGCGAGTGGCACGCAGAGAAGAGAGTCGGAAATAGAAATTCGCCTCCTCCAACGGTAGTCCAAGAATAATGGGGTTTGTATCCCTGTCTACCAGAAGAAGTGTAGTACTTCCCACACGGCTTTTTGCTCACATTTCAGGATGCTGAGTGTGTTCAAAATGACAGGGAAGGTTCAGATTAGAAAAAGGCTAAAGTTCCATCTGAAAAATGCAAGAGTTTGCATTTAATTAATTTTCCCATCTAAATTTGCATCTGCACAAAAATAGAGGTAAACAAGTGTGTGTATGTCTTGACATGTAATACTTACATTGTGGGGACATAAATCTGTTTACACTGTCCCATTGTGAGTCTTCCTTAGGGACAAAACACAAGTCCCCATAACGCAATTGGTAAATTTTAGGGTAAAGACTTAGTTTAGGGTGAGGGCACTATTTAGGAAAGTAGTGTTTATGGTTACAGTTAAGTAAGTTTCCAGGAAATAAATGCAAGTCTACGAAATGTCCTGTGAGATTTTTGGACACAAAACTGTGTGTGTGTGTGTGTGTGTGTGTAAAACTTCTACTCTGTTTATGCCTTTCATCACTGCACCTAATATTGTTTTTCTTTTTCCCTACAATAGATTTTGTTTTTTCCTTCCTGCTACCACACATACTCAAGCAGGTGACATATAAAAATAAAAATACTGGATTTGTGACATCAACAGAATTGATTATTTTTAATTTAGCATTTTTTAAAAAGACATTTCATTTAACTTTCATCAGTGTAATACCATTTAGCATGTTGTAGGCTACACTGAATTACATCATTACCATTTACATCAGCCATAAAATGTGGCTGAACTAAGATTAGGTGTGTTTACCCAACCATTACATCACTGATCATAACTCCAAACTTCCCTTTAAAATTCCATTGAAGAAAAAAAAAAGAAGCTCTGCTTCAATTTGTAGTTCGTTCACCAACTTTCTACTCTCAGCATGGACACAACATCCACACAAACACAAAAATATTAAAATGCATTAATCCATGTCCCTCATTTGGATGCATTTGCGCTCATCAGCTCAGTGGAAAGCGAGTGTGTGTTTGTTGTGTATGTGTAGGGGTTTGGAGACATCATTCTTAAATGCCAGTGGGCCACTGACCGGTCAGGGTGTTGCTGCAAAAGTCCAATCAACGCGGTGAGAAATAGCAGAGCTCACAGCAGTGCATCTGTCTTCAAGGCCAGGCCTTGAAACGGAACAGAATGATGAAAAACCCCGAGTCTTAAAGAAATGTGCGTACTGATACAAAAATCCGGTCATTATCGACTCACCACATGTCAGTGGAAACTTGTCTGAAGTTCACACAGCCACCGAACCTTTGGCAACTTGGCAACTGCACTTCCATCTCCTCTCTGTTTCCTCACAGCTGCTTTTGTTCTTAATGTGTTCAGGTAAATCTCTCTTTTTTGACAACCTGTTAACTATTATGTGAGAGCAGTCAGTTCTCCAATGGGCCTCCATGATAGCACCTTGCTAGGAGAGCTGTGAAAAAGCTGCCAAAGCCTTTATATTGTGAGAGGATGAATGACCACAATAACTGCACTTGGTGGGAAAGAAAACAAGAGAAAAGAATGCAACCAAGGATCAAACTGAGAAATCATGTCACATTCATTCACGAGGCTGCTGTGTTTCCTGTATGCTTACAGTGAGATTTAATAGTTGGTTATTCATGTCTAAAATGTCATACAGAATTCCAAACAAGCTTCATTATATTGTTTCAGTTGACATGCTGCATTAGAAAAACAGCCTGGGGTGTGTGTCAAAGCCCTGAAAAGGGGAGTATTTCAATGAAAGATGCTTGATGAAGACAAAGTTTGTAAGAATTTTCCTCCCACCACATTTGAAGACAAAAGTGCTTGTTCTGAATGCCACACTGAAAGGCAGGGCAAACAGAGAGGGAAAAGATGCAGTACATCAAACAAATAGGGGCTAACAGTGCACACTTTTGGACAGTCTCTTGTCAAACACAGTCACCAGTAACCCTGCCACTGCTTGGTTTAAACAACTGAAAATGATTTACAGTTGAAAACATTCTTTAGAAAATTAGATATGTATCAAAAAGTAATTAAATGTAACGAGTTACATTACTCTGATAATGTAATTGAAATAGTCACATTACTTATTACATTTTAAATATGGTAATTAGTAATCTGTTCCCTGTAACATTAGTTACCTTTCCAACCCTGGCTATTTCTGTGGCTCAACATGAACCTGACTGTGCAAAGATGAGTGGAACGACACAATAAGGGGAGTATTGGTAAAAATTTATGCAACTCTGGTGTCGTTTTGATGAGAAATCTTGCTGGTGCATCTGCCAGTACAACCAGGTGTAGGTGTGAAGCAGCCAACATAGGGCAATTTTCCTGGCTTTAACTTTAACCCTAACCCAAGGATGGACTCCCACAGACAGGTGGATGCCCCACTCGTTTCATCCCACTTTCGGGCTGGGTATCAAAGTTCAATACTTTTTAGGCACAGACTAAAATGCCCCGATACAATCAAGTATCAAAAAAATGTCATCCTGTACCAAACTTTGATACCTGAAGGGTTTATCTCATCAACCTCAGTGAGCCAGCATGCATGCAGTGTGCCTGATGTGCCAAAATCTACAAGTGCTGGTCATTGGCTGTATCAAGGCTTTCAGGAAAAACATGAGGTTGCCATGGATTATGCCCAGAGACAGGGCTCACCACGTCTGTTAACGTTAGCATTAGCCCGCTTGATTCTGTACTCACATCACTAAGCTGGTGTGAGCTCCACTTGCCACCGTCACTTGCTCTCTGTCAATCATCCTTGTTGCAGGGGGGGTTAATATTGTCATGATAATCCACCGTTTTTACCATGTCCGTTTTAAGCCTGTCCATCAGTATTTCCTATAGCAACTTCAGGAGATTCTCCTCTTAATGGGTTAGATGGACAGCAGTTTAGAGGTAATGAAATGAACTGATTTTATTGTCTACATTTTAAGTTAGTTGTGAGTGACACACTTGCTAATTATCTATTCCTCCTAATTTACCACTGTGCCACGCTGTGCTTGCGTGCTTGTTTGAGTTCACCCTTTGACAAAAATAGAGCAAAGTGTGTTCCACTTAAAAAAGTTGAGGGAAGGAATCTTAAGATAAAGAGTCTGAGAGAGAACTTTGAATCGTACAAACAGTACTTTCTCAGCACACTTGGCTAATCATTTTGTAAAGTGGGCGTGATTGTTGGATTATCAGTTTAGGGCTGTAGAAAAAATTCTTGCCTCTCTCGAGCCTGAAGATTGCATGTGTGTTTTCTTTAAGCACAAAATTGTCATATGAAGCTCTGATTGGGCAGTTATTTTCTCATATTGCCTTTAAGATGATCCACAATGTACAAAAAACACAAAAGTGCATTACTTGAATTGTGAAAATGTTGCCTGTGTTCTGTTTTATGAGCCATCCACTTGCACTGGTGGTCTAAGAGGTTTAAGGTCATGAAACACACCATCCTCCAAAATGATTCAGAACTCTGCTCACATATGACTTTGCACTGTTTGACGCCTGTTTTTGTCTCTAAGGAGCGGTGGCCATGCCAATGTGTTTAAGACTGCATGTGTGAAATGGCTGACTGGTTTGAATAAAAAAGTTCAGTGTGAGATTCAATGTGTAGATAGCAATAGCTATACTATTTTTTCAAAGCACTCTGTGCACCTTTGGATATCTGGGAAAGGAATAAAATATTTTTAACTGCCATATTATTACTATGCCTGTTAATTCAGGTATATATTTTAGCTTATCAATTAATTTTATGTATTTATACACAATTTCTTAATTATTTATTCATAGGTTAAAATATAGTCCTTTGTTTAAAAAAATGCATTAATATGCAAATTACATTTAATTTTAATTCCATAAAATCAGAGAAAGATAAAAATGTGCATTAATGCTCAGGATTAATGACAGCTCACACCACACCTACCAAAAATGTTTAAAGGTTTACCTAACAGCACTTTTAGCTGTAACCAGCAGCGCTCTGTCAGTTGGTTCGCAGAAATTCCACACTCTTTGGTGGTCATAGTTTTTAGTCCTAGGAGACTGAAATTTGGAATGGAGGTCAAGTGTGTGTGTGTGTTTGTGTGTGTGTGGTTGTGTTCAAGCCAATTGGCTAAAAGGGGGCATGGCAATGGGAGTGGCCTATTGCAAAAAGGTGCATAACTTCCAAATGGATTCACAGACTTGCATAAGATTTAATGGAAGGGTTGGTCATGAGCCAAAGGACAGCTGATCAACTGTTCGGCCAACTGGCAAAAAGGGGGCGTGGCAGTGGGAGTGGCTTGTAACAAAAAAAACCCCACGTAACTGCTAAACAGATTCATGTTACATGGCAATACTTTGTAGCCCCCCCCAACACACACACCCACACACACACACACACACGAACACGCACACACAGAGATTTACGCAGATATTCTTGTTAGTATTTTACTCTGACTTCTACTCTACTGTACAGACCAACCAAAACATTTACCCTATCCCTAACCTTAACCAATTTATGCATTAGCCTAATCTTAACCTAACCTAACCTCAATTCATATTTTACCCCTAAACTTAACCGGGACCTCAGAAATTAAGTCATGCAGTATAGGAGCGGTCATGGCTTCCATGAGGACTCAAACCGTCGGTGATGCCAGAAAAGTTCCTACATAGGTAACAAAAACCTGCCATTGGTTCTGGATTGCCCCGCCCCTACACCTTAGCCCCCCCCCCCTTACAAAACTCATGAACTGTAGCTTGTGAATTCATGATTGTTTGCTAGATTATTAAAACTTAGTCAGGTCAGGTCAGGTGACTTTATTTGTACCTGTAGGTAGATTTGTTTAGCAGCAAAAAAGAAAAAAAAAAAAAGAGGAGGGCATTCATATTGACAAACATTTACAGAACACTGACAAATGACAGATGCAGACGAAGACATAACAACAGGTACTCACAAGCTTGAGAGACTAAACAGGACTCATTGCAAGATGAAACCACTAAAATATAGAATAAAAACACAGTGCAAAAGACTAATATTAATAACTAATAAATCTTCCATAATATGTGCAAAATATTGCTAAGATTTATTTAATTGAATAACTGCAGCTGGAACAAAGCTGTTCCTGTTGCGCTTTATTCTACACCCAGGGACTGGAAATCTCTGACCAGATGGGAGGAGTTGAAATTCCTCAGAGAGAGGATGGGAGTCATCTTTTGTGATACAGCTGGCTGTCCGCTGTAGCTGTCTGGTGTACAAGGACTCTATGCTTAGCTGTGATTACCAATCAGCCAACTGGACCATTTTATAGCCTGACTCATTCTATTTCTGTCCTTCAAAGTCAGACTGCCAAACCATGCCACCAAAAAAAAAAAGATAAAACAGACTTGATAAAAGCTCGATAAAAAAGTGTTAACATGTTGACTTTTAGGAAGAGCACAACGTTCTGGGAATTTTGAGGAAAGTTTTCTTGAATAAAGTGAAGAAAGGAAGCAACAGATAGCGATCAGTCAGTACTTTTACATTTCTTGCTTCGATCAGCATAGCCGTTCCTTTATGTTTACACCCTTTGATAAACTTTGAAACCTCAGTGAAAGTGCCATTTTTTTAAAGGAGAATGCCAACAATATGGGTTGAAGCAGAAGCTTTGATGTTAGATATGTTTCCTTCATCAGCAATGACTACTAATTAATTAGAGTTCATTTTTAATTACTTACAGAATTGGCCTGGGACAAACGGCACGAGTGGGTGATCTCTAGTCATGATTCAATCGTAAAAAGCTCTAAAAAATGGCTTTTCTCAAATCGGGAAAGGACTTGCGTTCTGTAATGTTTGTGGATTTTTATTTACCTGTGCAACGTGCATGATCGCTGTTGCTATGTGAAAATAGGCCTAACATTACCTGTGAAGTTTTTGCAGATATGAAGCACCTAAATTGATCTTGACTGTTTATGCTTTTGGTCTCTGATGTCTGATCTGATTGGCCATGATTGAAATCAGCTTTGACTCACCTTCTCATTGTCTGTTCCTCCCCCCTCTCCACTGCGCCAGGCTGCACCACAGATGCGCCTGCATCTCTGCTCAGGAAATTACCAAAAATGATTACCCCACCTAGTTGCGCTCTCCGTGGCTAGAACTTAGACCTGTGCCTGCACTGCAACCAGATTCACGAAAATAGAGCCCTTTAACGCAACCCATCAATTAATATTCCTGTTATTACAGATTTAATATATAATAATTTACACATTTTACTGTACAATCTCAACTTTATAAACTCCAACTGGGCTGATCACATATTCATTTAGAGACACTGATATAATCTGTAGGATTATGTCATGCTTAAGAAATGATCTCCAGTAACTCTTGCTTTTTTTTTAAATCCTTCTCTGAAGGATTACCACTTAGAGGTCTTAAATGACCTCCGTGTACGTTCACACTGCTCCACCACTCCTCCTCAGGCACAATGGGGGCAGATGGGTCTCCACTTAGACAGACCCCCGGGTGTGTCTGACACCCAGCTGGGAACTCAGGCCGGGCCCGCAGGGAACTCCAGCCTTGTCAGCACTCTGCCACGAGTTAGGAAGGAATGAGGGAAATAAAGGTTTTCCGCAATTTTCTGCAATTCCCCTTCTTTAAAATAACCCTGTCACAAGAATTAGCTATTTTTCTCTTTTCAATAGAGCATGTAATGGCTGCTGTGTGCGTTTTCCCCCATGGCCACCATTCTGATTAGAGGATGCTGCTGTTGAGGTCACAGAGGTCATGCTGCAGATATTATTCAGAGATAATGTTGTTTAGTTTATTGCAACAGTGTGATTCTTCATGTGGCGGCATTTTTTCCTTCACTGTTTTTTCTTGATCTGAAAAGAACTATAAGGTCAAATGAGGGTGTTTAATGAATGTGAAACCCTTTTAATGAACATATCTGTTCATCAGTTTTCATTTGCTGCGCTCTTTTCTTTTTAACTGTTATTCACATTTAATGAAGATTGTGTTAGTGACTGTGGTTATGCAGAATGAAGAGTTCTTAACAGGTTCTAGAGAAAGGCATGGAAGGAACCCTTTGAGTGTTTCATATTTAAAAACATCACATTTGTTGCTCTGTTGTGAAAGTTTGTGGTAGATTTCATCATAAAGGGATACTGCAGCAATTTTGTACTGAACTATCAAGTCAGGAACTCGCAGGAGATATTAGTCCATAATGTAATTACAGAAAGCTAATTAAATGTAATCAATTATGTAATGAACTGAAATGTTAAACTGCCCTCATCATCTAAACTGAGGAACCCAGTTCCTTAATGCAACTTTTCTGTGAAAACTTTTTATCACATCCCCCTCAGTGATGACATCATCAGGGTTGTTGTTGGTTTTTTTTTTCAGACATCACAAAAGATATTTCACAACTGCTTTGAATGGGACTTGACCCCAAGTCTCCTGGCTCCAAGTGCTGTGTGTGACCCATCATTGCAGTTTGACCAAAACCCCTCCTAGGACTTTTTGCTCTTTGTCCTCCCCCAGGTGGAGTCATTGTTGTGAATGTCGAGTGCTGGCACGGTGAGTTTTCATTGGAGTTAGGTGAAACCCTGCTTTACAGACTTGCGGGTCTTGACCAAGCTGTCGTATGTGATGGGTGGGAAGCACTAGTGTAGCCAGAAAAAAGACTCAGGGAATGTCAGCCCATCACCTGCTGATTGCCAATAGAAAGTTACTCACGCAGGTGGAAGAGTCTCCTCATCACATGTCATTTTCAGCAAATGCAGTAATGGAGGAGCTTGTTGCAAAGAAGAATAGCCTGTTAATGACCTGTGTTGGGGTTATTTTGGATTAAATGTCCTCATCAGGATTTTCCAGGTTTGTTTTTTCAGTGCATTTGGACTTTATGACTATTACAGTGAATGATCAGGGCTAATATCTGTTCTGAATGACATTTTTTGACTTTTCTCACATATTTCCTTTAATTTATCATTTGAATTGTATTTAGGAAGGACTTTTGTAGATGTACCACTGACTGCATACAACTTTGATATTCTGCTTTAACTCGAGGTTCTTGTGAAAAGTCATTATGATAGGTCCATTCTACAGTTGTTCATGCAAACAAAAACAGATTTCTTCTATACAGGGAATGCTGAATCTTTATTTATTTATTTATTTTACTCTGATCTTCTTTTTCATTTAAATTTTGAGGAATTTTCCATTTTTAATTTTGGTCTCAACCACTCTTTATCAGACAATGTTTAATCTCATCTATTTGTCTTTTCTCAAATAGCTTTTTTTTCTTTTTTCACAAGGTCTGACACAGTGTCATTGTATGTGCATTACCGTCTCCTCCGACCATTCCCCCAGCCACACTCAAAGAGCAGGGATTAATATCAATTATGGACGGGTGGGAAAGTTCCCCACCATGTGCCAGATCCTTAATAGGGACATGTGTAAGTCATTACCTCAACACTTTGGGCTCCCAACACAATTTAAGTATGTGTGCATGCATGCATGTGTGTGTGTATGTGTGTATGTGTGTGTGTGTGTGTGTGTGAGAGAGAGAGATGATTGATGGTAAAGGGGGTAGTTGGGGGTTTCTTTCTTGTTCGATAAGGCTCAGAAAACACTGAGAAAGTGGATTTATATTCTCTGAGAAGTGTCTGTTCGCCTTAGAAAGTGATGAGAGGTTCTATGGTGACAAACCTTCTATCAAAACTTAAAAAACCTCTTTCTTGGCTCCCACTGCTCTCTCTCTCTCTCTCTCTCACACACACACACACACACACCTCCGTCAGCCTGGTTCCATCAGAGCTCTGTGGTGTTGACAGTGTTGAAGGCCTCAGCACAGACAGCTCTGAAACAGCTCCTCTCTTCTCTTCTCTCCCTTCCAATTCCTCTGCCTCGCATATTTGTACATGGCAGATCACATTCCTGCCGGCCTCTCTGGCTGCATCACAGGCACGGCTGGAAATAAAATGCAGGTTGTCTGATGAATGGTAACTTAACGGGGGTCAGACAGATATATGGGTTAGCCAATGGCGGCCCTGCTCTCATTAAAATATGGAAGAACCGCCAGTCACTGTCGACGGGGGTTGAATATAAAGTGTAGAGTGATTTATCACATTATGAGTATTGGCATTTTTAAAGCTTAAACTTAGCTTTATATTTTCACCCATGTCCTCCTTGATGTATTTCCATCCCTGTCTGAAGCTCACACACCTGTAGGGTTTTGTTTTGTTTTTTTTTCCCCCACTTGCATGTTTTTTAGCAGAGAGTCTCAGCGTCTCACAGTGTCTGATTTCATAGGTTGAATGTAACTACATTTTATCAAGTACTCCACTTAAGTACAAATGGAGGTACTTTTACATTATCTGGATAATTACTTTTTATTCCATTTGAAGTTTTTTTTCTCTGTAACATTTCAATTATCTGACAGCTTTAGCTGCTTCACTAAATTTGCATAAAAACGAACAGCTCATACAAAATGTTTTGTTGACAATTGCCAAACAGTTTATACAAGTACAGCTAAAATGAAAAGTGTGTTAATTTATAGGTGAATTAAGAATTTAATTTGAAACTGTTTTAATATTGTTAAGTCATTTTAAATATTTTTGAATTGTGTACAGTACTATTGGTTGGAATAAACAAGCATGTGGAGGTGTAACTTTGAACTCTGGGTAACTGCGACTGCATTTGTCACTCTTTTCAGAAATTTTACAAACCAAACGATCAATCAATTAATGTAGAAAATAGTCAGCAGATCCTACCAGCCATAATAGGTAATAAAAATGCAATGCTATAATACATTTCCTTCCATACTTTTACTTTAACACTTCAAATACATTTTCCTGATTATACTTTCATGCTTAATTCAACATTTTCAATGCCTGACTTTTCCTTTGTATCAGTATCAGTACTTTAGGTCCGCTTTGTAGAAATAGTTGATTTCTCAGTCTTATTCTCAACTTGTCAATATTTGACAAACTGGGAAGCCCAGCTCATCAAATACTGATGCTTTGGGTTGTTGGCGGGCCCAAACTACCAACCCAAACCGTCACTATTTGATGAATTGGGAATCTTACGAATAGGAGCTGTAACTTAAGTAAAGGATCTGAATCCTTCCTCACCACATGCTGCTTCTAATGTGATTCCCCTTTAAAGACTGAGATCATGGCTCAAAAATTGATTCATCATATAATCATCATTTTAAATAGTAAAACCCAGTATCCTAGAAATTATGTTTACGATTGTATATCCCATGATATACAACACTCAAAGTGTGTTTGTTGTGGTGTGGTTGGTGGATGTTACAATTTGAACCTCCATGCAGGTCATCAGGGTTTGCAGCCCATCAAAAATCCAAAACACAGGTCACTAAAATAACTAAATATTTTTTTAAAAAAATCTAAAAAATCCCCCAAAACAAACAAACAAACAAAAAAAACTTAAATAAATTCTGTATTTTATGAGAAGTTATGCAGAGCACATTATATTATAGTGGTAAAACAACATTATACTGAAAGACAGTCTATAAGGCAGTGGTTCTCAAACTGTGGCGCGGCCCCCACTGGTGGGCAATGGAGCCACTGCAGGTGGCATGTGCATGACAAGAGGACAAATGTGAAGCCAAGATGAATGAATAGAATTTAGAATTATTTTTTAAAAAAGAGGAAGAATTTGCTGATACTACTGTATTTATGAGTAATAAGAAATGTTGTGTTTCTTATGGGCCTAAACTTTTGATGCGGGGAATACCAGATAGTTTTGAGAGAATGTTGTGTTTTTAACGAAGACCTTGCCCGGTCCAACTTAAAGACAGGGTGTTTCTTCTCCTCCATTTCTCCTCAAATAGCCACTTGCATCCCTCCCCTCCCTCTCCCCAGAGACTCACACTGCTCTGGACAGATGACCTCCCTCACAGTCAGCACTCTGGAGCGGGCTGAGCCAGCCAGCCAGGCTCCAAGTCGCTCCCAGCGCTCTCCACAGATTATAGTGGGTGGATAGGAAAGTAGTGGAGGTGCTGTGGCTCCGATGGAGAGCCAGAACACTGAAGCTGCTGCTGCTGCTGCTCTGAGGAGCCCAGACGGTGTGATTTTACAAGAGGGATGGATTTGCACGCCACATAGAAGCCAATAAATCCACACCGCAGTGGAAGGCAAGACAAGGCAGCGCCATTGTGTTGGTGTTTGTCCTTTTTTTTATTTAGCATGCAAATCTGTGTCTGTGTGAACACATGTGTGTCTGCGTGCATACTCTTGTGTGTGTTTGTATGTGCATCTAAGTGTCTTCACCTCAAAGGAGTGGCTCTCATCACACAGCTACTATTGTTGCAAGCCACTCTGCCTGCCTCACAATGCCCCATTGGTGCAGGAGAAGAAGAAGGGAAGTGGGAGGGATTGCATTGTTGAGTTGGACCGGCAGGGGAGGGGATGAGGAGGAGGGGAGGAGGTGATGTGAGCCTGGGCAGACTCCTCGGAGCCGGACGTGGAGCTCCGATTATAGTGGCGGGGGACCGCAGCGAGACGTCGCCCAGCAACCCCAGCAGCTCTGCCCGTAAATCATGTCACCAGGGCTCCTCAGCGGCGCCCAGAGCCTCCCATCCAGTCTGTCAGCATCTCGGCTGGGGGACTGAGACCAGCAGCCCATCCAGGCCTGAGGGCCAGCAGGACCGGAGCTGTGCTGGGGATGAGGACAACTGGATGAAATTCTCCTAAAGATAGATCTCACCTGCCTTTGAAAATAGAGTTTCTCATTCTAAGCTCAGGTCTTTTGGTAATTTAACGTTTCCTGTGAGTGAGAGCATTTCATGAACTTTGGCCTTTCAAAAGAAGAAATAATGCTTCTTTAGTTACAGCTCAGAGCTACAGTTGCATTTTTGTTACTTCTGGAATATGCACAAGAGCAGTCCAACTATGAAAGTGTGTGCTTCAAAGATAAGGTCCAAAAATTTTCTGAAAAGGGAAAGAAAAAAAACTGACCAGCCTTTCTTTCAAAAGTCAGCACAAACTATTTTTTGCTTAAATTACTCATTTCATCACAAAGGAAAAAAATGGCTCATATTCAGCAAATAAGAGAGAGATGACAGATTACTTACACTAAAGAGGGTTCATTGACGAGGACATGACTGTCACAAAGGCTGTTCACTCATTCTGATCAGAGCTTTGTGGCCCAAACACAAAAGATTCTGCAACATTTGCTGACCCTTTAATAATCCTCCTCATTAACAAAAGGGTTTGTCCAAAAATGGTTCTGGCTCGAACTGTTGAATAATTGTTTTTGGAATGTTTTGAGAAATGTTCCCCATGGAAACATGTTGAGACAGTTCTGTGCGTGTGTATTACTGTGCTGCAAAGAAGCTTTTAGGGTTGCCTGAAATGCCCCAGACAAGAAGTCTTTTATTCTTCTTATTGGCTTGATTTTAGTTTTAACATTCAAAGTTTTCCAGTCACTGTGACTATTGTTGAGAAGCTACTCTAACTACTCTCAAAATAATCTCAAAGCAACTTTACTTGTTGTTAAATCCCAAAGTAAGTGCACCTGAAAGATGGGTAATAGGCGGGAGGGTCCCTCGTTGCAAAAAAACACAGAATGATGGTCGTTGGAGTTGACAGTTTGGATTATTATTTTACCAGGGCTGGGAAAGATACTTTGGAAATGTAATCGGTTACAGATGTCTAGTTACCCTAATAAGTAACTATTTCAATTGCTTTATCAAAGTTATGTAACTTATTACATTTGATTAATCTTTGATTATTTTTCAAAATTTTCCAACCAATGTTTTCAGCTGATAACCATTTCCAAATGTTTAAACCAGGCAGTATTAATTGGCAGACATGGGGCGCTGCAAATTCAAACAAGAGAACCAATCAAAAACATCAGAATAGCATCAAACTTTATAAAAAGGCCTTGACTAGAAAAGTCAAAAGAAGACATTGTGCACATCAAAAACATCAAAAGCAACAAAACAAATATTATTCAACATATAGCCTAAGCTTTTTACAGAAAATATTCAAGTGTAACCCCCTTTGCAATCATCAACATTTGCACAAGGACCTGTAAAGCACATTTGTTTTTAGTAAATGTAACTGATTATAGTTACATTTATTTTGTGATTAAATTACGTAATTTTGTTACATGTAACTAGTTACTCTCCAACACTGCATTTTACTGACAGTCTGTGTTTATTCAGACAGAGTTTAACAGTCAAAAAAGGTTTTAAACACATCTTAATATGATTGTGGGACCTACAAATAGGTGGGGTGCATACCGTGTATTGTGTATGTTGTAAGTCTCCCTCTCAGATGATTTGATACATATCTGATGACACAAGACAGACTGTGATGCAGACACTGTGATGCAAAGCTGATCCAAAACAGTTAAGCTGCCATTAGAATAGTTTTACTTTTAAATGATAAAACAGACTAAAGTACATCAGTTATTTTAGATTTTTAAAAATACTGTAAGAAATGTTCTTTTGCCACTCCAGCAGGAACTGGATAATGTTTTAGTCAGACTCTGAGGAGAATGTATTTTTCACTAAATGCTGCTAAAAGCATAAAGAAAATTGTTTACCTAGTAGTCTCACTCAGCATCATCCTTCTGAATTCATAATCCTCTTAAATTAGTACTGAAGTTTAAGATGCCACCAGCATATTCAATGAGACAGCTGTTTGTTCTGAATCAAATTCAATGCAAAGAATTCAGTCTTTATGATACATGGTAGTCCAACATTTATTTTAGTGCGGTCGTTAATTTCTAAGGCAACAAACTTCAGCAAAATTTAAAGTTTGGAAATTACACTTAACATGTTAAGTTTTTCATTTGAGTTTGCTTGGAATTATAACTTCTCTCAATTCAACTCGAAGTTGCGGCAACTTATAGTTTCATATTTTAATAAAATTTTTTAATCCTTACTTCTGCTGACTGAACTGTAAATAAATAAACTGAATTAAAAGGGCACCGCTGGGATTTATATCAGTTACTTTTTGTTCGCCAGCAAAGTGCTTTAACCACTAAGCCACAGCACTGACAAAATTTACTGGCAGAAACTGGCCTCCTTGAAAGGTGTTTAGGAAGACTGAATACATCATCTTCACTTTGAAATGATATCTTCATCACACCATCTGACAAGAAAAGTTGGGCCTCTAGGTTAAAGTTGACTTGGGGAAGATTAAAAAAAATAGCAATTCATTTTTTTGTTGGTAGTCAGCTGACCCAAAGCCACTACCTGAGACGTTTGATAAGCTGGGACAATAGAGAACTACATCTAAAATATCCACCTATATGCAGTCGATGCTTGTCAGACATTATAAATAAAGGCGGCACATCGGCCTTGGAGAAGCTCAAATAAGGAGAACTGGTGAAGTCGGCTTTACTGCTTTCCACATTGCAGATACAAGCGTTATCAGAAGTCTATTGTGCACTTTTGTAACTGGATGATATTTGAACTGGGGGGGTTGCTTTTGGAAGTTGTATTCAAGTCCAATAGTCCTGACTAGCAACCTCCTTGTTGAAGTGTCTTTCTTTCTCTTCGTAATATGATCTGATAGACCTCGATGGCCTGGATGAGAGGCACCCTGCCCATCTCCATCCAGGCCCCAGCCATGCTAACATGTCATTTGGATGCCCCTACTTGCCCCCTTTGCGCCCTGCAGCGTCTGGCAACCCTGCAAGCCCAAAGCCAGCGTCTCATTAGCATGCTGGTGGCCACTCGATCTCGCCGTGGAGCAAGGTCACCGAACGAAGAGTGAAGGTGGTCAGAATGTGCTGGAGTGAGTTGGTGCGGGCAGGGAGAGTGGGGGAGTCGGGGCGGGAGGAGCCAGTCTGCGCTATTAGCATTCACCGGCTCCCAGCGCATTGCTAAATTTTTCAGTAACCTCCAGCTGCTTGATGTAGGAGCAAATCACCAGAGAGGCTCACCGCGTGCCTATCCGCCTTAACACCCCCCGCATCCACACACCATCCTCCCCATCTTCTCCCCCACTGGAGTGCCGTCTCATTCAGGCCTCTTCACTTATTCATGTGTTTATTTATTATTTCATCGGCTGCGTCTGAGCCGGGGAGAGGAGGCATCTAGTTGTGAGAACAGTCATTAATTCATTAAAGCCTCTCCCTCTCTCCTGATCTCCCCTCTCCTATTCATCTCGTCTTTATCTCCCAATCTCCATCACAGAGGAGCCTTTCCCTCCACACAAACACATGCTCCTATTGCCATTCCTCTGTTGCCCTCCTGTCTCTTCTACTCCACCTTCCCATTCTTCTCTTTTTTCCCTTTGTATTTGCCATCAACCAATTCCTGCGCCACTTTAACCCCCCTGCCTATAGAGAAGTTGAAGGACAGGCGCTTGGCTTTTTCAAGGAGGGAAAGGGAAGAGCTGCTCAGTGATCGAAGCTGATATCTGCAGCAAAATGTATCTCAGTGATCAGTAAGAGCTGTGGAACCATGAAGTAGCTCTTCATCCCTCTTTCCTCTGCATGTCCGCCTTCTTCTCTGCCATATCTTCATTTTCCCTGATATATAAAAGGTTTTACAACTGTAAAAGGTCATTTGAGTTCAACAAGACCTGAACAGGTGAAGTGTTCCAGTACAGATGAAAGAAATAAGATTTAACTGTCAGCCAGACAAATGCCGGACTGCCACAGGTCATTGTGTGTGTAGTGCATCCGGATTTTTAAGAGTTACTCTCACAATGGGTGCATCAACAGTTAAGTAAGCGTTGCATTGTGGGAAAGACAAGAGCAGACACTTCTGCCAGGCTGCTTCACATTTTTTATTCTTTTGTCTGTCTCGGGTGAGTGGACCCAGTGATGGGAAGGAAAAATATGTAAGAACGTCACATATCTGAGTCCGTAACCTCTTGTATTCCTGCTGAGACATTTTTTCGCTTCAGGTGTAAAACTATTTTTCACAGGACACATGTCTCCTCTCTATCATGTTAACATCAGTAGTCAAACCAGTTTGCCCATGAGTGTGTGTGGGCCTCCTCGGGGGCCAGTGCCGGGGCCCTGGCGGCTGCTCTGAGGGTTATGTATGGGAACGGGGCTCCAAGGCGCTGGCAGGCTTGTCTGGGTTATTAATGACAGCGATAGACCAGACCTCACACACTCCATCAACCTTGTGCCTTACACACCACCAGCTCATCTACCACACTGACACCTGGCAGCCTCAACCCTGCCTCACCCTGCCTCACCTCGCCACCAGAACAGGACAGGAGCAATGCTTTCCGGGGCCCAGAGACAACATTTGGGCTTGGCTGGCAGCCTGAAATTGCTCTTCGTTCATTTAATGACAGCTAGATTTTATAGCAAAGGTTTAACTGTTGTCTCTTTGGATTGAAACTGTCAGTGTTTAATATACTTTTGTCTGATATTCAGTCATATTGCAATAAAACAAAAATCATATATATAAACAGAAAAAGCATTTATACCTTTGTGAGACAGTAGCTTCAATAACTAATAGGTTTTAAATAAAAATAGGATAAAATCACAACATGTAATGTGAAAGGTGTTGCTTGTAGAGAGAAAATTAAAGAGAATTACCATGAAACTGTGTCGTTCCCCTTAGTTATTCTCAATTTTCTAGCCTCTTTTAGCACCTTGTTTCTTAATTTTGAACCTGCAAACTTTACTCTCATTAAACTCTTTTCCCTCAGCATAAGTCAGCCATATCTGGCAAAAAAAGCTTTAATACATTACCAAGCACCAGAGAGACGGACAGGGTTAGTAGCTAATTAACATACTTTTTAGAAATTAGAAGCAAAAGGACCTCATATTTACTTCAGGAGTTACTGGAAACCATACCCAGAAGGAGAATGAAGCGATGATTTACATTCAAATATGGCTCTAAATAAAGTCATTGTTCGATGTTTTGGTAAGTAAATGTTTTCTAAAATGTTCATGGAAATGTTTTCTAACTTTTTTCAGATATATTTTTTAATGGATGATGTATCTCAGCTTCCTCTCACTGTACAAAAGTGAAGTCAAAATATCCTTGATAAACAGACGTTGCTGTCATCACGGATGGGAAGGTTACTTTGGAATAGGTTGCAGATTATTGGTTACCCTATTTAAAATGAAATATGTAATGTAACCATTTCAATTACTTTATCAAAATAATGTAACTTATTACATTTGGTTACTTTTTGACTACTTTTCTAAATTTCTAACAACTGTTTGCAGGTATGAGATGGGATGCAGATTTTTCCTTAGGTTTGACATGGAAACTTTCAACATCAATAGAATTTTATCAGCTGGTAAAAATATTTTGCATTGCACTGTTATGTTCAAGCCCTTGTCTGATTTCTGAAAAAATGTTTTTTATATTTCCAGCACTGCACTTTTATTTGTAGACATGGTGGCAACTCTCAGACAGGTTGTTTAGCTTTGAGCGGCGATGTGGATTGATTTAAAAGGCAGACATGGGTGGCTGCAAATTCAAACAAGAGAACCAATCAGAAGCATCAGAATAATATCAAACTTTACAAACAGCCTAGTCTGGAAACAGCAAAAGAAGGCATTATGCACATTAAAAACATCAAAAGCAGCAAAATGAATATTGTTCAACATACAGCCTAAGCTTTTTACAGAAAATATTCAGATGTAACCCCCTTTGTAATCATTACCATTTTCATAAGTAACTGTAATTTAATTACACATTTTTTCTCAGTAACTGTAACTGATAACAATAACATTTATTTTTTAATTAAATTATGTTACTCTAGTTACTCTCCAGCACTGGCTGTCATGGGGTGGTGATGTTTTTTGGAGCCAGTCTGAACAGCGGTGATACGCATGTCAGACTCGAGCGTGAGCCACGGTTAGCTGTCAACTGTCATTCATGACAAAACATTCAAATTTTGACAACAGTTGGGTAATTAGTCTCTGTCTTTGGCCTTTTAGACATTTATGTGTCACATAAATAAATGAGAACAAATGACTACGAGTAAAATGTCTCAGCTTGTTTTTTGTTTTTGCTTTTTAAATTAAAACTAAATTTGTCTATAATATTTAAAACATGTTGACAACATGTTAGCCAGCCACAAGGATGTTTGACATTTTGTTGGATTCATTTATTACTCGTCCTGTCCCAGTGCAAGTGGCATGATTAAAGTCTATGGTTTGGGTGGGGAAGAAATCGAACGTTCCAGAACAATAAATCGAACGAACCCTTTCACAGGCGCTGTATTTAGGAAGTAAAAGTACGCAGCAATGTACCAGTGAGTTGAAAGGAGCCCTGATTGTTACCTGACACGCAGCTTGTCTTAGCTGCTGTCTATGTTGTAGGAATAAAACAGAATATCGTGATAGTTCAAAACTTATTCTGCTACACATTTTACTTGGGAGATTCTACAACAAACGCCTGCCCTGCCCCACAGCACTGTCAGCTGCAGCATGTTAGCGGAAGCTCACGCTAATATTAACTAGCAGTAATGTTAAGTTAATGGGCTGGGCTCCATGCAGCATGGATCAAAACACAGCATGGACGGTTCAGAAACAATTCAGAATCACTTAGGAAGTAAATGATAAAGAGCTTGCGTGTTGTTAAAGACGTCACACTAGCAGACATGTTTTCTTGCTAAAAGTGTGACCGTGCCTGGTTGTGAATGCGGGTTTTGACAGGCAGCTCCTTTCCCCTCTTTCTGGTACTGCGTACCGCCACAGAATCTTTTGGTGGTATGTGGTACCGACCTTTCCAGCCTACTTTCACCTCTGCTTAATACCCCAATTTTTCCTTGATGCATTTTCGTTCACAACAACATCTTCTGCTCCCTTCAAAAAAGAAGTTATGAGCCAGTCTCTCTTGTGGTTGATTGCTGTTCTCACCAATTCTGTGCTCAGTAAAATCAAAGCAGCAGAGTTACTTCTATCCACAGGGAGTCATATTCACTGTCTTTTCTCAGAGAATTTAGTTAATATGAGAGGACAACCAAACAAGTGGAGGGATGCGTTTAGGATTCAGTTTGGGGATAATTCAATTGATGTTTAGAAGGGATCAAAAATGAATTTGTTACACTACTTGCGACTAAGAAAATAATAACATTACCATAAAGCGTTACTGATTTTGCAAGGCATTATGAGGATCCTTGGGCTGTAATTATCAGTCCCAAGGTCACAGCAGCCTGAAAGACACTGCGTCTTATCAACAAAAATAAGCTTAATAGGGCAGTGGCATGAGAGTTTTTTTTTCTTTTTTAAAGAACTCTACTGACCAATAAAATGGTACATACAGAACAATAATTTTTCCATCGTCAATTACTTATCCAGGGTCAGGTTGCGGAGGCAGCAGTTTCAGCAGGAGGCTCAAGACTTCCCATTCCCTGGCCACATCAGCCAGCTCTGACTGGGAGATCCCGATGCGTTCCTAGGCCAGTGCAGATATGTAATGTCTCCACCTGGACCTGAGTCTACCCCAGGGCCTCATCCCAGCTGGACGTGCCTAGAACACCACCATAGAAAGGCAGCCAGGAGGCGTCCTTACTAGATGCCCGAACCAGCTTAACTGGTTTCTTTCAACACTAAGGAGCAGTGGTTCTACTCCAATTCCCTCATGGATGACTGAACTTCTCACCTTATCCCTGAAGCTGGGCATACACTACAATTTTATAAATGTTGTTTAATCCCAACTCATACTGTACAAGTAAACCAGCTGTGATGTAAAGCCAAAGTTCATGATTTATGTGCTCACACTGTACGATCTGATCATCAGCCATGGCCTGAGTGTTCACACTATATGTGTAAAAACAGCCCATCAGCCCCCGCAGACTGTCCTAATATTGTCTTTACTGACAATTGTCAATAAAGATTTGTTTGAAAGCTCTGAGGCAAATTTGGTTACTAGCAACAACATTAACAAGGTAATAGTGCTGCCTTGATAATTTTGTGCTATCCATTGAGCCGAAACCTCTAAAAATAAAGATGTGCCGGTGCATACGGACTCGCAGATGGCCCTGAATACGTGGACAGTAACATTATGGCTTGTCCATTTTGCAGAGAGAATTGGAGGTAAGTTAGCTACTTTTACTGTTTTTAATATAATAGCTAACATTAGCCAGTGCTGATGACTGTGCAGCTTTTTTCTTTCATTTTTTTTCTTCTTGTGTGTGTGTTGCCATGGCATTCACACACTCTGTTACTACTTCGGGCAGGTGCACTGAAGAAAAAAAGGCACTGATGTTGGGGACTCATGCCTCTGCCTCAACTGTACGAGAACCTGAGTCGGCTGACAAAAGTAGCCTTGGTCGGCCGTTTGGGAGCGGGAGATCGGCACTCACTCCCCCTTGTACACTGCACAGCAAACAACGTCCGATGAAGCTGAAATTCGGCCCGACTCTAAAAACGAGTGGTGCAGCTCAATAAAGGGTCAAAAACAGGTTTAAATTGCACACTATATTCCCAGCTTAAGTAAGAAGCCAGCCACCCTCCTGAGGAAACCCATTTCAGCCACATCTATCCACAATGATTCCTGAGGCTTTCAATTACAGCCCTTATTGTGTACCTTTGCGTAAGTACCAGGAAAGAGTATAGCAGGTTAGAGAATAAGTGAACTTCGCGCCCAAGAGGAATTAAAATAGTTATCGAGTGCCTAATTTATTATTACAAGGTAATGTCATGGGTAACATGACAGGAGTCACTCTGCAGATGTGCAACAAAATGGTCCCATTTTCACTTTTTTCATTGGAGCTATGGTGCAGTTACAGAATATGTGGACTGTAAATAAAGTCTTTCATTGTTCACCTTTCTTAAACTTTATTTATAGTGTAGTTAAAAAGAATATTTAAGTTTATTATAAAGTTTTTTGTAATGCATGTCAGATTATCAGTTATGTACAGGCGTAAACAGGAAGCAGATTTTTGGTTGCTTAGATGCAGAGAAGACCACAGAGGAAGAACAGAAATGGTGAAAAATAAAACCAGACATTTCTTTGCTTTGACATATGACAAAATAGAACTGTCAATATCGTCAGCGAGGTCAGTGGCAACTCTATGTAGTCTCCCATGTTGAATTAACCACCGGTCAAGGCTCATCAACATATCCAGACTTTTTTCTTTCAGATCACCTGATATGGGTGTGATGAATCAGGGGAGGACACATCATCACTCATAAGACCTGCATCATTGCATCCAAAAGTCTATTCTAGAAGTTCTAAAATGTGTAAGTGGTGTCGACACCAGTCATAAACACAGCAAAAGATATGCTTTGAGATGATAAAGTAGCAGTGTGGATGTAGCTTATGCCTATTGCACTTTGTAATTATTTATAATGTACTAAGTAATTAAAATGTACTTACAGTGTAATTTAGGTTTAAGTTCCCACTAAATACAAATTGCTACCACGTTTTTTACTGTTCCTCTTCACTTAGAGGTATCTAGTACGTATTTCCTTGATACTCAGTAAGTAGAAATTATCAACTGTAACTTGCAGGCTGTAATATAAGGCCTTGCCTAATGCTGTCTGACTCCAGCTCTTTCTCAGCCTCCTTTCCATATTGGAGCCAGTGGAGCTGCCAGTCAGCCCAGCAGAGGACGGAGGGCAGAAATGAACGGAAACAAGAAGAGAAATAGAGTGAGACGGGCAGGCTTGAGGAAGGCCGCAAAAGGTGAAGGAACATGAGTGAAGGAGCCAACAGAAAAGGTGCATGTGTTTGTTTGTGTGTGTGTGTGTTTGTTTGTGTGTATGGGGAGGGGGGTGCCTGATAGAGAGTGTGGAAGAGAGGTGGAAAAAGAGAAAGGGGGGGACGAAGGGGAGACGAATGAAAAAGAGAATGAAAACAGAATAAAAATAGAGGCTGAGAGGAATCCTCATTTTTCATTTCAGCCAGCGGACTCTATGCCTCGAGATCAGACAATCAGACCTGATGGCTCTGGGAGGCTCAGTCAGCTTAGGGCTCAGAAAATGATGGGAGGATGATGAGGAGGGTTAGAGAATCTCAGCGAGGAACAGAAGGAGGAGGAGGAGGAAAGAGAAACTGTATAGGAGTAAATAACAGCAACAACAAAAGGACAAAGGATTCAGAGATAGAGATTGCAGAAGAGCTGAACCACTGGCAGAGGAAGTGGGGTGATTTTTCCGCTGAGGGCAATATGTGGGTTTGGAGTGGATCGGGCGTTGTTTAGTGTCACCAAACAGACCTCGAGCACCAACCCCTCCCTGGGCGTAAACAGCCGAGTTGAGGGTGAAGGGCAGTGGGGACGGACAGACAGATGGCCGGATGGAACGATGGAATTTCTTCTTTTAAAAAAGCCGTCAGTGCTGGGTTTATGTGTCCTTCACCCCGATCCTGCAGGAATAGCATTAAAACACCACCTCCCTTCCCCTCCTTCTCCCCCGTTTTCTCCCTCTCTGTCTCTCCTTCTCTCTCCACCCCCTCTCTCATTAAAACTGTGCGCCTCGGCTTCTAATTAAATCCCACTTGAAAGTCTTAAAAGTCAGACTCAGATTGATTCAATTTGCATTTCTGAACAGGGAACATTGCCTAAAAGGATTAATAAATTGGTTGAAAATGCTTCTTTCTGCAATGTGCTGTTGTTGCTTGTAAGACAACACCCATCCAATACCTCTTTCTCTTGCATTCTTTCACTCTTTTCAATACATTCACTCTCACTCACACACACACACACACACACACAAACTTGGCCCTGAAAGCAGGGAACCTAGTTGGCCATTTATTCATTTGACTTGAAACACACATCTACACCAATACCAACACACACACACACACACACACACACACACACACTCCTCTTCGTGCTTCTTCCCTTCAGTCGTCAATTGAGTTCACATGTGAGCAAAAAACACTGTGGTGAACATAGACACACTTCTTGCATCTGCACACACACACTTATCTCATGCGCGTTCATGCAGGCAGAGGCTTCCGCAACACACACGCACACACACACACACACACACACACACACGTTTGCCACATTCACTCACAGCAGCAGTGAAACATTGTTGGCAGACCTCCAAATTTTTCAGCAGAATGTGATGGAAGAATACAGGGGAGGATGGTGCGTGTGTTTGTGGGTGTGTGTGTGTTGGGGGGGGCAGAGATATAAAGCAAAAGAGAGTGAGAGAGAGAAGAGGGGGGAGGGAGGCAGTTGCTCAAACGAGGCGCGCTGTGGGATTAAAAAAGCAATAGGAAGATTGGCAGGAAGAACCTCAGTGATGTTGACGTGCCGTTGATGACTCACTTGGGTGATAATATGCAAGGTGCGCTTCTGTTGGAGGAGGACTGGGCACGGGTCAATGACTTGCCACTCCCCGGGGCACATGGAGTCTGCTCACTCACCAAGCCGAGTCCCAAGACCTCACAGTCCCCATCAAGTGGCTACAGGCTTCGTTCACCCCACATGTCCTAAATGTCTAATTTGGAACATTCTTACATTAAAATGTCAATAAATGACTCTATCTTTGTTATACATTTTGTTGAGTTGTTTACTAATATCTCATATGTTTCCATTTTATTCAAGGCAACAGTTCAGTAAATTTTGTCGCTATTTTCTGAGGTAACACTAGTCATAGCCCGTTTCCACCAACATGGAAGTGGTTCTGCTCTGGTTCATGCACCCATTTTGAACCATTTTGAGCATTTCCACCAAAACTGAATTGGTGCGGATCCAAGAAAGCTGGTTCCCAGCTGGAAACTAAAAACATCAGATTTACCTTGACGTGCCCAAGTGGGCATGTCAAGTTCTACAGGTCCCTGTGAGCTGCGCAATGCCCTCCGCTGATGATGTATCTTTGATCCCTATAATTCTGCTCAAAACTGGTGGACATGCAGACTGGTTCACTAGAAAGCACCAAGGTTCCAAGAATCTGGAACAAAACACCTTTAAGCACCAGAGCCATTTTGGTGGAAAACACCTTCAGAGAGTGGGTGAGGTGATCAGCAAACGAGAATAAATACAGAATAAAACATTAATGGTCCTGTAGACTTCTTCAGAGCATCAACATGGAGAATCTTGATCAGTTAAGACACAAATAAACTACATGGTACCAATGTCATTATACTACTGACTCACAAGCCTTTGGCCACCTCAGACAGTTAAACAACTAATTAATTTATTCCCCACTAAATTTTTAAAGTGGTTAATTCACAACCATAATCACAATCACAATGATTTTTTAAAACTTAAATACAATAATTTAACTCTGCACCTTTCTTAAAAGCGTGATTTATTTTTTAAAATCATTCCTCTACATAGAAAAGTTACCAAAATATTCATTAATACATTGGATTAGATTTTTAGTGCTTTTTTTAACTTATAACTTATTATTTATAACTAAACTTATTATACAATAAACTGTGTTCATGTAGTTCTGCGTGTGGTTTGTCATACATGTACCTTGCGCGTCTCCATAGTTGAACGTAGACCAAAGTCATTTAAATCAGGCAGTTCATTTAGTGGTGGTAATGCTATGGCAGATGAGGACGACAAATCCCCATGTGAGCACCAAATGACCACCCAAATGAAGAGTGATTCATATCGTTTTAAATGTTTGCACAAACTTCATTAAGAACTGCAAAAATTTGCTGAGAAAGCATGTCGAGGTGTGTGAATTCTTCAGATCTGTAGCATGTGAGTATAAAAATGGAAATGTTTTCCAAATAAACACAACTTCGCAGAATGTACAGCAACGTACTCTTGACTGCAGTCATCTGAAATGCATTGTGAAAATACTGTGTTTTGAGATTTTTTTTTAAGTAATCTAAGTACTTAAGTCTTTTTAAAAGCAAGTACTCCAGTTTTTTAATTCAAGTAGTAATTTGACAAAGCAACTTCCACTTTTATTGGAGTAACACTGGAGCAAAAGTATCTATACTTTGACTCAAGTAATGATGTTTTGTACTTGTGCAGTTTTCCAGCAGGTAAGAGAGAGAAAAGTCACAGCATGCATCAAAAAATCCAAAGTGCTTAGAAAACGTCTAGGTGCTTCTGTTTAAATTATGCAAAGCAAAAGAAATTTTGTGATCAAAAACAAAGCCTTATTTTGTAAGCTGTTATGCAGACAGCTGTTTTCAGTTTGCAGACAGCTTTCTGTCTGTGTCCTTCCATTTTCTTTGCTTCACTTTTGTCCATGAAAGCCACAAAGGAAGGAAAATTGAAATAGGGCCGAAACTTTTATTTACAACCACATAAGCAAGCAGGCTAAGAAAGTGTTCTGTCTGTCTGTCTTTGCTTATTGATCTCATTTACTCAGTTTCACGCACCTCCTAAATGATCCATGTTGAGCTACAGTAAAAGTTGCATGAATTGTTCTTTTACCTTGAAAAATGTATCGGCAGATTTTCACTCCGTGTTGTCTTTTCAGTGGCTGAACAATCGAGAAGTGGTAAAATGATAACCATTTATCAGATTTAGCATGTTTCTATGACCTGCAAACAGAAGTGCAACAGTCTGACATCATACATTTGATAACAGCATTCCCATTCTACGCATGATGTCAGAGGAAAGTGGCCATAGTGAGAATAAGGTCTCTGCCACTGAGGGCACACAGGTGATGTCCTCAGTGTTGTACCTGGGACGTTGGGTTTTTATGATCTGAAAAGACATTTACTTTCTCCAGAACATATGTTACACTTGGTGGGTTTTGAAGGCTAATCTGAGATTCTTTAGACTTAAGATCTTTAAATTTGATTACATTTTAGGCACAAATAGTCTTACACATTAAAAAATATAGCAGAAATATATCTTTTTAGAGAGTAGTGGTAAACCTTTTTGAGACATTGAGACTTTCGGTCCTGGCAGGAAAGAGGAGTCTTCCTCAGGCAGTTCTAATAGTGTTGTAGTCAAGACCACACTAACCGAGACCAAGACTTGACCGAGACCAGAATGTGCCGACAACAAGACAAGACCAAGACTTTAAAAAAAATAAATAAATAAAAATAAAAAAATCCCCTGATTTCAAGCTGACGATAGAGGTTCAACGTTTTCCCAGCCGTCTCAGTACGCACTGCCTTGCAGAATCTGCACTCTGCCAAGTGTTTTCTCATGTATGTTGTTTTGCCTATGAATTCTCTTAAACAAATAAAAAAATCTAACTACAAATGACTTATGTTATTGGCTGCATTTGAAGAAGAAAGTTTTACATTCAATCAGTCATTACGTTAACAAATAAGTCTGTTGTGGTCTTGACTGGTCTTGATTAAAATCCCGAGCCCACTATGTCAGAAACCAAGACAAGATCAAATCAAAATGTGTTCGATTCCGAGACGAGACCAAGACCTTCAAAAAGTGATCTCAAAACCAAGACCAGTCTCGAGTGCTACAACACTAGACTGTCTTATAAAATAGTTCAGTTCGCAAATGACCTTTTCACCAGAAATCTTCACAATTAAAGAATAAAATGGAATCAGAGGTCTTATGCTCACTGTGTTCACTTCCGCTGTAGACGGTTCCAAAAACTAAACCAACCCACACACACAGAGGGTTGACTTGAAATCCTGTGTACATAAATGCACGAAACTGACATGAAACATTTTTGCCCTCCAGCAACTCTATGCCAAAGAATTGTTTCCATTTTAAAATATAGTTAATGTTTATGTTATTTCATTTATTAATGTTACAGGCTAGTGCAAAAAATGATCAGGAACTAACTATTGCCTTAACGTAGCTCAGTGCTTCAAAGAGCCTTTGTATCAGACATGATCAGATTGCCGCTGCTTACTGTAAATTTATCACCATATGATCAATTCAGTCCTGGTTCCTCTGAGGCTGAAGCAGCATATGGCCTTTCCTCACTGAGGTCACTGGATGGGTTTGCATGTATTGACCTCAGATTCAAATTCAGGACAGATTCAGGACACATCCAGAGGGAAACATGGCTCCTAACTTAGAACAACACTGACCTCAAGTGGCAACAGCAACTCATTAAACAGACCGGAGCTCTACCTCAGCATTCTCACATATAGTTTTCATGTTATGTTCTGATTACAGTGATGAGCATACACTCACAACATGCTCATATTGCTTTTATGATGGTTCGTATTCTAAAAGAGGCACCACTGCAACTAAGGTGTTACAGCTGCACAGCAAACTGTTCGTGCTCAGTGTTCTGCTTCAGTTCCTCATTCAATGAAAATATGCCTGTGTGCATTCCACTATTTAGTCAGTAAATGGCATGGAAAAAGAGATGCACTTTAATAAATGAGGCTAAACTATATTGCTGTGCAAAAAAGACTTTGGGTGCAGGGCTGGATTAACCTGTGAAAAGCCCCTGGAGCAAAAAAGAAATGAGGGCCCCTATTGACCCCCTCTCCGCTGTATGTGCATTTTGTATTCAAGTACCCATCACTGCACACACACAGAAGACCACACATCGTATCGTAATTATGTTTTGCCTTGAGGCCCAGAGACTAACCTGTGCTTGAAAACACAAATCCAAACACACATCTTAGTACTAATGTTTAAGCTTTATTGCAAATAAAAAATAATAAAAGACTTAAAACAAATGGCACAACAATTACTCATCTTACTTGATATAATTTGCAAATTAGTGATATATAAAATATTGGCTAAGCTGCCCCTGTGGCTTAGAGGTTAAGCTAAGCAGAAGGTTAAGAGCAACGTCACCTATTCATTTGCATCTTCTACTCTCTCTTATTTCTTTAGTGGCATGATCTAATACAGGCATAAATGCCCCTAAAATAATGACAAAAAAATAAAATTTAAAAAAAAAAAAAAATACTAGGACATTGCACTCAGTAGAGTGTAGATTGCCAACAGGACCAGACAAAGAAGCGTTAAATCTCACTCAGTTTTCTCTTCTTGCTCCCAAACAGTTAAGATGACAGCGAGATAAGCAAAAACACGGACATATTCATCTTTTATTCAGGCTTATGCCTGAGATCCAAGTTCTAGAAGACCCAGAATAGAACATCAGATACATCATACGTGTCATTTTCAGTTGATTTTGTTTAATAAAGAACATTCCCACCTAATTTGGTAATTATTCAATTGATCCCAAACCAACTAATATAAGGGGAAGGACTTTAAAGCCCCCCTTGTCAGTTGCCTAGTTTGCCGAGCCTTACTAGGCTCAGTTGTGGAGTCAATGTCAAATGTAAAAACCAAGATTAATTCATTGCATCTAGTGTGGTGTCTCCAAAAAAAAAAAAAAAAAAAAAAGGCCCTTAGACCAGAGTGTAACTACATTCTTGGGAACAAATAGGACATGCAGTCAGCACCTGAAAATCGGGATAAAGAAGTCATTCCATAACTATGCAGTGTATAATTAGAAATAATTTGTATTCTCGGTCTCACACACATTCAAGCCATAACACGTTGACTTTCAGCAGCACAGCAGGAAAAGGTAAGTTCCTCAGTTCACTGCTGTATATGTACACACACTCATAAGCTTTGTCATCATCAGAGTAGTGGCTGCACTGCTCCTTCGCCATGCCTCATGGCTTTGATTGATCATTGTTTTGATCAGCCTTGACTCTATGATTTATCAAGCCTCCTCATGTTCATTTATCTATTTAACACACTGACGCCCCCTTATTATCATTTCACACTGAGTATATTATGCTGAATCACACACAATAAGCTCCTAGACAACTTACTATATGTGCAGAAAGTCACACATTGACCTGGAAAATTCATACTTTTCTAAGTTATCGCTTTGCTTTACTGTCAAAAGACTACTGTAATGTTTTTGGAACATTGCTTAAAAGCTAAAAACGTTAGAAGAGAAAATGAACAGGAGAAGGAAGAGCCCATGTGGGAACCACTCAGCCATGATCATAGCAATCATGTCACTAATGTTTGCTTAACATACACCAGTCTAGTTAAGAGACACTGGGGAGAGATGCTCCAGATATTTAACCCCCACTATTTAGCAGTAGAGACCCAAAGTCCAAAACCGGACTGATCAAAAGCTGGAAGCACCAGCACAGGTGAGAACAGCAGCGATGACAGTGATATTGTCTAGAATGATAGCAATCATGATTGACTGATGGATATATTAGCAGGCCAATATCATCCAATATATAACTATTAGCATATACAATATGTAACGATTAACTAAAACTGTGATATTTAAAAATAAAATATTGAAATTGTGTTAATAACACATATCTAATAGTACTGTGTAAATAATACATCTTTTTATAAAACTATGTTTCTTTCTGTTTTCACTTTTATACAGTGGGTGGCACTGATGCACACGTTATCGCCTCGTTTCCACTTATGTATGTGTTACAGAGACGAGTCACCTGCAAGTCCATTCATTCCTAAAGGAATCTCCATGATACCTGCGCGCCTGCAAAGGCACACCAGATGAAGCTTTGCACAAATCAAGACACGACCCCCCCGACTCTCAACCCCCCAGTTCCTCTTCAATTCAGCCTTAAAAACCCTCTTCATTCCCTACACATCCCCCAAACTGCTAACCCCTCCCCCTTCATCCACCAAAAATTGACACCCACCCATACATTTCAAATCTTTTATTGACTCAAATAAAACTACTTCAGACTAACAGTGGTGTGGTCTGTGTTAGTGAACAAGCTGCTATAGCTAACAGGCTATTTTCTTCAGTTCAGTTGCTCCTTTGAATCGCAAGTGAGTTTGTAATCAAAAAGACTTTCGTTTACGGTTCTACCACAGTGTGAATCTTGTAACGTTATTCTGCTATGGTTACGTTATAATGTTGCATACACTCAGATCGTCTTCATCAGTTTGTTAGGAAATAGATTTTGGATTTATCAGTTTGATATTAAATACAGGTTTAAAACAGGTAACATTATTTTCTATCAAAGACTCAATTATTAACACAAGATCCCCCACTGTACGCTGTGCCAATGGTGGAAAACAAACTTCCTGTCTCCTAAGTGGGCGGAGTCGCATCTCCCATCGGAGACAGTTGGAAAGCCACCATCCCTCCGCCTCATCTGGAAGTGTTATAATGTCGCACGAATGGTTTTTGTGTTGCATGATATTTGTTTGATGTAAGAGTTAACTTTAATTCATGGTTTCACCTATAAGACCATTTAAATGTCTGTTTGCGTCCGTTGTGAAGCAAGGCAGGAGGCACAGGTTCCAAGATCTCACAAGAATGTGTTGCTGAGACAGAGGCAGGTCTCCAAAAAAGTTAATGTTCTCCTGATTTGTGTGTCTGAAAAATGTCATTTTTGTGTCAGAATGTTCAGAAGAAATGTCTCTAGTGAAAAATGTCTCCAGTATGTATCTTGGTGATGATGGGGCAAAAGAATTGGTCATAATCTGTGATCACGTTCTCTCCTATAAGAATGAATGGACTGAAGACCGCTATTCTCCCAAAGGGGCGGGTCCGTGGCAAAAAAAACATGTGACACTGATACAGGAAATGAACGGTCAGTGAGAGGCCTTGCTTTTGATTTAACTGTCTCTGGTCTCTATCCTTCCGTAAAGAAATGTATTTCCTTGTGTTGGACTCTGGGGGCATTATCCGTATGTTTATGGTTCTACAGACGCCAGACACATACTTCAGTGGAAACTCAGCGTAACGCTGGTTGGTGGTTACAGCTAATAAATTGGTTGTGTTTGGTGGTCAGAAGGCTTTTTTTAAAATGTATATACATATAAATGTTTTGTTGATTACTCATTATTGACAAATTTAATAATTTCCTTTCAGTTTTGGCCCCCACTAACACCAAGTTGATTTTTTCCAGTCCTAACTGATCTTTTCAAAAACATTACAAAGAGTGTATGTCAGAAAACACTGGTCACATGTTGCACACTCCAGATCCAGACAGACTCAACCAGAGTGCTGTTGTTAGCTAAACCTTATCCAGAATCCACCACCATCCACCCTAACTGTCTCCCTTTAAATTCTGTTTGAAGTTTATTTGTGAAAAAGCATAATGTAAACAATTCAGGCAACAATTAAATTTTCCTCCAATAAACATTTTGTAATACAAAATATTAGATTTAGAGATGTTGTAATACATATATACTGTAACCTTAACAACAGCTAAACAGCTCTGCACTACTAATATTGTATCGATGTTATGGAGATCCTTAAAGTTACATGAGTTGCTGGCAAGCAGCATTTAAGGCAGTATGGGAAAATGTTTCCAATTTTGGCATTTGAAGCAGAACAAACCTACTTACATTACATTTCATTTATTAAGCTGATGCTTTTTATCAGGAGCAGGGAGTGCATGAAGCTTGGTTTGGGAATTAATTGTTAGCCGGAATGTTCCAGGGGCTGCTCTTGTCCATTGATCCACTGCTTTGGCTCTTAGCAGAGCAATGCAGCCTCAGTAGAAATCTGTTAAATTCAGTGGGCGCAAGTGAAGATGAAGCAAAACCTGAAATCATTGGCAAGACAAAATTCATGAACGAGTGCTTCGCTGCCCCCTGTGGAAACTCCAGATACCAGACCCCCTCTCCACACTGGAGACCTGAATCTGGCAATGAAATCAAAACACCAGATGTGAATGTGTCTGGCTGTGAAGTTTGGCTGAGATGCACACAGTAGCAAAGTAGCTATTTAAACTCGACAAAAGCAATGAGACTCTTAGAGAAGAGTAATCGCTTTTCCCTGGCAGTGTTGCAGGGGGGCTGGAGGCAATCCCAGCTGACACTGGGCGAGGGCGGGGTTTACCCACACAAGTTGCCAGTTTATCACAGGTATGAGATGTAGAGACAAATGCCTATACACACACCTACAGGCAATTTAGAGTCACCAGTTCACCTGCATGTCTTTGGACTGTGGGAGGAAGCCGGAGTACCCAGAGGGAACCCATGCAGACACGAACATGCAAACTCCACATAGAAAGGCTGGATTTGAACTGAGAACCTTCTTGCTGTGAGGTGATAGTTGTCTTTAACAAACAATACATCCCACAAACCATTGCTGTCTAAAAGTCACTGCTTGACAAAAGAGACAAGGGGTCACAGTTATTTCAGACACGTCTGTAAAACCCAGCCTGGCACAGTCAAACCAAGAAGTAGTCTGTTACCTCTCGATTCACCGTTCATTTCCAAGAGGCAATACCAACGGGTGCAGTCAAAACTGCCACTGGACGCAATTTGAGAGACATACAATCATAGAACTAATCAGAGCAGTTTACCCTGTCTTTTCACTCGCACTCCAGGCGAGCCACCACCATGTTTGTTTTGAGTGGAATTTCAGGCGAGCTGAAGAACCGCTGTTATTGAAAACTATTCAATATTAGCTAGAAGGAATATTCCCACAAGACAGAGAATAACCTTGTAGACCCAGCAAGTACTGTTTTTTTTGTGATTTCTACAAGCAGGGAAGAATAGGAGTCTTTACTAGAAGTCTTTCTACGATCTGTGCAGCGTTGACCTGGGACTCAGCCTTGGTACCACACAACACAACACGTTAAAAAACACCAGACAAAAGCACTGAAACTGACGTACACAACACAATATAACAACATGTATGTGATTATTTATCAAGATTGTTAAAAATTCACGTTAATAGCCCTGCCCCTCGTCTGTAGGCTATCAATGATTCATGTCAGCTGCCGAACGGACTCGAGTTGCTGTCTTTGGCCCCTTCAATGAATCATCACATAAAACCCGCCCCATATGAGATAAATGGTTGCGACTGGCCCATGAGGTTTCTGGACGGAGGGAAATGGACGTTACTAGTCTATTTTCACAAAGCAAATTTATTCGCGAAGTGAATGGGTCTGGTTTACTAGGCTGTGTAAAACCAGAAGGGCAGAGAGACCTCAGCACTGTAAATGATTTAAGACCTCTGAATAGAAAAACAGATGGATATAAAACCTAAAAGCTTAAAAACTTTGGAAGAGAATAATGGGATTCAGAGTTTTTGTATGCATAGTAAGTAACAGTCGTTAAATGACAGATCTTCAAAAATCATATGGATGTTGTTTCCTTTGTCAGCAGGATACCTGAAGAATGTTTTGTGACCAAAATATTGTAATGTACTATTAAACATCCTTATTATACAAGTAGGAACAATGTGTGGATGTCTCGTTTGGAACAAAAACAGAGCTAAAAAGAACACTGAGCTCACATTAGCTGGCTCATCAAAAACAGCCATTTAATGGAGAAGTTTGTTTTTTTGCACATTAAGCCTTATAATAGGGATAATTACAATCATATTCAATGTTGTAAAGCTTTATTATGACAACTTGGGTTATAAACAGATATACAGCATGGAAAAGGCTGTTTGTTTGTTTTGTGAAGCAGCTAAAAGAGCCACTTTTGTGTTTTATATCTGTGTTTTATATCTGTGTTGAGCTTTGTGTTTTAGTGTTGGTGCATGAAAGGACAACATTAAACATTAGGTGAGTTTCACATCTTTTGAAATTAGTGTTTATTGTATTTTTTAAGGGACTGTCTGAGTGCACATGCTCCTCCATTGTTTTCAGCTAGTGGCGATGTCAGCAATGAGCTCCAGCTCTCAGGACTGCACCGGCTGTCATAATAATGCTGTAGAACAAAAGTATATGATCATACATATCCTTTTTATATGGCTAAATGTGCCAAAAAACAAACTGCTCCTTTAATAAGTTTGCATGTTGCTGCATGTAAATGTGGCCAGCTCCTCCTGCAATAATACGTCAGTAAAGTGTGAAAACTTGTGTGAGACAGATTGTAAAAAGAACCTCAGTCCTTAGTGCACCAAAAAAAAAGAATCAAGACTCTGACATGTTAAATTGGTGGAATGCCCCCTCAAAGTGCATGAATACAGACGGGGAGATCATCACAACTATCAATATGAAAACCAGCACAAATTTGTCAGCTATGCTCAGTGCAATGCATCTTTGCTTCCAGCAGGGGGCAGAAGAGTATCAGCACGGTTTTGCTTTGTAGAGGGGAGGAGGTGCCCACTCATTGGTGATTAAGATTCTGTTGATGAGTCACCGAGAGGGGGTGGGAGGGGGATGGGACAGACAGATAAAGAGAGAGAGAGGGAGGAAGGGAGGAGGCACGGGTTGGGGAGGGCTGCTTGCATTACCTCCAGGTGTCCTCTCACGTTGCCAGAAGGCTGTCACATTTCTACTGTCTGGCCATGAATCTGCCTGCTCTGTGTTCTCCTGTCAGGGCTCCTGCCCGTCCATTTATCTACAGCACACATTCATTCAGGACATGCTTGAGTACCCTCCATTCAGGGCGATGGTCTATCCAATGGAGTCCTTGCATTAAATGGAATTTGCAGACAATACTAAAGAAATGGATTTTATGTACAGGGACAATTAAGAGAAAAAATTAAAGGAAAGAGTGAAACTTTTGGGGAAAGTTTGTAGTCTGTGCCAAACATGAGTAATTAAAAGCTTTGGTTTTATTTTATTTTTGAATACATGACTTGATTTGATTTTTGGTATCTGCTGAACTTTGGTCTTCAGATGGACATCAGAAAAATGCAGGACTTGTTCAGCAAACCTTCACTTTACAGACCTGGTTTCAGTTTTTTATTCTATAACACGGTGACTAATCTGCTTCCCCTTTTTGATTTGAGTTTCATGTCACATATCCGGTTCTGCTCTTCAGACAGCCCTGAGACCAACATCTGTGGAGGGTTGTTTTTTTTTTATTCTTCTTCTTTTCTGCTTCTTAACTTACATGTTTTATTTGCCCGGTTGACTTAGCTCAAGCATACCCACAGCAGCTGTGGGTTAGTGTCAATCACCCAGCTAAGCTGCACGGGGGTGGCTGACTAAGTCTTCTTACCATGCAGAAACTTTGCGTCCCTCCTCCCAGCCAGTGCCTACACATGGATTGTCACGTTGTGTTTTGTTGTTTGTGTGGCTGGGTGGTGTCACTAAGGAGGAATCATAAATGCACATACATAATCTGTGCAGTTTGAAGCACTTTCTGAATGGAGCTTTTACATGGACAAAAAGCAGAAGAACTTCTCTTTTAATTTGTCTCACAGTTATTGTAGCAAACATCTGTCCAGGACTTGGCTCTGCGTCAGGATAGACATAGGATCTTGCTCAAAGGAACGTAGGCATTAGAAGATCAACCAAGAGATCTGCCTAATGAACCTCCTGACCTATCCTCCTCATCAAATACAAATGTTGTCTTTTAATGTCTGCTTTGATGAGACAGTCCATTTGTGAAAGCAGTTACAGTCTGTGTATTTGTGTACACTTCTTCCCAATCTCCTCCAGCTTTGTGCCTGTCACACATGGCTGACCTGACCTATCTTTAAAGAAAAAGGTATAAACAGTGGCTTTTTTCAGATTTTCTTTAAGGCCACGTTCAGATGAGAGCAGCCCCACTAAAAACGTTAAAGTCTTTCCTTTGCATCTTTGAAAAAATCCACACTTACATTAACAACCAAAAGCCCTGTAGTTTGCATGTCAGGCCAGTAGTTGGCGGTGTAAGTTTGCAATGACATACCGCAGAGCTGCCGAAGTTGTTCACTTCCTGTTGCTGCTAAGCCCTAAACAGCTTCAAATTAAAGAAATTCAGCCATAGATCGACTTCAAAAATTGTGCTAAAAACACTTATATATTCAACCTGCTTTTAGCATAACACTGGCAATGTGTGCATTTGTCTTAAAAGCGAGTGAAAGAGAGACCGCGGAATGGATCGCAATGAGGTAATGTATTTATATATGACAAAGAAATAAGTTATAAGCCAGTTGTATGGCAGTAATGTCGCCCAAGACCTATTATCTCTATTTTCTGTAGGCTAACGTTACACCGCCATTTGCATTAATGTTACATGCTAAGGTGCAAACTAACAGCTGTAGGCAGAGAATACAAATATGTTGCTGTCATTGCACAGAACAATGAAATTTAAAAAATCATTTCGCCTAAGATTGCAGGGATTCAGACCCAATCATTAATAGTAACTACATAAAAATATAAGTCTTTATGCTGAGGGTCTTGTTTGCTGTTACAGAAAATTCATAATCATCAGAGGAATCATGACACTGTTTCATAAATACTTAAAAGTTCCTCATAGTCTCTTTAATCTGACTTGGGTAGTGGCTCGAGCAGAATGCACTGACTTGTGCTAGCATTGGCATTAGCGTTAGCTTAGTTACGGCCATCATAGGCTTTGCGGTTTGCCAGTTTACACCGAAAGACGGAAAGAAGGTTGTGGTTTCAAAAGATTGCACTCTGGAAAGCGGTTTCAAATGTTTGCGGTTTCAGGGGCACCAGCGGGCCGTTGTCATGTAAACAACTGTGATTAGTTTGATGTGAAAATTTGTGCCCGGTAAAGTGCCTCTAAAACCTTCTGGGAACCTCCTTGTTCCCTTGTGACACAGGCGTGAATTTACATGCCTGAGTCAACATGTGTAACATGCCTCTGAGAAATATCTAAGAAACCCCCGTCCCTTCTGAGCTGCTGCTTCTGACTCACCGTGCAGTACTCGCTATCGGCTACCCTCTTACCATCATATGGGTTCTGCAGATGTCCACTAAACAAGTTTTCTTCAGCAGAAGCTCCCAAGTGGATTTAAGTTTCAGAAGCCTTAACTTATATTTCTCCCACTGTGTACATCCCTTTTCTCTTCTAATATTTACACAGTGTCATTGCTTTTAAATGTTAGAGACATCCTCTTGTGGCAACAGTGAGTCGGCCGAACAAACCAGTCATATATTTACAGGGTGGTGCGTTCAATAAAACATTCTGTAGACTATGACCTGCAGCTGATGACCAACAGGAGTCAAACAGCCTCTATTGTAAACAAACATCAAGGATATCTACAGAGAAGCATTTGTTTGTTCCTTTGAATTCTGTCCTCTTCTAACACTGCTTCATAGACTGAAAAGAGGATAAAGTCTGCAGTATTTGGCAAATAATTCACTACATCAGTGGTTCTCTGGTTTACCTGGTCAACAAATGACATGCATTATTACTCAGGCAGGCAAGCAAAATAAATCTTGCAGGATAATAACTGCTTAAGATATGGAAGATGTTTGAGCAATCGCTGGCAGAATAATGCCATGCTTGTTAGTGAGGCGCAGGAGGAAGATGGCTGTGACTGCTGTGTTCCAATCAAATCAAAATGACAGAGTGACCTTGGAGAGGCACAGAGAGGATATATTTTTAGCCAGCTGTTCTCACTGGGATGCTCTTTTTCCTGTCTTTTTGTAATTTATTTTTTATTTCATTTCTCTTTCGGTTGCATGGCTGCCTGGCTTCTGTGGGGATGCCTGTTTACAGAACAGAGCTCATGAGACAATCAGGGCTCTCAGCTGCGGGAGCAGAGAGGGGGATTGACTGCTTCACATCACTTGCTTTTCTGACGAGTCTTTTTTCAAACTGTGTCAATAAAAGGCCGTTCTGTGCCCACTGGGTACAGAGAAGAGAGCTGGACTCAGTCACTGAAATCAGGTCTTCACTGTGTTTGGGGAGTTGTTGCTCACTGAGCTGTTGGATGTAAAAAACTTTTTTTTTTCTTTTTAGTTTGATTGTTGCTCGATGTTTCATGAGAATAAAAGGCTATGAGCTCTGGTATGAATGATGAAGCCGTGCAGGTTGCTGGAGAAAGAAAGCTGGTTTGCCTCAAGACAGTGGTAGGCGTGACTAGCACTGTCTAAATAGACAGTGGCTAAATAGCTCCTGTTTTACCACTATAACAATCTTGACTTTACTGCTTTACTGTTCACTTTCCCACCTGGTTCTTCCTGCTCTCACCCACTCTCTTTCACCTTTTCGTTTTCCTCCTCTGTCCCTCCTTACACTGACAACCACACACAAATATATTGTATACAGCCAAAAAGAGACATCTGATGATAATCTGATGAAAAAGGCAAATTAAGTGCTTATAATATAAATAAAATGTACGAGATTAGGAGGATCAACATTTGACAGAGGACATGCATGTGATGAAAAACACTTGATTGGCGGCATTAGCGTACAGTTCATGTGCGGCCAAACACATGAAAACACATCTATAATTGGAAAGAGCTGTTGTGCGATTGACTGCATTAATAGATTTAACAAAAAGTCAGAGATATTTTTTACAGACTGCCGAAAGTTACAGAAAAAGAACAAAATGGATCGCTGCAATTCGCAAAAACAACTAACGTTGGAGAAACATGGATTTGCGGTAGCCAGTTTGTTTTTTGGGTAAAATCATATCTTAATTCATATTCTGTGTAACTGTAAGGTTTTTGTTGGCATTTATTTATGATGAGCCTTGTGTTCTACAAACAAATGGGGAGTGGTTAGATAATGATAGTGTTAGCTAACAACCGAGACAAACCCAGTTTTCCTTTCTAACGCCTGGGACACACATCTCGTCTGCTGCATGCAGCACTGCTGTCTCTCTACATAAAGTTTTCCTTTTAAATTCCCCTTAATATGAAAATGTTTGATATTATTATATATGATACATTTAATCATATTTAGTTTAGACAGAAAACTGTGTGCCGTGAGAGAGAGAGAGAGAGAGAGAGAGAGGGAGGAGCGGTGGGGGAAGTGTGAGGCTGCCGCTCGTTCTGCTGTGAGAATGAAATGCCAAGTTTATTTCCTATGATTCATCACTTTCTGACCAAACAGCTTTGTGGAAATGATACTTAATAATTCTTCATATTATAAAAAAGTTTTGATGCATAAACTGGCCCCATGTCAATTCCCCTTAGCTGATAATCTCTGAGCTAATAAACTAATAATGTCAGTCAATAATGTGCCTTTTTTATTGATGTTATTCACACTATGGCACCAGAGACTATCTAGTCAGTGTTTCCTCTAGTCTGTGTTTTGCTGTTGTGGGCGGGGCATCCCTTTCACAGTCCACACACACAGAGCCGAGCAGTCAGGTGAAGTTTCTTACATTGACCACAACTATGTCACAGCAAGTTCAGTAAAAGCTTTCCAACCAGCAATTCATTAATGTAACCCATCTAAAGTAAAATATGATTCCAAAAATATGTTTTTCATTACCCAGCCTAAAACTGGTGACATTAGTTTTTGGTGGTGACGAGACAACATTTATTTGTGGTTTAGTATGCCTAAAATGAGTTGAGTCTAAAATCACCAATGGTCCAGACTCCTGTTCTCCCTGGCAATGTCTCTCACCTCCAGTAGAAGTGTTCTCTCTCAAGAACACCGTACACATAGAGTAGGTGGAGACCACACTTAAAAGTTCATATTATATATATATATATATATACATATATATATATATATATATATATATAATATTATGATATATATAACATTATTATTTTTCACACACATATCATATAGTTTATATATATATATGAACAATATGATATGTGTGTGAAAAATAATAATACATATGTAATATTAATAATATTTTAATTAATTTATAATTAATGAAATTAATTAAACCCACATTCCAAAGGAATCTTTGAGATAATAAAGCAGAAAGACTCCAGGGAAGGTATCATTTAATTAATGTTGTCTCCTGCATGTTCAGGGTCTACCCTGAAGTCTCATGTAAGGACCCTCTTCACCACAACTCTAAGTCACTTCAGTCTTCCTGTTGACTTATCTTCCGTTTAAGCCTGACACTCAGGCAGATCATCAGGACAGATGATCTGCGAAATGTTTTACATTGTTGCTTTCAACCACATTTGGATGGTGGTCATCCCATAAACCGTGCACTCCACCAGAGCAATCATTTCTATGAGACCACTCCAGCTTGCTCAGAGCAGGGTCTGTGAATGTGACTGGCCAGCCTGGGTAGCTTGGCTGCCAACAAGTTTGTGGAGCTTCTAAACAGGAACAAAAGCACGAGTTGAGTTGCTCGAATCCCCAGCCTGTATAATTGATAAGTCAAATTAGCATCATGTCTAGTGCCTGAAGGATGTAGCCGATCACAGGTAAATAGAGGTGGGTCTTGCCGCAAGGTGTAATGAGTAGGCGTCTCCACTGAGACAGTTAAGTTTGTCCTCATGGCTGCTTTGGTTACTTTGAGTAGTTGTACTTAAAATCGAACCATTATTTGCACGCAGGTATTTTTACAGCTGTCTTTTAAAAATAAATAGTTACTACATGTAGGGGGGAGCGGCAAAACTAATACAACTCAATAAATTCCCAACAAAGAAATCACAATTAGAGTATTTCAAACATCGCACATGTAGGAGGTATTACTGATTGTTTGCTCTGACAGTTCATTTAAAGAGCTGAGAAAACCAGAGGAAATAATCAAATGATAAGAGATTTTACTCCAATGTATAAAAGAAGCAAACTGAGCTTCAGAAAAGTTTGTTTAACCAAATTTCCTTAGAAACCTGGGTATTTTTGAAAACACTGGCAATGTGATGATTAACTCCAACAAATAAATAAACAAATAAATGAATGATAGGAACTAGTTTGTGTTCATTTGGTTTTCACACAAATATTTAATTACCAAATAATTGTCCCCCACTGCCAACCCTTCTGGTGCTTGTGTATAGAAACGGTAGATGAGAGCAGTGTATGCTACAGACTTTGTCAGTCATGTGAGGTTTTGGTTGGCAATGTATGAAGGTATTAGTATGCGGAAGCAGTAACGCACAATGGGAGAGACGTTGGAACAGTGGACTGATTTAATCGTTAAAATGGAGAAAACATGGCAAAATGAGAAAACACCACACCGGAACAAGCTCAGCAAGGATGTTGGGGATCGGTAATGTTATTTGCAGATGTTGGTTCAATAATTGGTGTTAACCAACCCTGTACCTGGACATTACTGATGATCTTGCGTACTTTATAAGTGCTTATACATACAAACGGTTTCAAATAAATCCCTCGAGGCCCACGGACATTTCATGAACAGCTGGGTGCAAGAGTTGTTTGGTTTTTTTGTAGCGTTGGAAAGTAACTAGTTATATGTAACAGAAATATGTAAATTAATTACGAGGTAAATGTAAGTGTAATCAATTGGTTACTTAGTAAAAGTGTGTAATTAAATTCTACTTTTTTAAAATCAAAATGTTAATGATTAAAAGAGGGTTACATCTGAATATTTTCCGTTAAAAGCTTAGGCTATACATTGAATTACATTCATTTTGTTGCTTTGCATGTTTTTATGTGTACAGTGACTTCTTTTGCAATTTCCAGTCTAGAACATTTCGTAAAGTTTGATGCTATTCTGATGCTTTTGATTGGTTCTCCAGTTTGAATAGCAATAACTTCAAACAAGTTATGCAGAATAGTCTAAATAACATATAAATAAAACTTAATCCGTCTTATCAACTGATGGACTTTACTGTTCTGCTACTATCGTATTTTACTGTTGATCTGTTCATTTCATTTCCAAAGTTTCATGTTATGAAGGGATAGTTTCCAGGTAAGTAAGCATAATGCTCAGAGTTGACTTGTTCACATTGCTATACTGTAAATGAAAGATGGCGATTCGACCCAAAATGCACTGCAGCTAATGTCACTTGATAAAGAGCGATTGACAAATAATTCTCATCTGTTAATCTACTTATTGTCACTCTGATTTCAGTCACAGTTGATCAAAGATAAGGTCAAGGTGTTAAGTGGCAATGATGTATTACAAAGTGTTTAACAATCGGATCATGGCTGAAGTTTAAGCATGAGAACGAAGGAGAGAGCATGCATGGGGGAGGGGAGTCTGTAGATAGTGAGTCCTCAAGGACACAGTGTGCTATGGGAGACTAGCTGAGGTGTTGCAGGAAGCCAACATGGAAGGGGGGGGGGGCTGCTGACGCATTTAGTAGCTGGTGGAGGGGCGAGTAGGGGGGGTTGCTGACGTCTGGACAGCCATGCAAATGTAGGAAACCAAGGAGATGGCTCTGTTCCAAGTTCTGCGCGGTGAACCGTGGTGATTTCTGGCAGTAGATGAAATGGAGCAACAGGGAAGCTCAAACGACAAGTTTTCATTTCTTTCTCTTCACTGTTTGGCACTGCTGCTCACTGCCTCACAGAGAGTGGTCCACTTAACTGAAGAGCAGCATCTTGACAAGGGAGTTTTGGACACAGATAATGGTTCACCGTGCCCAGTTTTCTGCAACACAAAGGTACAAAGTAAAATGAAATAGTGGGGAGTGCTTTGTGCTTTTTGTTACCAACACACTGTCCAACTTAAAGGACAGAACAGGCACAGAAGTACCTGATGCAGAGCTGTTAGCACCACTTCACACTCACCCATTTGGTTTCACTTATTAAATGAATACGGGAAAATACAGTGGGTGATGAAGGACTAAAAGCTGATTTGTTACATGTGAAGGTAACAATTAAAGTTACGGTCACGATGTGGTGTTGATGTGGAGGACCCAAATGCAGACAGCCAGGCAGATGGTATTCAAAACCCCAGCACAGGGAGTTTCATGAGTGAAAAAAGAACTAAATGTGAGCTGTTTAGTGCAGTGCAAACACAAGTAACAGATAACAATGCTGCAACAAGACTGATATGGGAAGACAAGACTAATATGGGCAACATGAGGCATAACAACTAACATGACACAGCTGGGACAGGCAGAGCACTAAATACAATCAACACAGGTGAGGCAGGATGGGGGACACAAAGCACAGGAGAACACTGGGAAATGAAGTCCATAGACACGGACAGACAGGGTTCTTGACAGTTACAGGTTTTCTAATCAGAGCTTGTTTCAGTCACTTTAACAGACCTGTCCCCTTGCCCTTTTCACTACCCCTCCGTCTGCAAGTTCATGTGGAGAGTTCACCTTATTAAGTGCCATTCCAAACCACTAGTGCTAAATAGAGGTGTCTTAAAAAACCTTCAGCATCAGGTCTACACTGACACTGGCTTAACGACCGCATACAAAGCTTTGTCGTGTCCGACATGGAAGATGCAAAAAAGTAATGTGTTGCATTTAGGATAAAATATTCTCTAATCTAGATAGATGAGTTTATGTAATTGTAATGTGTTGTATATTTACAGGGAAAATAGACATTAAATTAGCATAAGAATAAACACCAAATGCCAAAATTAATGTGAATTTGTAAAGAACAAAAGTGAGTGCGAGTTCAATCAAGTAGGCCATTTGTTGTCATTTTGACATTTGATCCAGTTATGTGATATCTGATCTAGACCAAGATAAGGTATTAATATACCTCCATAGCAAGATGTAGCAAAATGAACACCCTGTGTGAATGGGAGTGTGAATGGGTCAGTGAAATGTCAGTCATCTGTAAAGCACTTAGAGCAGCTGTCAAACTACATAACACAGAAATTTACCATTTACCATTAGCAGACAAGAGAAGCTGCATTTTTTATCTTGAACAGACCACTAACAAGCACCTTAAGGACACACACTGCTCTGGCTTACCTGGACTTGAGCACACTTACACCTTCACTGAGCTGCCTGATTAACAGAGTGCACCCCATACTTTCAAATATCGAACCATCATTTTATTCCAATCTTGTCCCAACTTTGTTGAATGGTCTTTGAGAATCCATGATCAAGAAAATAGTCACGGATTTGTTCACAGTTCTTTATCTGGACTTTGTACGCTGTTGTCTGTCCAAATCTAAAGCAAGCCCTCAATGACTCCATGTTGGCGTTCCGTCTTTGTGCTCGTGCATGTGCAACCGGATTGTGCCGAAGCCAACCTCTTCTAACCATGCAGCAGTTGGTTGACGGTACAAACAGTTGCCGATGCGCGTTGACACAAAACCATGGTTACTGACTGTGAGGACAAATCTTGTTCATGTTTCCAGTTTCTGCTGGAGAGAGAGGAGTGCATTTATTTGTATTTATTACCTTACCTCATAATCACCTCAGTGCACCTCACCCAACTTGGAGTGTCTTTACAGAATGGAATTTACTCTGTGGCAGAGTGGGGACAGACTGGTTCGACAATGGTAGTATGGCTCACGAATCTAAATAAACCATTTTGGTTTAATCCAGGTTTAGTTTGATTTTGAGGTATGTGAATGTACAGCTGTTTTGGGTTCCTTCACAAAACATATCTCTTGTATTGTATCCTTTTGTTTTTGCAAAGTAAAATAAAGTTTGTGTTGCAATTTTTTTCATTCTGCATTTTTTTTCTGCATTTTATTTGTCAACAGGACAAGAGTTTGAACATTTTGGTGCCCTTGGCCAGACTTCTACTGAAATATTGAAATGATTTATTTTAATTCTGTTATTAACTAAATTCAAAGAACAGTGCACACTGTAGGCCACACACAGGCAAAATACGGCCCCGGGGCTGGATGCAGCCCCTTGGACCATTTCATTGTCGCCCGCAACGTCCTCACAGGATGGACAAAATCAAGAAAATGCTCTTTGCATTACTAACTCTTTCGATTTTAACAATTTGGCGCTCATTTTCCCAATTTCCAAGTTCTGTTGAACACAGCATCACAAAGCCCACATGGCATCTCTACAGACCGCAACATCATAAAGGAGGTGTTGTGATGACACTAACGGAGTAAGGATGGCTTCAAAAATGAGAAAAATTATAACAAATTGTCACGTTTTTAATCCAGAGTGGACATCTAAATATTTCGTTACACATGTCAGTTTAAAGGTAATATGTTTGATCATAGTTTTTCAGTGTCATTCATAAATATGTCAGTCATAGTTAAGTCTCATAGGACACAAATTACACGAGTAAAGCATTATAGAAAATGCATAAGTGTATTCATGTACATGAGAATCTGCTTGTTCATAAATAGTGAATAATATTTTCTTCATTCAGTCATGCATATCTGTACTGCAAAGGTATGAAAGTTTGAGAGTTAACTGTAGAGGTCTAACAATCTCACACAGGTAAGGGATAACAGAAAAGAGGAGTGAGTGTCTGTGAGTATTTTATTTTATGAATAATTGTGAAACAGTCTGCTTCGAGTTGATATTTAGAACATAATGCAAGTGTTGTAGCGAGTAATGTTTCATTAGTGACATATGCAGCGGCGCTGCATTTTCTAACAGAAAATTCTTTTTTTTTTTAAAGGACTCATGCCTTTTGGGCTGAAAAATAACCTATTGTAAAGCAGCCTGTAATGTCTACCAAATTCATGTAGGTTACTTTAAATTTAATTCAGTACTATATATTTCATCTTTCAGTTCAATTGTAGAATGTATGGCCCTCAGCTTGCTTTTCTAAGTCAATGTGGCCCTCTGGAAGAAAAATTTTCCCAGCCCTGCTTTAGGCCCACAAACATGAAGAAACTTAGTATGTTTTATAGCAGACTAACTTGAGATTTAAAGCAACACGATGTAATTTTGACTGCGAACCGTGGCTTTGAGAAATGAAGCTTAATGATGCACGTTCATACATCGCATAATAATAATAATAACAATAACAGCTGTTATTGTTAATAACAGCTGTAATTATAATAATAACAGCAATTTTAGTAAAACCAGGTCATATTTTATGGAGAAAATGTCTTCTGGTTTTCCCTCTGATGTCCTACAACTGCTCTGCCTGTCTGCAGCCTTTTTTTTTAGCGTAGTTGTCACCAACAGCGACCCGGTTCTGTAGCTTCTGCTTCAGTTGGCAAGCAGCCTTCATGCTGCTTTCAGGAACCCCCGTGAAAAACAGAGTTGAGGCAGAGCAGTCGCAGGACATCAGAGGGAAAACCAGAGGACGTTTTCTCCATAAAATATGACCTGGTTTTACCAAAATTGCTTTTTTATGCAACGTATAAACATGCATTGTCAAGTTTTGTTTCTCAAAGCCACGGGTCGCGGTCAAAGTTACGTAGTGTTGCTTTAAAAGACTGAACTGCTTTTTGTCATATAATTAACGGAAACTGGATTCTGTTTTTGCATACGTTTGGCTCAGCTAGTCATGCTTACAATGCTATGTGTACAACATTGTAACCATACTGTAGTTTTGAGTCTTCTTCGGTATGTATAGTGTGATTTTAGGACAGAACGAGAGAAATTTTAAGAAAAGAAACAAACCACTTAAACAATTCTGAATAGAAAAGCTAGGAACGCCAGAGATGATGTTTGTATGACACACAACCTACACCTTCATCCTGAGGGCTAATCCTCTGCTTTAAAACAGATGAACCAGGAACCATATGCAGTATTTCAAGCTGATACACTGTATGCTTAGTGGATGTACGGCTTGTTGGAAAAAGAGCATTTTAAACCTTTTTTGGGGGGCAAAGTCACCAAACTTTGTACACAGTTTCTAACAGATTTCACTGATGTTTTATTGTTGTTATTTGTTATTTAATTTTTATTGTTGTTACTCTATTTACATTTTAGTAGCTCCAATATTTTTACATGTACTAACAAAATCTACCTGCTTCTAACTGCTTGTAGCAGTTATGTAAATGAGAAAATGCACACAAATATTGCTTGTCATCGTCAGAAATTCAATATTTACTTCAGTTTGTGCGCTGTTATGTTCACAATACACAGATGCCTTTGAAACACGTAATTACATGATAAAAGATTAGAAATACAACAAATTTACTCAAATTAGTTGGAAATAGATTAAAGCAGATTAAAGCTTCAGATTACGTTTTTTTTTTATGTGAATGGGTTATTTCTACAACTTAACACATGTTGTCTAAATGTTGAATAATAATTTAAATCCTGTCAGAGCGCTCTCTGCAATGAAGCAAGCAAGCCGTGGCTGCAGCCTCCTCCTGTAACTGTTGTGGATTTTTTTGTGTGTAGCCTTCTTTTGTGTTTTTTTCCATCAAGTTTACAGCAGAGGACATGGAGTTAATGGCATCCATTTTCCCATTCCAGGTCTTTGATATACCTGTGCCTCTCACATGGAAACTAAGAGAAGAAAATAAATATTTTTCTCAACTCCCCTTCACCCAAAATAACCTCAATCTCAGCGTCAGGAAAGTTTCCTTCTCACTCACTCTCTCTATCTCTTTGCGTCATGCTTGCAGGTTGCTTGGATGTACGTGGTCATAGTATCCTAATCATCACCTTCTTATGTGGTACTCATCGACTGTTCATGGGTGGAGATGTATACTAATTGTTTATTAGCAAGAGTGCGCTGTCAGTTTATGATTGATTGGCATTCATGAACATACACACGCCTGCGATCAAATCTTGACATGGGTTCCATGAGAGAAGGTTTTAGAGAGGGTTTGTACCGAGGGTTTTCATGTGCAAATCTGCCCACAGAGTGACTAACTTTTCATGAATGAGACCCATTGTATGTCAGTGACAGACTTAACAGTCCTAACACAGGCAGAATGGGTGGCATGCCTTCATTTCATCCACACAAAATTACCCCATTTCACCTTTAATTCAGTCAAGTTAACTTCAGTTTGCTCTAGGGTCTGAATTATTTTCCTTAAACATACAGTGTTAAAGTCAGTACCATACTAGTCGTAGAAATCCTTAATTGATTATAATAATAAAGCAAACGAAATTTAGTTTGTGTTGCTGCAAAGATCTCTAAAAAAAAAACTTAGTGATTGTACAATTCTTGAGACTGTATAAGGTGTCTGTATGTATACATAACATTTGTAATAATAATAATAATAATAATAATAATAATTTAGAATAAAACCAGTAGAACAATTATTGGGAAAATTTCTCAATGGTACATTATATCATCTCACATTTCCTTTCATCACACACGAGACAGTTCTGGTTCATCCGTAATACGGAGAACTTCACGCTTCTTAATGGATTATTCAACCCTAAAATGTTTTATACATTTAGGTCAATCATGTTTTGAAATCAATGAATGGGGAATGGTAAGCAATACTGTTGATATAACAAACCACAAAAGTTAACACGACTCTTTGTTTTCTCTTGGGATCCATCTGCACAGATTCTTGAAAAAACTGTAGTGGGGCACTCCTCTTTTCTTAACCACCACGATGAGTTTACATATCACAAGGAGTATTACACAATCTGTTAAAACAGCTGTGTGATGTAATTTCTTCCGCTTTCAAAAGTTTGGGGAAAAAACCTGATGATGTTAGTAACACCATCATGATTTCCTCAACTTGGGAACTTTGGGTGTCTATCAAGCAGCAAGGGTCTAATGAAGAGAAACTTTTGAGTTACTGTATGTCAGGTGTAGGTATCTGGTGCTTTTGGAGCTTAATTCTTACGGAGAGTAAAGCCTGATTTATGCTCCTGAGTTGGCTGCACATTGAGCCTATGCCAAAAGCTATGCACGTGGGCTGTGCTGTTGAAAGCATTTATGCCTGTGCGTCTGCATGTCCATGTTGCTCTGCAGTTACTTCACCCACATCAATGTTTGTGGAAATCCCTCGCCACAAATTTGCGGCCATCTGGCAGTCTTTTTAATGGGGCAATGAAGAGTTGTGCAAATGCACGGATTTTTCGGACTGCATTGACCAATCTCTCTTCAACCTGTGTGCGCATGCAGGAAATGTGTGAAGTAGTAGAGTAGAAGAGGAAGGCGGCAATGGGAGGAAATGCAAGTCTATCAAGTTAACCAATCACAGTGCTTACGGTCCACGTCCCTGCAACGTGTAGTTACATTTTTGGGGAGGTGTACATTCGAGGGTGACACGGGAGTGGATTTTCACTCCTGACCCGTCCCACACCCCCAAAAATATTCCTGTCCTGTCCTAATCCCATGACTGAGTTTAAAAAAAAAAAAATCCTTTCCAGTCCCAGTCCCAAAAGAATGGCTCTTGTCCCATCCTGCTCCCAGGGTAATGGCGCAGATTAACTGAATTGACATTAAACAAATATTGTAGCGTTGGAGGCTGAAAACGAGGTGCTTAAAGGTGAGAATGGGTGATGAATAATGCTATTAATAAACAATAACTGTCGCAAGTAACATATGTGAAAATTTATTACCTTAAAGAAAATGCACAGAATTTAGATTAAGTAGACATAACTACAAAACCTATTACCATAGATTTAAATATCAGCGCCCAGGACTAAACAATGAATGAATTCAAACATGTCGTATGAAGTTGGCAGAGTGCCAGCTACTGCGCAACGGCGACACAGCGGATTGACGATTATCGTGCTTCATTTCATGTGATTAGAAACAAAAGAATGAACTTACATTGACAAGGACACACTTTAGTCTACTTTCCTTTTTTACTCAGGTGTGTGTTACTGGTGCCACATCTAAGCAGTTTACAGGGTGGAGTACGTATTTGGCACAGGAGGGCGCGGCCGCACGCAGCAGAGACAGTAGGGTTTCTTCACAATGTTTTTTTTTTTATGGTTGAAGGCATTATAGTGTAATGACTGTAATTTAACTATGATGATTCCTGGTCCTGCCCACTCCAGTTGACTTTTTTTCCTGTCCCGCCCAATCACATGATGAATAGTCAAATTGACTCCCGTCCTGCATAAAACTTGTGACCCACAGGAATCCCGGAAAAATGTCTGCCTTCAGTTCGTGCATGTCAGGGTACGGTGTAGGGCATGTGCCTATGTGAAGGCTACCTCGTAGGTATGGTGTAGATTCAGTGCAGAAGCAAAAATCAGGCTTTAACATGTGTCGGCCTCTGCTGCCTCAGTTTTGACTGAGGCACCCGCCCTACTCTGCCTCTAATCATGCCTTCCCCATCTTGTAAAAACAAATTTGACACCCACCAGCTGACAACACCATGACAGTGGTGTGTATTCTGCTCTTTTTTCAAAAAATTAGAAATGGAAACTGTGTTTATTTCACTCAGTTGACCTTGGTGGAGTTAGCAGATTCAGTGGTCTGATTTAAAATTGGAGTTTGGTACAAGTATCCAGGGTGATCCCCTGAACATTCCTGAGCACCTCCAGCTGGTCAAATGTGTTCACTTGAAGGATTGGTGCACTTTTTTTTTGCAATCAGTGTCCTAGCTGTGTTCATTTTGTGCCAGTAAAGGGGTTGTGAGTACAGCCGAGTGCGGAGGCGCACATGTGGGAATGGGGAAGGAGTAATTGATCGACACAGACCGCTTTGAGAGAATGCAGAAATTACAAGGAAGAGAGAAGGCGCAGGGCACAGTTCTCTACAGACTTTATAGTTCGGTCATTTGTGTTTAGCTGCTTTATAGGAATCCAAAATCAAAATGAAACACTTGAAAATGAGTATAGTAGCTCTCCTTTAAATAGGATTTTTGGTTTTTATAGTAAAAGGAAAAACACTGTCAAAGTAAATGTGATTAATGAGTCATGTAAGAAAAAAACAGCTAGTTAAGATAGCAAAGGAAAAAAGCTTGATAAAGTAGTTATTAATCAAACCAGTGTATGCCAGATCAGCTGACAGTTGATGGAAATTTATTGAAAAAAATTTTCTTCAAGCTTAGGGGCATCTCCAAGCAACCAGACCATGTCTTGTTTCAGCCAGATTAACCCAATCCATATTTGATGACCTGTTACTGAAGACAATTGCAGCTTGTCGTTGCAGTCATTGTCGAAATGACACCTTTCTGCTTGTTGACCACTTCAGCTGCTGAAGGACTAAAGAGACAGTGAAAAGAACATTTTAACAATTGGACTGACTTTGTTTTTGTTTGTTTGTTTGTTTTTTTTAAAAATCCTTATCATGCTAATTATGTGAACTATGAGTAAAGACTACTTTTGGGGTGGAAACCTTTCAATGAAGAATCTTGTTCCCCAGAAGTAGCACCAGGGATCAGCTAAATGCAAAAGAGACCCTAAATTCACTCCTTCCCTCCTTGTAGGTGCGTGCTTTGAATCCCATCTTTTTCTCAACAGCTGGAGAGAAGGCACAACAGATGATAAAAATTCGTCTTCACAGAGTACCTCTTGTCTTTCCTCTTTATGTGATTTTATGTCAAAGAGCCGACACTTATTAATCAGAGAACTGTGGACAAAAAAAAAAAAAGTCGAGCTATAGTTAAAGCTCCAGTAGGCCTTTATATTGGACTACCGTCCTTGTCCCGGTATGCAAGCATCAAGGGAGAATCACTTAATTGACAGACAGCATGTCCGACTCTGCTATGGTATGTGGCGATATGCTCCGTTCAGTTACTGCTATTGGACCTTCTTTCAGTTGAGCTAACGAGCTACAAACAAGTTTGCAAGCAGCTAGCGTATTTTTTGTCAGATGGTGAAACAGCTTTATAGTGCTGTACGCTTGTCATCTATGTTTTGCTTTTGGAACAAATGAGATGAATGCCTCCCCTTGTGCTGTTTTCTTTGACAAATTTATGCTGTATGGGTTCCAGGTCAAAGACCGCTGTGGGGACTATCGATCACATTTAGGCCAGTAAACGACCGAATGAGGGGTATACATGCAGGAGTAATTCAATCCCCAAAGGCATAATCTAAGTGTGTTAGACCAACTTTCAGAAATTCAACATAGTTGTTCTAGTTTTAGTTGAACTGGGACAATAGATTGACTTTTTCATGTAAACATTTTGACTGTGTCATTGACATGGTTTTTTCCTTAGCATTTCTGTCCAAATTTACCAGAAAGCTTTAATTTATTTACATCTAAAAACAATTAACAATAACGATTTATAGCAAGCAATGAAGTGAACTTATTTGTTTTAGTTTGTTTAATGTTAGTTTAATGATCAGACTGCACCTTCAAATAATGTGATGTCATTAAAGGACTTTGCACATTTTAGGCAAACTAGATAGGAAGTGCTGGCAGACAGGTTTAGTGTGCGCAGAAGCTGCAATTACAGCATGTTTGTGTCTGAGTCATGGCTGCACCTGAACAGACACTGAGCTAAAAAACAATAATTATGGTGGGGCAGGCAAAACACATCTCCATCATCTCCTCTACAACTGAAACCTCTCCAACTTCTTCTGATTCAATACCATTACGATACATTGGTGCCAGTTTAATCTGTAATGAGATTCTTTACTATTAAAAATCGAGGCACTGAGGTGCAAGCCTGATAGCTTTAGGGTTTCAAAATTAATTACCAAGTATGCAAGAGTTGAAATACTTTTTTTCCGTTGAGGGTAATTTCCATCATGTTAGCATAAAGTTAACAGACCAAGGACTGGTTGTACACATATATAAAAAAAGGGAAATCATTAGAGAAATCATGAAAAGGAAGGATTATGAAAGCCTGGGCCCAGACCAGAGACTCTATCCACTGAATGGACCTGATTCTTTTGGTCTAGCGTTGAATCGATTTTGAGTTTTTCTCATAAGCAAGGAATTAGATTTTCCCTATCCCTTCCTCATTGGACACTGCCTTTTTGAATGTAATCTGCACAAACAGTCATTACGTCGCCACATTTGCCTACTGTGGAGTGTGAGTGAGAAGAAGTCTGGCTAAACAAGACAACAAAGCCAAAAATGTTTTCACAAGCTGTTAAATAATTACATGTATGTTGTTTTATTGTGTTGTTATAGAGACTCTGACCCACTATGCATTGAGGTAAGAGTCAAATAGATGTTATTCGCTTTAAATTACATCACATTAGACACGAGTAGACAGCAGGACCTACAGTGATGCTTCCTGCCAGAGTTCTGCTTGGGTCCATTTTTTTAAAACCTGCACCCACCCATACCCATAAAGCTCCGTTCCAGAACCGACCTGTTACCTGTCATTATGTCTAAGGCAAAGCCGCACCCACCCGTACCCGTTATAGTTCTACAACCCAAGTCCTTGCCCTCGATACCAGCGTAGTGCTCGTCTTTGATCCTGACGTTCTCCCATGTATTGCCCAGCTGTCTCTTATCGCACTAGCTCAACTGAAACTCAGCCTGCTATGCATAGCTTAGTGCATGTTCAGGGTCAAAACTTCAGCTCTACAGCACTCTGTTATTACACCAAACTTGTCCCAAACGACTGACTTAGCTCTCAATGATGTGCTATCCACAAGCTGGTATTCTCTACTGACTAATTTTGCCTTTATGCCATCCATTTTGATGTAACACTATGAAGCATGAACTCGCAGCAGCTAGCGCTAAATCTGCCAGATCAGTGATGAAACTGATGACAAGGTCATGGTTTGTCGATGACTTTCAAATTGAAAGTAATTGTGGCTGAAAGTAATAGTGATTTTTTTTTTTTGCACATCTTTTTAATTTGTTTTGTTCTGAAAAACTGAAACTAATTTTTGTTCTCACCTGCTGCCTGCCTGCATATAATTCATTTTTATCTGTGCCCGTATCCGTCAATTTATTATGTATATTTTTAAAAAAATATAAATAAAAATTAAATATATTTTAAAGTGGCTATAATTGATGTTTGTATAATAACAATGCGTCAAAGAATGAAGCGTCGCTTGGGGAGATGAACAAACAGAGGATTATCACCTGAACTTGCTTCTCTGCTTAGTTTTAAAGACATTTATTGGGAGTTTCAGTTCATTGTTTAGCTCTCTGGCCTGCAACTTAAAAATTATTGTTCTGGGTCACTCTCACACTCCTATAGCATTTAAAAACAGATATATTACTCACATATTTATATATATTTTACAGCATTTTTAAAATAAATAAAACCCCTTTTCAAATGTAAAAAGACAGCCTGCTAGCACACACTTTTTTTTTTAGAATTGTGAAAGAAATGGAGGTCATGGCAGACATGTCATACCCTTCACATGTTGAGGTGCTTCAGTGACCATCATCCAAAGTGAATTATCTTCTACTGGCCCTCGTCACTAAACCAATAACAGGATATACTGATGAAAACCTCTTCCTCAGTTGGCATTCAGAAAAAAACTATGTATATTTTTTCACCTGGTACACAGCTTTTTGTGGATTACCACTCGGTTTCCTTCGGGTACCCAACCTGGTGCACGACGGTGCACGAAATGTTGAATATTTCTGTACAGCTTAGTCCCACCTGTGGCAAACTCAACCCCTGGTGCTCATTGGATAGTTGCCTTTTCAGCCAAGAGAACCACAGTTTCAAAGTGCAATGGCAGACCAAGAGAATCAAGTCCACTCAGGGGAGTGGGCGGAGTCTCTGGTCTGGGTTCAGGCTAGAATTACAATACTTAAACTTAACATAAATTCATCACTTCCAGCCTAAAATGTCTGAAAATATCTTGTTATATATGGAATTGTGGTATATGGAGTTGTGGAACTGGCACACCCAATCAAAAAAAACCTTTTTTATAATGAGACACACACATTTAAATACACAATTAAGACCAAAGATATGTTCCCTTTAACGAATAAATAAACATAAAAGACAATTTTATTTGGTGTGTGAGAAGTTTAAGCAAGGCTTGCGCATGCGCAAGCACGTCATTCTATGTTACGAGGCTCGGCGGGCTGCGGCAGGCGGAAGCAGACATAGGATGGAATAAAACTTTTCTTGTATTAATGTTACATCTTATCGGCTTCACTCACTATGGCACTGTCATCGCTCTATATATGGTTAAAAAGAGCCAGAACAGAGTCACCAGAAACCTCGACTGCAGCTGCTGGTGGCTCTTCTTCATCACAGGTGTCAACTTCTCTCTTGCAAATAAATATGTCACTACATGTGACTAAAAGATGAAAGGATTTGGTTTTTCAAGCATTTATCCAGATATGAGGTTACTGTTAAATGGTCTGCTGTTCAAACGCATTTCCTGTAATTAAGACAAGAAAAATATAGAAAACGATTTATGTAGCTGTGAGTTCCTGCCTGACTTGATATTTCCAGTGCTATGAAACCTGGACCGTTTCTGTTGAGACAAGCTTATTAATAGCGCACGCATGCAGTGCGCTGCATTTTCTCTTTTTGACTCAAACAGCAGCAGCTGCAGGTCTCCCTCCGATAATTTAAAAGATATCAATGATAATTCTTCTGCCAATATCCAAGCAAGATGTTATTTCCTTAAATATAATAAATGTCAGTGGTATGAATGGGTGTATTAACAAGCAAAAATAAAAATAGACTGTATTTCATGTTGCATGATTGAGTAATACTGTGAATGTGCCATTTCAACTGCCACGAGTAAATACTAAGATTTTCAGCATTGAAAATGTTTGGGAAAAAGGTTTAAGTGTCTAAACTGTGCATGCAGACATTTCTGCATTTTTAAAAACAACTTTAAAACAGGCCTAGCCGAAATTACATTGGCACACCTTAAATTGAAATCCTGGCGTCACGGCTGGTTGTGTTCGTACATTTTCCTAAATGTTCATGACAATGGTCAAACCCAGAGAATTCTGTAATTTTATTTAAGATAACGGTGTGTTTCATTACATCACCTGTTGCCAACCTCTGGGGTTATACATGTCAGAGTGTGAGGAAGGAAGTCAGCAAGGGTGACTTAAGGTAACGTGTAAAAAACTACAATATATTACCTTGTGTCTGAAATTTTCTGCCTGCCTTAGATATGAAACAATGAAATACATAAATCCCATGATTCTACCTTACTTCAGTCTTTTCCTCCATTACTAGTGAAGAGTCAGATCCTTCGATACAGTGAGTATTCTGGTGTTCCCACCAAGTACTGAGGAAATGTTTGATTTAATTTCCAAGAAGTACAGTGAGTATCTTCATGATCTGAGGCCATCAATTTTAAGTTTGATCTGCAGGTGAGGCTGAAAAAAAAATTTCTGTGGTTCACTGAATTGTGAATTGTCTTACCCCTTGACAGCATCTGGTTGCTCAGAGAACAAAAAATAGCATTATCTTGTGTGCAAAGTCTGAATTTTGACCTGGTTCTTTGATATTCGGTTGTGTTGAGGTTTGTGTAGTAATGTTAATGTTCCTATTGATCAGGAAATTACTAAACAAGTACAGATATTAAAAGTGCCCTCACAGTCAATCTTGTTACCAAATCAAATTTAAATCTTACAAATTTTGGTGTATCCTTTCATGTTTCTCAGATGATTTTTGATAAATCGTTATCTGTGTCAGCTTTAGCTTTACTGTGTTGGGGGCTCATTTAGCAAATAACAGCATGCTAACATGGTAAACCAAATTATTGTCTTTGTGCTGTTTTAAGTTGAATACATTTTATACATGCATTTCTGTTTTATTTACATATTACACAATTATTAGGTCTATCTGTTTTAATTAATTTTACAGTATTACAATGGAAAATAAAAGGACCAATAAAATGTTTCAAATCACCTAGAACCTTAGGATTCTTCTTGCCAGGACTGTAAATATTCACAAAAAAATCTAGCCCATAGTTAAAAAATCTTGGACCAAAGTAGCATGATATGAAAGGTAAGGGTTCCCCAGATTCATGAAGAATCACCTTTTGAAGAGGATGAAACTAAGTATTATGACAGTTTTGCTGGTGGTGGGGGACATTATTTGTCATATTTTGCCTAACGCCACGTTTAGACAAGAGCAACCCCACTAAAAACAGAAAAGTCTTTCCTTTGCATCTTTAAAAAAAAAAAATCTGTGTTTACATAAACAACCAAAAGCGCTGTAGTACGCATGCCAGGCTGGTAGTCGGCGGTGTAACCTTGTAATGACATACCATTGGAGCTGTTAAAGTTGTTTTCTTCCTGTTGCTGCTAAGCCCTAAGCAGCAACAAATTAAAGAAATTCAGCCGTAGGTTGACCTCTAAAATTATGCTATGAACACTTGTATTTGCCTAATTAGACTGTCATCATAATTAACTTGCTTTGAGTGTACTGTGGTGTGTTTAAGCAGAATTTGGTAGTGGTCACTGCAAAATGCATTGACTTGCGCTGGCATTAACATTAGCATAGTCACTGGATTTCTAGTTTGCCAGTTTACACAGCATGAAAGAAGGTTGCGGTTTTAAAAGTTTGCACTTTAGAACCCTATTTTAGAGGTTTGTGGTTTCAGGGGCACCAGCACACCGTTGTCATGTAAAAGGAAGGCCAAACCGCAACAAAAGTGTTTTGTTTGGCGCAAAGACTTGGACCATCTAAATGGGGTCTAAGGCAAGAGCTCTGTATGTCAACTAACTGAAAACCTAATTCAACAGTGAATAACCATTTGTATTAGGGCACAAATAAGCTGTAGTGAAGACGTTAAAGTGGAAGTGTCTGACGTGGTTTGACATTGCATTCTGTGACCTTGTTGCACATATCTTGGATACTTCAGCATCATCACTTTCCTTTGTCTTCAACCCTGAGGCACCCATAGTGCTGAGGTGAGTCATCTGGTGAGAAGGAGTGCGAGGCAGTGATAATGACGCCTACTTTCTCAGATGGCAGATTCAGCCATAGGATTGAAGTAAAAATGGGCATGAGAAAACAGGAGGGCAATGTTGGAGTGAGCGCTTGTGTGCGTCACTGTTGCTTCAGGGTGAGGAGAGCGAATGACATCTACCTGACTGTCACAGCTGTTTACAGGGAAACATACAGCTGATGATTTCAGAGCTTGGGAATGGGTGTGGTTCTTGCTCTGGTACTGTTGAATCACACTGTCCTTTCCAAACACTGAACTCTTGGTTTGCATTTTAAACTAGCAGGTCGGTATGAATAGGGAACGATCAAGCATCTTTAAAAACCCAGCTGTGACACCAGGCATGGCTCCAATGGCAAAAATTAAATATATTTTAAAGTGGCTATAATTGATGTTTGTATTATAACAATGTGTCAAAGAATGAAGCGTCGCTTGGGGAGATGAACAAACAGAGGATTATCACCTGAACTTGCTTCTCTGCTTAGTTTTAAAGACATTTATTGGGAGTTTCAGTTCATTGTTTAGCTCTCTGGCCTGCAACTTAAAAATTATTGTTCTGGGTCACTCTCACACTCCTATAGCATTTAAAAACAGATATATTACTCACATATTTATATATATTTTACAGCATTTTTAAAATAAATAAAACCCCTTTTCAAATGTAAAAAGACAGCCTGCTAGCACACACTTTTTTTTTTAGAATTGTGAAAGAAATGGAGGTCATGGCAGACATGTCATACCCTTCACATGTTGAGGTGCTTCAGTGACCATCATCCAAAGTGAATTATCTTCTACTGGCCCTCGTCACTAAACCAATAACAGGATATACTGATGAAAACCTCTTCCTCAGTTGGCATTCAGAAAAAAAACTGGTATTAGGGATTCATTGATGACAGTCTGAATGAACTCTGTCCCCGCTCTCCTGTGGAAGTGAACTGAGGGAATTGTTGGACTGCAGTGAAAAATTTTAATGCCTCACACCAAGCCCCATCGTCTCCTGCAGTAATCGTCATACATAAGCTGATTTACATACTGTGGTAGTCTATTGTCTATTTCAGCATAATGGTTTATTGGATATAGTTTGGTGTGAATTAATGTCGATGTTGCCGCACACATGCCCATGTGTGTGCTTTGTGAGGTCGCTGTGCCAGGCTATGTTCTATTGTCAACATTACTGAGTATGTAGGTACCCATGTGCTTCTATCAATACGCTTGATTAATGATGTTGGTGCATCAAATCCTCCTCCTGTGTCTGTGTGGAAACAGAGGCCAACAGTTTTTTTTTTTCTTTCTGGTGTTTGAAGCACTGCATCAAGAATGGGATGGATCAAAACAGTCCTTCAGCTATGTGGGAGCAACCAGGAGGTCATCTCAGTCCTTCTGAAATGAGGCCTGTGAGTCCAAGCCAAACATGGTGAGAGCCTGCGGTGGTCAGACACGAAACATGCCCTGCAGTCAGTGCAGCATCTCGAATCAGTTTCAGTTTAATACTTGGTACTCAAAGGAATTACAGTTGGTGGCAGTTATTTCTCAAATTTCAAACTTTAAATTTTAAGATGTCTAACAAAGTTAAAAAAAAAAAAAAGCAACAAATTATTTCCTGGCTACAGCTTAAAAAGCTGCGATTAATGTGTTATTTTTTAATTGTGTGATGCTGTTTTGTACCTTTGACGCACCCTGACACAGCCAAACTAATTCTCCAATAAGAATTAGCCTGGTATTGCTCAATTCACCGTTCATTTCCAAGGGGCAGTACCAACACATGTAGTCAAAACTGCCTCTGGATGCAAATGGATAGACAACCATACAACCAATCAGCTGTTAAACCCCGTCCTTATCCACGTTCTGCGGGCAAGTTCCCGCCAAGTTTGATTTGAGGGTAATGTCGGGCGAGCCGAAACTCCTCATAATTAAAAACTAACAGCCTTGAAGACCAATCAAGTACTACTTTTTTGTGATTACTACGCATAAGGAAGAATAGGAGCCTTCAGTAGGAGTCTTTCAACCGATCTGTGCAGTGTCAACCTGACCCCTGGGACACACGATGCGTGAGCAGTGCGTGTGCATAACCTTTCTGAACTGGTGCGTCTTGCACGCTTGTGTCTGTTCACATATAGTGCATCTCTGCAGCCTGCAGCGCACCACCACAGCCCTACTGTGTTTTTACACAACTTTCCCTTTGATAAATAGCCTACCATAATCATATTTGAAACCCTCAATCATACTGATTTCAGAAAAAAAAAAATTGTCTGTAAACAGGTCATAAAAGCAGATGAATGGGGTTTAGTTCGGTCCGTATTTGCGAGGGCTTTTAATGTGAAAGCATACTGGAAGTGGTTTTCATGTCCGTAAACAAGGATAAACATTTTCATTGTGGTGCCGCTAGTAAATATGTAAATATGAGTGTATACAGGTCGTTTCTTTGTCTCTTTTTTACCCAGAAACGCGCGCGTCGTGGTAAAAATAGGCGGGACTCCGAATCTCTAGAAGATGTGCTGCTCACGCCAGTAGTGTGGCTGCTCTAACTTGTTTCTATGGATGCCAAAATGAAAACCAAGCAGTAACGCCACACACACACACTGCTCATGCAGTATGTGTGAACCAGGGGCCTTGCATACAACACAACACAACACATTAAAAAATACCAGACAAATACTGATACTCAGTGAAAAGTGTTATTTTTGGACTCAGTTTTGCACTACATGTAATTTGAGACTTAAATATGTACTGAAAGTAAAACGCGGGGCGCGTGTGCAAAACGCTGCGAATGTGCTTGTCGACATAATTAAACATCGCTTAAAAAATTTTAAATTACATAAACTGCTAATCTGAGTCTAAAAATAACATAACATGGTAAATAAACAAGTCACAACAAGCACACAGGACCATTTAGAGTTGATAGAGTTTATCTTATGACTGTAAGCGGAGGCAGGCTAGCACTTTGTATTGACTACCAGTGTTTGAGCTAAGCTAATTAGCGATGAGCAAGCTCTGCCCATCCCTTCCTTGTTACTGCAACTGACTTAGCAAGAGTGCTCCAGTTGGCGTTTGATCCCAATCAAGTTACGCTGGTAAGAATTGCTTGACAAATGTTAAAATGGACATAAAACTATTGTGAAATGTAAAATAATAGAATTTTAAAGAGGCAATAGAAAAGTGATTGACCGCAATTAACTATTGAAATTCTGTGATTAATCACAATTTTTAAAAAATCAATAATTTGACAGCCCTGGTAATAACTGTATTATTGGTCTTTTACTCTTTTATTTTCTCTTTTGTATCATATTGTATTGTATCAAGATATACAACTTAAATTTGTTGTGCAACCCTGTGTTATCGAAGGATGCATATATTACCTTTGTACCTTGTACGTATTCTCTTCACCCTCTCTTCCAAATATTGTTACTCCCGACTTCAATAATCTAAGATGGCGAATGCCATAAAGCCAAACTTGAAGGCTTCAAAACGGTAGTCCACAAACCAGTGTGAGACATCCCTCTGGCTCTTGCCACTGTTATAGTCTATGAGCCAGGCTAATTGTTTCCACCTGCCTCCACTCTGTATGCTATAGGTAGATCATGTTGTGACGTGCTCGGTGCTCACCACACAAACCTTAAAGTGGTATTAATCTTCTCTTTCAAGTGCATTTTCCTGGAAATCAAACTATTCCTTCAATCTAATTAGTATATTTAAAGCTTTTTTTTTTTTTTTTTTTTTTTTGTCACAAATGTAACCCCCCCCCCCAAAAAAAAATATATTTAAATGTATTAATTAAAATGAAGTGTCAAGTACTGACCAGGTTATTTGAAATTCTCCATAGTTAAATACAGCTTAAGAGATTCAGATTTGTTTTTTCAAAACGATATTATGACTGTATGAAAATATATAACTCAAGGTTGACCTAATAGCTGTCATCGGCACCGCTTAGAGGTAATACTTGTGTAATTTTCTGGTACAACTCAATATTATTTTAAAAAAGTGATAAAGTGCATGCATACAAGTATATTAAAAGCTAGTACTGCTTCAGCTGAATGTCTTTTTGTTCTTCTGTAGTAAAAACAGATCAAGATGCAATTATTCTGGACATGCTTGTGCCTGTAACTGTGTGATGTCATTGCTTAAAAAGGCCAAACTGTTGTGTGACTTATACGTATGTAGGCAGTCTACAAGACATTATCCCTAGATCAATGCAACTTCTACCTTCAACTGCACATGATTCACAAACCTATTAACACATTTAAGAAGCGTTAATAAAAACAGGCTCTGCTGTACCCGCCTTTTGCAGAAGCCTCGTAGGTCTGAGAGCTCTCTTGCTAGCAGTGCTTTAAAGTATTACCATGTCAGAGCAGATGTGGTGCACAGAGCCATCCTGCTGTCCCACCAGGTGGACTTGGCAGTGCCAGCTCCTCTCTGTGCCCTGGATTAGACTTGGCTGGCAGACATAACAAAGAGATTTGGGTAAGAGATGATTTCAGTGCAAAGCAGCTGATACAGACACTACACTGTTTGAAGTGAACCAGTTTGGTCAGAAGACAGAGGGACAATGATATTTCACAAAACACTGTCAGGGAACATGGAACGCATTTGTGTGTTTACTGTACACACTGAGATGTGACCCTTTATGAATTTCTATTCAGTTGTATGCTGAGAAGTGTTGCTAGTTTCAGAATTGAGGATCTTGTGTCAATATTTCATTTCTGACAATTGATTCAAAACTAGCTGAATAAAACACTATCAAATCTTTTTGCATCGTCAAGGTTTTCTTTTATTACAAATCCTCTAATTCCTTAATGCACTGTGTGTCTTTTAAATTGTAATGCCCTGTTCAGCCACCTCCCTGTACTGCTGGCTAGTTGCCTGTAGTCACGCAGTAGTTTGACTGGAAAGGTAGCTTCATGACAAGACTGACTCTTTCAAAATACTGTACTGTAAATTGTGTCCATTTATTTAAAATTGCATTTTAATTGCCATTGTAAAGTGTCTTAATATGTGCAAGTGCAATTTTAAATGTTTAATGCAGTTACAGAAATCATTTTTATATATATGTGCATCTGTCATATCAAGTCAAAATGTGGGGCTGCAACCTGGCAGAATAATTCCTTTGGTGTGTCTTGTTTTCAAATGTATGGCAGCTGCTGCAACATCATTTGCCTGTTTCAGGACAATAAAGGAATTTACTTACTTACTTAATTCATGTTCACTGAGACAACAAGTATAGTACAGAATATTTAGCCCATATAAAATTCTGTCAAAATGGACCCAAATATAAATAGATAAATGAAATTATGCTCGTGCAGTTTTTTCAGCATTGCCATTATTGTGGAAGCTGCATTAATTGGATGGTTAGTGCTTATGATTAAGCACTAACTAACTGTTGCTGTTATATGTATGTCATGTTAGCTAAGCTGGAAACCATTTTGTCACAATCAGACATCGCATCCCTCCAAAAAAGCTAAAAGACAGCTAATTTGTCTCCTTCAGTATTGGATGTGTACTGATTGAATGATCACTGATTTCCTTCTGCCTCATGTTGTGCACCAGCCTGACAAACCAGACCCATAATTCACTCTGCGAATAAATTCACTTTGTGAAATGGGTCTGGACACGCTCCATTGGGGATTCTTTGCAGAATCTGAATCCTGGCATGGTATCAATTTAAGTGTAAAACTATTGGAGCAGCCTTAAACCAATCTGCATTAACATGACTGTAGGACGAACACTGTGGGCCTGGCTATTCAGTGAAACCCGGTGAAACAGACAGATGAGTGGGAAGGTTAACGTCCAATCTATTCAATAATTACATAAATGACGTTTTATTGTATTGTGATTGAGATTCTCACCCGCCATGTATCACGAAAAGAGACAGTAAAACATTTTTTGTTTGGAATAAAATCGCATTATCATCGAGTACACCCAGCTACAGGCCGCAGCTAACTACTAACGCCGCAAGCCCCGTCCTCTCACTCCACTGAGACAGTGGCTAAAACATCAGCAGCCTGCAGAATGCAGACAAGATAAGTGGCGGTTAACGTTAGTTTTCCACAAGTTGTAAAATAATCACATAGATATTATTATATTCTTTTGTGATTTTGGCTATTTTTGTCAGTTTTAGTGCTTTTTTGTCGTTTTTTTTTTTTTTCTTTTTTTACGTGTTGTGTTGTACCCAAGGCTGGGTAAGTTTTGTGTCCACATTGCACAAATCGAAAGACCACTACAAAAGGCTCCTATTCTTCCCTATGTGAAGTTATCACAAAAAAGCAGTACATTTCGTGTCCCCAAGGTTGCTATCTGTCTGATCGGAACATTCCTTGTATTTAATATTCCATAGTTTTCAATGATGAGGGGTTTTTGGTAACCTGGTAAATCAAAGCCGTAGGTCTCTGCCACGACTGAACTACTGTGAACAAGCGTTTGACTTCACATCATCAAACTGAACCACTCCCGCTAGTTGCTGATTGGTCTACTCAAAAATTTATCTCTGCAATTCTAAGGATGGGCCTCCTTACCCGACTGATTCTCAGCGAAAACTGAGCTGAGCAGAAGGAGAGCGTAGCCAGGCTAGCTGTGCACATGTAAACAAGTAATGCTGAACAGAACAGCTGTGCCTCCTGCAGGCTTCTATTAAACTATAACTGATAATTTGATTCAAATGGTCGAATTTGGAACATATTTATACTATGTACTCCCTGTCATTTCCACTACGTTGGGTTTACACTGGTCGTGAAATGGCTGTTGTTTTAAGATCACACTGCCTGTTCCAAAGTGCATCTACAAATCAGTCAGATTTATTATTGGAGTAGTTTGCAAAAATAATTGATTCTGGTAACAGTCTTTTTCTTTAGCTATAGAGAGAAACGGTGTGTACAATAGCCAGAGTTTAAGGTTTAAACTGGTGTTTAACCTCAAAATTTAAAAAAATGAGTGAGGCACAGTGGGAGCATGTTGCTACAGGTAGCAATGAGACAATGAAATACAATCCAGGACAGCCGGTTTAAATGACACATCCATGAAGCTGAAGGATAATCGACTGAAAAACCACTGCTATAATAGTCTGAGACAAAATTCTACAATTCAGGTTTCATCTGCAGTGATGTGATGGCACGGTAAAGTGTTCATGTTACGAAGTTTCGCTGGGTGTTGCCAGATGACTTCAATGCATTGTTGCATTGCATTACATTAATTGTTGCATAAATTGAGACAAGTTCAGCTTTTTTGCTGGAGGGCCCTGTGTTTTTTTGACTGCAGCCTTCTGTGTCAGCACAATGATCTTGGTAGAATAAATGGGAGGGCAACATATTTTTAAATTTATCTTTATGAACTTACAGACTAAGAACTTTTCAACTTGACATGTTACAGTCCAGAGGACCACCCCTGAACTTGCAAACATTTAGGATAACAGTTGATGTTTTCACACAGTCCACTTCCTTCATCCATGTAAAAAAAAAAGAAAAAGAGCAGAAAGATATCAGGCAAAATTTAGGAAAAGGGGGATAGGTAGGATTAAGCGCTGTTCTATCGATGTCAGTTCAATGTTATATGCAGTGAATATACTTTCCAAAAACCAAGCTGAATAAGATTTAGCATACATTAAATACACACTCCTTTAACACATGCAAATTAAAAGTCCAGGCTTTGACTCATCAATTTTAGTTGTGCCTTAAATTAAAGAAGTTCTTGAAGAAAATGTTCCAATTGCATTGTCTAATAATTGGAGAAAGAATTCACCCTTGACTGTGCTCTTGCTTTAATGGGTTGCTGTGAGTGGGCCTTTGAGCCACCATATGAGACCCAGCAGGCTCTCATGTCTGGTATGCTTGCAGCCAGAAGGGCTATTATGAGAGTGGATATGAAACGCCCCGCCTTGCTTTAGGAAGTGGCTAGATGATATGGTTTCCTGTTTATTTTTAAAGGGAAATGTGCGCTCAGCCTTCAGTTTGCACAGATCGGTGGGGTTCTCACAGTATAGCAGGAACACGATGACTCTGACAACTGTACTTGGTCTGGAGGGACCAGTGGCTAATGTGGCTAATGTTTGCTAACATTAGCACACTTGACCGACGGACAGACAGACAGACAGACAGATATCTAAGTCCTTAGCTGCAAAATGATCCGCTAGACCACGTGAGTCCATAAGGGCAGCCACAATATCAACGTGAATTTTATTTTCGTTGGCTCCGGTCTCATAACGTTAATCAACGCAAGCCTTAACAGAGACTCAGCTCACTATGCATAGCTGAGTCTCAGGTCCACACCGCCAACAGCATTAGTGAATTCCTACTAAAGGCTCCTATTCTTCTCTATGTATAGTACTATCGGGAAAAACTTGCAGGTTCGCTGAAGTTGTTATCCATCTTGTCTGAACATTTTTGTGTGTGTGTGTGTGTGTGTGTGTGTGTGTAATATTTAGTTTTTCTATAGAGCCTGAAACTCTTCTCAAAGCAAAGATGGCACTGCCCTTTGGTAATTTTCTGTAGAGCAGAACTTTTATCCCACATGCCTTGGGGCATTGTGTTTTGGTTTTAGGACTATAAGCCATGGGGAAAACTGTGTTCTGAGTATAAGGGCTTTGAGTGAGTTCTGAGTCACCCAAATGTTGCCTGTGCGCACTATCAGACAATGCTTTGTACACGTTTATGGTGGATTACAGTTGTTTTTGCAGTGAACACTTTGCACTGTGTTAAATTAGTCTCAGTTTCTAGTAACCTTCTGCCTGTGTAGAAACATATAGTATGTGTTAAAAGTAAATGATCTAGATTAGATTATAATATAGAGGCTTTCAGCATTTCTTGCTGGAGAGTGTATGGAATTCTCACATCAAAAGAGACTGTATAGTGCAACAGTAATGCGATAACAGTGAAAATAGCAAATTACAATAAATGAACTTTTAGTGTACAGTCCCTAACTTTACATGTTTGTTGATGCAGGTAGCCATTGGACACGAGGTTGGATGACTCAAAATGATACATTTCTGGGCTATAAGATCAAAACAATTAGCTGAAAGGTGCTTGTGCTCCTAAGATATATATA
>JAPQLA010000008.1:21565048-21582321 GCA_029822935.1 Naso vlamingii | reverse complement strand
TTTAGAGTTGTTGGAAAGTTTATCTGATGACTTTAGGTGGAGGCAGGCTAGCACTTCCCATTGACTACCAGTATTTGCACTAAGCTAATTTGCGGTGTGCGAGCTCTGCCCGTCTCTTCCTTGCTACTGCATGCACAGTTGAAAGAATGGTGTCTATCTTCTTGTCTGGAACTCAAGAGGGACGATAATAACAAAGAGAAAAGAACAAGCTGTCTTTCCTCTGTCAGTACGAAGTAGGAAACTGCAACAGCAGCTTGACTAAAGGTGCATGGAAGGGACAAACTAGCTGTACGCGATTAAAAAATTATGCGTTAATTGCAGGCTTTTAATTGATCGCAAATAATGCACTAATGCCTCAACAGCCCTAATTCAAATTATATGACACACAATTAACTCAAAAAGTGGTGGTGGTTCCAGCTTTGTTTGACTCTTTACTGTCACTGATATGTAGTTTGTACTTCGCAATGTGGAAAAGTGTTTAAAACCAACTCATCTAAAGCCAGAGAGAATGAAACTCAGGCAAATAAAATGAACCAGCAGCATCTCAAAGCCTCTCTGGTTTAGACTGCCTACAAAAGTAGCAGCTTCATATATAGCAACATAATATGATTAGCCAGGAATCAAGTCCATTTGTCATGCTGTGCCCTTTTGACAGCTAACAGTAGATAAAGCAATTACTGACATTCCAACAAAAACATTTCTTTAAATAAATATTTTATTTGAAAATAAATACATTTTCTTAAAATATAATCAATAACATTACAAAAGCTTTGGGGAAGTGGGAAAGGAGTAGGAGGGAGGGGGGCTTACCCAAATGAATGATGTGTAATTTTGGAACGAGTACAATCTCACACGTTTATCTACCATCGTAAGACAAGTTCCCACAATATGTTGTACTGTACATTCTCAGCTGCTTTGTGGGAAAGTGGTGGCATCCCTCATGCTTGCTTTACCATGCAGTCTACTTGGTCTTAAAGCTTCAGGCCCTGCACCCAAAACCACTGATATACTCTTTTGTATTTACACACTCGAATGTAAAAATGTAGGATATAATTTTTTTGTCAACACATCAAAATTGCCACTGATTTACATTAACATTTGACAATGTTTTTCAAAAGTACCTTAAATGTGTCTAGATCAACTTCACCTCTAGTCTACAGTACAAAGATACAATACACGAGAAGGCTGCACTTGTTGTTATAGCAGTAAGAAGAGGCCACTGTCTTGCTAAGGCCAGAAGTATTTCCATTTTAACTGTGAGGTTGTGAGTTTGTCTGGCTGCAGTTTGCCTGGCAAAAACTCTGAATGGTGACTCTCTTTTCTGCTTTTACGACCACTTTTCAATGCCCATTGTTTGACTTGAGAGCTTGGAGATGGCAGATCTCCAGAGAGACAGGGACAGCAGCACAGTTGTACTGGAACAGATTAACACGGTGCAGCAGCGCAGTCCTGACCTTCTGACAACTCTACAAATAGCCTCACGATTGCGGGAAGTTCTCCCTCAACCAGCCTGCAGCAGCAACGCAGCAACCTTGACAGAAACCTAATTACCAACTGCACAAAAAAAAAGCCACAGAACATGTCCATTTTATAATTATTGAGACATTGGAGAATGTGCAAGCCGACCTTAATTAAGACAAGCGTGTGAGAACATGTAATTTAAATCTAATCAGTAGAAAAGCAGCAGAGTAAGCTAATCTGTGGCAAAAACAACAGCGTTGCAAGCTTTGTGCTCTTCACTTGCCTCCGCCGAATGAAATCAATGCCACAGGTAGCTGCAGCTTTAAATAATGATTAAACTAAGTGCTGCCAGGGAGTGCTGTGTCCACACAATGTATCCACACATCAAAATCTCTCTCCCCGCATGGCCTCAATCACCTCCAATCTGAGTGATGGTTTAGGGTGGAGGACGCCATTCAGTGGGTTTTGAATGCCTCACTGCACTGACCACACACAGACATACACAAATAACACACACATGCAAATTCTGCAATCACACTTTTTTAACCATTCCTGTTTTTTCTTTTGTTTTTTGTTTTTTTTTTAATCCCATCTCAGATCTGCGGCCAAAACCGACACCTTCTGATGGCTGCTTTTTTGCTTTGACTTGGGTTTTTCAACAGGCCACAGTTATGTTACTTCTCATATGCCAACAAGTCTCTCCCTTCCTTACAGTTCATGCAGTTCTACCAAGATCTGCTTGCAATGACCAGCTTTATGTCAGACTTGGAGCATTTTTGACAGACACGCAAATGCTTTGTTTGAGCCAACATTGTAAGCAATGCACTACTTTGCCAATGATTCAATCACGGTTCATTAGCAGGGAACAGAAGCGGTACATTTAATGACTGCAGATTTAATCAGAGTCAGGTAAATGACACTGAAAGCTAAATAATCATTGTAGCACATTTCACTCAACCAACCCAATATAAACCCCCATCGTGTCATCCGGGAATGCTGCATAACCTCACTCTCCTGCTCTTCAAGGATGTGTAATATTTTGCAGGAACTTAGTTTTGAAGAGCCAGCCTTCATATGCACATAAATTGCCTGAAAAAAAAATCTGTTCTTTATCCCTTCTTCCTTGTATGAATATTTCAGAGGACTTTTATTAATTTGTAAAACATCTGCTACTATTTGAAGATGTCAGAGATAAAATACATTTAAAGATGCCACAGAATCGAGCTGACCCAGATAGTCTTTTCATGGGTTCCCTCATTGGGTTTAAGTTTACAATTATCCCAAAGCCTTGGCACTGCAGGCACATGTGCTGAGGGCCAGATGGGTACAGACAGCCCGCTGCATCAGGATGCCTCAATTTGGCCAAAAAAGACAAATCTTACTGAGACCAGCTCAAAGATGTGAAACCTGGTCCTCTCAGTACAATTCATCATCAATTCTCAGGCAGATCAGTGTGAGGGCGTACTAGACACTGTCAAATACACAGACAAACACCCAAACAGAACAGAGAGATTGTCTCCTCTCGCTGTGCTACTGTGACCGCTCAGTCATTCTTTGGGGTGTAAAGTCCAAAAAAACCAAACCAGCTTTTGGTCACTTCACTCAACAGCTCACGGTGCTTGGTTGCTGTTTGCACACAAAGTCTGATATGAAATCAAACTCATTTTGTCCCAGGAAGAGTTCGGGCAGCTCCTGAACGCGATCCAACCCAAACTCCAGCACCAAAGAAGTCAGAACCTCCTCGTCAATCAGATCCATGTCCATGCCATTAAGCCCCAAAGGGCCACCAATATGCTGCATGCCTGACAGCTGGGCCGGACCCACACGGTACGGAGCACCGTTCGGCATGTGGTGGCCATTGGCTGAGCCTAGTGGGTGTCCATGGTACTGCGTGTTGAGTTTTTGCAGGTGCATACTGGCCATGAGCTGCTGAGAGGTGAGGTTACCAGGGAGGTACTGTTGCGGGGGTCCACCCTGCTGCTGCTGCTGGGGGTGCATGTGGTGGTGCTGCTGTGGCCCCTGGCCGTTGTACATCATGTTCCCAGACATCATCTGATGGTGGTGGTTGGCCATGGGAGCGCCGTTCACAGGGCCAGCCATCCCTCCGGGTCCCACCATGCCTGGCCGCTGTCTCATGGTAGCCTCCATGTTGTTCTGAGGGTTCCTGCCATAGTGCATCACCTGGCCGTTTGGCAGACTGCGCAAGCCGGGCTGGCCGTTGTGCTGCTGAGGTCCGTTCACGTTCATCCGGAAGCCATGGCTCATGGGCATCATCATGTGTTCAGCCATTGCTGCTCTGTCACCCTGAACATACGACACATCAAATTAGATGTTTAAATTGTCATGACAAGCTAAACGACCTAAAGGAGAAGTTTTGGTTTTATATAATAAGGATATTTACGATCATATACAATGTTCTACAGCATTATTATGACAACTGGTGCAGTCCTGAGCACTGGAGCTTGTTGCTGACGTCACCGCTAGCTGAAAACAACAGAGGAGCATGTAAATTCTGACAATCTGTCTAATAACACAATGAAATCTCATTTTACGTGACTCGCCGAATATTTTGTGGTGTCCTCTCATGTAGCGACACAAAAACACGAAGCTAAACACGGATATATAACCTGGAAATGGATGTTTGTTTATTTCGTGAAGCTGCTGAAAGAGTCGCATTCAGGTTATATATCTGTATTTAGCGTCCTGTCTCAGTGTCGATACATGAGAGGATGCCACTGAACATTCGGCGAGTTTCACGTCTTTTAAAACGAGCATTTATTGTCTTTTTTGACAGATTGTCAGAGTGTACATGCTCCTCTGTTTTTTTTCAGCTAGCGGTGACATCAGCAAGGAGCTCCAGCTCTCAGGACTGCACCAGTTGTCATAATAATGTTGCAGAACATCGCACGATTGTAAATATCCTTATTATGAGGCTAAATGTGCATAAAAAATTACTTTTCTTTTAAAAGACCCACACTTAAAAAGGTCATTACACTCCTTCACACAAAAAGGTCAAGGACAAGGAGTGCTGTAAAAGCAGTTCTTTGGTGTATTTTGTGGCCCTGGAGGGAGTTTTTAAATGCTTGAAAGAATAAGCTTGAAGTCGAACAAAACAATATGTCAAAAAATTACATTTTTTCAAGCCTGAGAGAAAAATATTTCACATTGTCTTTTGAATTATTTTTTCTCCAAATGATGACAGCCTAAAACATGACTGAAATGTTTTAAATGACTAATGGCATAAGTCAGTTGAGCAAGAACAATTAAGATCTGCAGCACCTGCAAGCCTGTCATTGTTAAAAAAAATTCAAAGTAAATTAGAGAACAGACATCCACTTTTAAAGAAATAAGTTTTCTGCCACTGGTCTTGACAAAGCAGTAGCCTTTTGCTCATGTTAGCTGGTCTTAGATACCCAACATGTAGACAAAGACTGAACAAAACAGTTTGCACACTGTTCCATTGACATACACTTTTTAGTCTGTACCTCTCAAAGGTGAAACAATTTCAGTGACTACAAGGAACTCTCAGTTTTTGTTGATTCTAGCGCCCCATTTGTTTTGAAACCAAGTGAAAGAGAGATCGCAAGATGGATCACGAAGAGGTAATGTATTTATATGTGACTGAGAAATAAATTACAAGCCAGTTGTGTGCCAGTAATGTCCCTGAGACCTGTTACCTCTGTTTTCTGTAGGCTAACATTACACAGCAATTTGCATCAACGTTACATGATGAGGTGCAAACTAACAGCCGTAGACATAGAATATAAGTCTGTTATTGTCATTGCACAGAACAACAATTTTTTTTTTTTTTCAAGTTTTGTCTGAGATCGCGGGAATATGGATGCAATCACGGCCTCACAGAAACGACATAAAAACAGCCGTCTTTTTGCTGAGGGTCTCCTTTGCTGTTACAGGAAATTTATAATCATCAGAAGAATCTGTTTCATAAACACTTAAAAGTTCCTTGTAGTCACTTTGAATTGACTAGCAAGCTAGCTACTTGCAGGACTGTTATTACTCAAGACAGCTAATGTAAGCAACCATTATCTACTAAAAGCAACCTTTTCATAAATATTTTAATGATTTCATTTTTGAAAAAAAAATTAATTAATTAATTTAAAAAAAAAAAAATATATATATATATATATATAAATATATATATATATATATATATTTTTTTTTAAACTCAGCCTTAGGCTGTATTCAGACCAAATCAGGTGATTTGGCGATATTGCAGGTTTTCTCATTCAGGCCTGTTCGTTTTAGCTGCAGCAGTTTGAGCCGCTGTGGCTGCCTGAAAAAAACGCAGTGGGCTGCGGTGAAAAAAGTTGAAATCAACTAAACTTTTTCACGGCAGCCCCTTGCGTTACACTGGGGCAGCCAATCACGTAAAGGAGCCATCTTTTAGCGATGAACCGCCACCCGTGGATTGGGTAAGGAATAAAGTACACAACTTGACATCACACAGTGGGTCAGGTTATGTTAATTAAATGACACTCACAGCACTGGACAACCCAGTTTCTGAACACCACCTGATTTGGTCTGAATACAGCCTTAACTTAATGATGGTTTGTCTGGATATAGCTTGAGAATTATGCAATCTTCTATTTAAAAAAAACAAACAAACAAATCAAAACTACATATTCCGAACTTGAAGTATACAGTTCAGAATGTGAACATTTAGCTGACAGAGAGGATCTAGCTACTGAAATGCTATGTGATGGCATAATGGGAAATGTAGGATCCAGCGTCTTTGGATTTGGGATTTTATTTGAGACTATTTTTTTATTCAGCCTAATCTGTCTCTTTAGACTTAATACTAGAATAACAGAGGTACAACACCAGTTAGTTGGACTGCCACCTTAAAAAATTCTAAGCAAAACAATTTTAAAAAAAACTTTCATTCTCATGAGAACAAGTCCTCTTTCTACTGAAACTACTCCCCCTCTCCTAAAGAGTTTCTCTGCCTTTATTTGAATGCTACCAGTCACATCTGAAGTGTCCCGTACAAAACCATCTCAAACCTCCAAGATGACACCATCAGTGGATTACCACTGGATATCACACTGACAGAGCGAGGGCAGCAATACCCTTGCAGCCAGAAGGACGCAGAGGAATTCTTCCCCAGACCACACACACCTCTGCCCCCCACAAAAACACATAACACACTCACTGCCTGTCTTTACACAGTCATTACAAAAGATCTTCAAATGAGATTTCCTACAGATGACAAACAGACTGTTTGCTGTCAACGCGATTGGCTTATTAAACTGACGGCATTATTTTATAACCTGCCTCTGAATGGGAGAATCATAAAAACATGTATGAACGTCTGCTCCTGTCTGTGAAAACAAAGACATTTCAGGCTTTTAAATGCCTCGAAATTAAACTCTGGTGGTGCCTCAGGCTGCTTGTAGCAATTCAAGCCGTTTGGAGCTGATAAAACAAGACACTTTCCTCAACAGCCTCAATCCTCCTTAGAATTTTTATACTCCTGTGTTACCCATTATACACTATCTGTGGGGCTTCTTTGCAGATTTGGACTGTCACTCAGCTAAATGCCACTTTGTAAATAGATGGTCTAGGGAGGATAATAATTGCGAGCAATATTACACAAGCAGTAAGCCTCTTTTTCCCCGGAGGACAGTGCATGTGTGCTATTCGACACTATTCAACGCCGGAAAACCGCAACAAATGTAATCGGCAATAACGCTGCAAGTAAAGTGCCAAGGAGTAAAGAAAATAACCAAATGAATGCAGCCTGTTTGGAATCAGTAGAGAAATTATAACAGTCTGCTGTAAAGAGGGAAAGCGCTTCCTCTCTACCTGTTTAGGGAGTAACAGAAGACGACACTTACCCGATATATTAATGTGGAAACCGTGCGGAGAAGTTGGATCAGGGCCGGGGTTGTTTCTGCAGCTGATGCTCCGGCTACATGCAGCCCTGCGGCGGATTCAAACTCTGCGGCGTCTCGGCAGTCAGAGGAGTTTGTTTTCTGGGTCAACACAGGGATTATATGCATGTATAAAGCACGGAGAGGGAGAGAGAGATAGGGAGAGGAGGAGCTACCGTCCTCTCCGTCTCCTTTGTTGCCATTGGTCCTCCCCCTTAATCACTGTGCAAAGACACACTCACTAACTACCTCCACTGATCCAGCGGAGCGGCAGAGCCCCGCGCAGCCGAGCCGCGCTGTGGCGGCTAACCTGGAGAGATTTCACCGCTTCCTGCCTTCATTACTCTTACACCGTAATCCATAATGATCCTCACTCTCTTAACTGAAAGCTTTCTGTTTAAGGAGCAGCAGGGACACATTCTTCAGGCTGCAGGCGCCACAGAACACTTCTACTGAGAAAACTCGTTTTATTAACGACGTGTCTTGTGTCTTACAGCATTAAACGTAAAATGGTGTAGAATATAACGCATAGAATATAGTATAGTGTAGAATAGTATAGAATGTCAAGAATATATGTTGATATATAGGCCTATATATGTGTGTGTTTGTATATATATATATATATATATATATATATATATATATATATATATATATATATATATATATATACCATTTGTCCTTTATTCAATTATGGCAAAACATTTATCCCAATAGGCTTATACGACATACATAAAAATACATAAATACATGTTTTATTGTGATTGAAAATATACACATAAAACTGCAGCAGCACATTTGCAACAAAAAAAAAATGTAGCATGATGCATGAGCTAAACCTGGAAGAGCATGCATGCAGTTACAGCCACCTGAAGCTGTCCCGATTGAGCTTCTCCACCAACATGAAAAAACTTCATAATGTTCACATTTAATGTATCTGCACAATGTCCACTTGCAACATATTGGTTTTACTTACAATATCTGCTTGTAGTAATAAAAGCTTGATTGGCTTCTTTATGGTTAAGTTGAGGCAATTTAAGGTTACAGCTGGTGAAAGATTGTGGTCTTGATAAAGTACTTTAGAAGTAAACCTTGACTTCACAAGATGAGATTTGTTTTTCCTTTCTCTCCATTGCACCGAAACAAAATAAGTCACTTAATTTCGAGGTGCATCAGCTGATTTTTGGCTTCTTGGCAGCACTTTTTGCTGAATAAAGCTGCCTGCCCTTTGTGGAGTGTAAAACCAAAACAAGTTGTTAAAACATGATAAAAAGCCACATAAAGCTGTGCAGAGCATTTGCTGATAATTTACTGTGGGTAACAGGACTCATTTCACATTACACACCTTTTTAACATTATATGTACTAAAAGTGCAACTGCTTTTTGTGGCCTGTGATTCTTTGATTATACTTCTGTTAGGGGGCTGTGAGAAAGTTTGAACTGCAGAGACTCACAGAGAATCAACACACCTCACAAATATACATGCTGAAGTAAATAGAAGATTGAGTGCATATTGGTAGGGTGGGAATAATAATGTGGCTGTTCTTTAATACCAATAATCTATACAAGTGTAAAAGAAATGACTTAATGGACAGTAACTGCCAGTGAACACGATCCAGGCTGTAATTACACTCTGCTCACAATCTTTTAAGCAAAAAAACTCATCACAGTATATAAATGTTACTTTCAGAGGACAGAATTGCAGTGGCAAACAAACAAAATGTGTCCACACATCAGTATTGCTTACTAATAAAAAGCATTTTTAAAGAGACAGAATGGCAACAGAAAACTCAGTTTTACACAAAAAGAAATCCTGTGCTGTTGACAACATCTAAACATTACTAACAAAGCATACTTGTAAGTGTTTTAACAATTTTCAGTTCGAGATTTATGTGATTTTTAACAGCGCATGGGATTATTCGTTCTGTTCATTCTGATATGCCAGCATCACCCTGTTTCCACTGAGCAGTACAGTTCGGTTTGGTACGGTACACAATTACTTGCGTTTCCACTGTCAAAAGGTTACCAGGGTACCGTACCTTTTTTGGTCACCCTTTCATTGGGGTACCAAGCGGTCCCAAGAGGGTGGAGCTACACACACTGCAGTCCGTTGACTGCAAACAGGCACAAAGCTGTTTTAAAGTGTCATAGAACTGTTAACATATAACTTCCCTCTCTCTCTCGCCCCTCTCTCTCTATCTATCTATCTATCTATCTATCTATTTATTTATATATATATATATATATATATATATATATATATATATATATATATATGTGTGTGTGTGTACCATGTTGATTTAAAATATGAAGTAGTTTTATTCAGTTAACGCTTGTTTGTATATCTGTCACAAAATTTTGGGACTTGCGAGGAGCTGCAGCTCACGGTGAGACCTGCATGTTGCTTTCAGGAACCTCCATGAATCACAGAGTTGAGGCAGAGCAGTCATAGGACATCATCTCCATAAAATATGACCCGGTTTTACTCATTCTGTTGTTTTATGCGACATATAAACGTGCATCGTTAAGTTTTGTTTTTCAAAGCAGTGGGTCTCGGGCAAAGTTACATAGTGTTGCTTTAACTGATGAACCGATGATCTTTGCGGAGATCAAACGCCAGATGTAATGTTTCCATTTTTCAAAACATGAAACAAAACATAAGGATGCTTTGCTGCCTTTTCATGGTGATTCCTTGCCAAAAACTCAAGAGTTACTGGTGATTTTTTTTTTTAAATTCACTGCGCCACAAATGCATCTTTTAAGGTTTAACATTTTCTTGCATGTTGTTCTATGCATGAGTTATGCCATGAATTAATCAGTCCACTTCAAATGTTGAGATGACAACCTGAAGAGATTTAATGGGGATTTATTTGTCACATATACATATTTTATACATATGATAGTGAAATGTCTGAGCATCACCAATAATTCATTTGCATTTTGCCTTTCTTGAATGATGACATTCGCTTTAGTAATAATTAGGGTCCTCAAACAAGCTGGTACAGTATGCTCGTTCAGAACGCTGTACCGGCTTGGGGACTAAGAAGAGAGACGAGAGAGCGATCCTTCCAATTACTACCAAAATGTTGCCACTTTTTTCTGTTTTTTTTTTTTTTTTTTTGCTTAGTTAGTTGTCATGGTTTTAAGCAAGACTAGGTTTTAAAAGAAAAACCAAATAACATCACCTTCCTTAATCCTAAAAATTTAAAGTTTCATTCATAAGCAATAAAATGTTTGTTTCTCCATTGAGTACCCCCATGCTGCTACAGCTTTGGTCTGACTGAGACCAATATCTTAAGACCGTGCTGTTTTGTTTATAAATTGCAGACTTCATGACGTACCCAACATCATCATATCACTTAATAAAAGTACATTCTCTGGTGTGAGCACTTAGTTTTTGATATTTCTCACTTGTATCAGTATCATATTATCTTACTGAGACTGTCAGTCTGCTTTCAGGATAATGACAAGGAGATTTGTGTGCCAGTCACAGGTGCCGCTGCAGTAGCTGAACAGAGTAGGAAGAATTTTTTAAACACCCACATCAGGATGATCATCCAAAAAGTAGAAATTTCACGTGAGATCAGTCGGAACAAGTAGATTGTACAGAATATGGCTACTAATCTTACTTGAGTCCATTGAGTGTTTGCCTGTGGTTCAATTATTTTTTTGTTTAGCATCTTTGACCTTATTTGCATTGGTCAAAACAGTGCTTATCCTTAAATGCAAAAACTTTGGTGGACAAAATGAAACATGATACCTTGTTCTTTGCAGCGTGATGGAAATCAAACCATCCTGCTTCAGTGTGATCACACCGGCCAGTCCTTTTGTTTTGGCCTCCCTCCCTGTGTAGAGAAAATCAAGCCCCCTCAGCAAGAGCTTGGTATGTATTCCTGTTGACATGCACACACACCCTCTGCTGCAGAGGAATGCGTCCTATTTTTGGGCCCCCAAAGTCAGCCAGACTTCCAGCCTCTTTCTAATGCTCGATTCACTTGACCATTGTGTCTTTGGTAGGATGCTGTGTGTTTTGATCTGCAGCCATTTATTTTGAAAGAGCAGTTGTCGTCTGCAGTGATGAGTACTTTGCTTGAGTCAGGCTTATTCTGTTTATGTTGACAAATGCAGCTGGACTTTGAATTTATAAATTTTTCAATATGCAGTCACTAAGTTATTTACATTTACATTCGCTCAAGCACTGTTCTTAAGGATAAGGTATTTGTATTTTACTTAAGTTTTTCTCCTTTATGCGTCTTTATACTTCTACAGCCTCACATTTCAAAGGGAATTTTCTTTAAGTCCCCATGAAATGAAAATCGATTTAAAAAAAAAAGAAAAATCAGATATGTGTTGCTCTTGTCCTTGCCTAAATGTCAATACACGGCCCAACAATGACCAGAAAGTAGTTCTGATTAATTTAATTTTACAGTGAAGCATTTCCTGGAAAACGTTTTAAAAACACTGATGACTCATCCTGCACTCAGGGGCATATATTAATTTTGCGTCCAATAAAATTCTTTCTCAAATATTCCTCCAATAAAATAAACGCTGTCAGTTATCAACCGTCGTGCAGGACCTGCTGGCTCAGCAGCACTGCTGGCTGTAGAGAGCGGCTTGAACATGTGCAGCCTCACGCCAAAACCTAGTGGCTCTTCTTCCTTCCTTTCATCCCTGTCCGAGTCACTACAATCAGCTGGAGTTTGCGATGGTGGTGGCAAGAAATCCTCCACAGCAGAGAAAAGGCTCATGGCTGCTCTCCATGTTTACGCTGCTAGCTGCTGTCAAATTTAAATTTCACAGGGGCGTAACGCACATTCAGTGCACTTAGCCACTGTAAACACCAATCATTATCTGCAAGATGTCCCACTCTAGCTTATCATTTTTAAAGGAAATACGTAAATTCAGGGGAGTAAATGGCGATCTGACTTCCGTTTCGTGGGGTATTAAATTGTTAATCAAATCTATGTTTTCCAGTTACTTTTGAAATTAGCACTTTTTTAGCAAGCAAAAATATGCTGAGTTTACAAAATATAATCCATTGTCATTGATTAAATCAGACCTTATTGCTTTACTGTGAAGACTGATACCACTCTCTTGCCTGTACAGTAGTGAAGCTATAGCTAGCAGCTGGTTAGCTTGGCTTAGCACCCTGAAAAAAACAGATTGGTCTTTTCTATTTATATTTGACCCTCTTGACTTAAAAGCACTGGATATTGCCCTTCATCCCAAGGATTAGATTGACCATATGTTATTTATAAAATGTGTTGAGAATCAAATTGTTTCTCTTCATTTCAGTAAAACTAGCCATCCCCTGCAAGTCGGTATTCAGCTCCCCAGAAACATTTACATACATTTACCAATCCGACAGCATCTAGTCAAGTTGCAGGAAAGAACCACACAGAAATAACTAGTACTGTCAAAGTTAATGCGTCAATACCGTGTAAACGCAAATTTATTTTAACGCCATAATTTTTTAACGCACACACATTCAGGCCCTCGGCCCACCCAGTAGTATGGGAAATCAGGAAGTGATGCAGCCTCCACCATAGACATATATACAAGAAACACAACTTCCGTTAAGACAAGAAAGCTAGAGTGGAAGAATAATTATATATTTTCAACAGTATTTGTCATAGTCTGTATTATACTGGAACACTATTATAAGGTTACCAGTTAGTCTTAGCAGTGACGGCAGTTAGAACTGCTCCATGTTCACACTAGTTGGTTGCAGTTAGCTGTTAGCTTCAAGGCTATCTCCGTTAGCGCATTGTATCTTGCTCGAATAACTTCGTAACTCCGTTTTCTAACACCATGTTGTAGCCTGTATTATACTGGGACGCTATTATAGTGTGGTCTTACTCCCGAGTGTCAGGTGAATGTTTAATATGACACTTATGACTAACAGTCAATAAGACATAAGGAGCTGTTGTTGTTGCTGCTTTAACAACAGACATGAGCAGTCGAGCACTGATCACAACAGACTAAACTTAGCAGAGCACCAAGTGCTCGATCAAAATATATATCATAGTGTTTTCCATTGATTTGGATTCCTGCAATAATAATTAACATACATTTGCATAAAACAAACATATTTGTCCATTCTCATGTTAATAAGAGTATTACGAACTTGAAAAATATCCATTTAAGGTACATTTAGAACCGAATAAAAAGATGCACAATTAATTTGTGATTAATCGCGATGAATCACAGAATTTTATAGTGATTGACTCGATTGTTTCATTTAAGTAGTACTTTGAAAGCCTTCACACACCGAGTGTGACAAATAAAGGACACAAAAATGTGAAGTGTTTGGATCAAAACTCTTCACACTGACAGCAACACAAAATTGCGAGAAAAACACGGAGATACGGATATGTGCAAGAGTTTTGATAGCCATAATAAAACACAGAATGACTTTTCAGCCATCAAACACAAAATATTGAGTGAAATGCAACATCACATAACAGAGTGGTTGGCAGATTTAAGCCAGGTGCTTGAATAAAGATAAAAAGGTTAACAGTGCCTCTTATTCGTTAGCATATGTTAGCTAATGTTACCTCATCTAAAAGTAAACTGCATAAGGTAACGTTACTCACCATTTGCACAGCCCAACTGATCAGCCATACTTTTCCATATGTTGCCTTTAAGATTATATAATTTGTCAAAAATCGCTTGGTGCTGAGAGACACAAATAATGAGCTTGTCAGCCATTTTTGTTGATGTTGGATGTGTGCTCAGCTCTACCATTGTGATTAGTTGATGCACTTAATTGCAGTGCGAAAGTCTGGAAAAATTGAACTCGCTCCAAAAATAAAAGGGTTGCCCTTTCGCAGTGTGATATTTGCATTCTGTAGGAAGAAACTCATGACCAATCAGCAGTTCAAAAATAAATTTTTTGTGCAAATTATTTGCATGGAAATAACACATTCGGTTTGTAAAGGCCTTCAACTGCAGAATGTTAAGTTGTAAAGAAATGCTTCTGTAGTGCAGTATTGTCACTTCTACCAAAGAAGGGGTCCAAATAATGGCAGACTTCAGGTAAAGCTGAAGGCAGCGTAACAACACTTTAACACCATGTTGGTAAGAGTTTGATCTTGGAATAAAATGTCTTTTTCTACAGGCCATAGAACAACACATCACTCATTTCTGCTCTGCTTTGTTGAACGCTGTCAAGTACTGTTAGACATGGCTGCATGTAATAATGTGACAGCCCCTCAGACGACTCTGCTTATCTGACCTTATCTGCTTGTCTGTGAATTACTTGCTGGTCCGAGTAAGACAGAAAATGTGCGGTGGCAGTTAACCAATGAAACTGTTACTCTTGGTTATCGATCATTACTCATTGGCTTTGCTCCATCAATGTCATGAGTCAGTGGTCCAGCATACTAATCTTTTGCAGCCTAGAGCCAATATTATTGTGTCTTTGCACCGTGTGCCACATTATGTAATGCCCACAGCTTCTATGCAAAGGTAGGAGGATGGACTGGATGTAATTGGTTTATGTGCAACTGCTACAACAAAGACAATATCAGCACTGACTCACCTTCTCTCTGCCTGTTTGTCTGTCTTTCTTTCCATCAAGCCCACTCATTTTCTTGTTTTCCCCCCTCACACCGTATACTTTCAGGTTTCATATTACTCACTGTTTCTTGTTCCCTGTTCTTCCTGCCCCCGCAGCCCCCACCCCTGTCCATTCACACTGTCTCTTCTTTGTATGCTTATTTCAATAAGGGCTTTATGTATTGTCACAACATGATTAATGCAGTTTTTGCAAAAGGCAATTATTGTTAGCAGAAGGGCAGACCCACACACGAGGTAATCACCACAGAACACTGCTCGAGCTGCAGCTCCCGCTCTGCCACTAGCCCTCATCCAGACAGGGAGCATCACAAAATAGATTTGTAAAAAGGTCATTGGAATAAATTGCCTTTTAGGTACAGTAAAATGTGTTTTTATGTGTCCTCTGGCTATGAAAACTGCCTTCTTGAGCCACTGAAATGTGAGTGTTACATTCATTAGATAGTCTGCATATGACATTTATTATAGAAAGATTATGTGTGTTTTCACATTTGTTGATGCGATAGGTGCTGCTTAAGTACAACTGGACCGACACATTTATTTTGTCTGTAGAAAACACAACAGTGAAAGTAACAGACTGTTTGATGCTCATTAGCTGTTGTGTTGACTTGGGTTCAGCAACAAGACATGTTTGCTTGACTACCATATCACCATGCACCGGGTCATATTTTTCAAAGCTTTAAGAAAAAACATCCAGTTACCAAGTCACGACTCAGATATTGAAGTGAACACTGTTTACAGTGTTCAACTGCCTAAAATTTTATCAACCAAAAGCCCTCTAAAAAGCAGAACTGAAGTCATCCAAACAAGGTGAACACCAGTGACTCAGTGAGGCTGAATTCTGAACAAATCAGCTCTGGCGAAAACGCCGGTCCGCCCATTCATCTGAATATGATAGAGTGTTTACGCTCTCACACAGGGACTGCTGGGGGTGCAGAAAAAAAATTGCGGCCACAAAAAGCTGAAAGAGAATAATGTTATGTTAATAATGTTTGGAGCACTGGTAGCAATCACCCTTGCAGTGGACAAAATGTGGTAAAGTGCCCTCTAGGGTCCCCTTTCTGTGCAGAAAAAAGGTGGTAAGGTGCCCTCTGGGATACCCTTCCAGTGGACAAAATGCAGTGCCCAAAAACTTTTTGCAAACTGGTGCCCCGCTGCATACAAGTGCCCTTTTCACTATTTTCGCCCCTGCTGCTCAAACATCCTGAGTCCCCCAGTGGTTTGGAGGGTTTGGAGTGCAAACATAGGCACAGCAGTACTTTGCACTTAATAATCTATTTATATGTGTTCTTTAGTGTTTTTATTGTCATGTATGGTCTGATGCAGCAGTTTCCTTCATCTGAGATAAATTTCTCCCACGAGAGACAATAAAGTTACCTTAACCTTAATCTGAATGCTAATGTAAGCATGCTAGCATGCTATTGTTGACAGCATGTGGATGGAAATGTTAACCATATTCAAAATTTTGATTCAGTGTTTTAGCATGCTAGCCTTCTCTAATTAAAGCACTATAGTTAACCTGATCAAAATGCATTAAACTTGATCAGGTTTTTGGCTTTTTGAGAAGTACTATAGAAGGAAAATATGACGGAACAAAGAGCGAACAAAGATGACAATGTGAGCCTTATACTGTCTATCATAAAGCCATCTAACCACAGTGTTCACTTCCTTGTTGTGTGTCCAACAATAGAGGGGGTCTCCTATCTTCTCTCCATTCCCTCCTACTATTCAGTAAGGAGGGGCGCCCCACCTGCTGCTCCAGGTAGTAGAAACGAGAGCATATGTTGTTTTATTAGTCAGTGTTTGTGTGTGTGCAGCCACGTCCGCTCATGCATGTGTGCTCGAGGTGCTGTTTCTCCACTAATGTCTGTGTTTGCATGGTTGGGGGAGGGCTGGCTCTCAGATTCCTTGGTCTCCCGGTGTGAGCTGTGTTGTGCTCCAGTGGTTTCATTTGGTCAACAACACCTCCACCCCCGACTCCAACCCCTCTCACCCCCAAACTTTACAAGTCCTGCCTGCCAAAATCAGGTCTGATCCTGTTAACTCTTTGTTTATCATCTTTTCACAAAACAAAGCTGCAGATAAATATGAAGAAGTTGTATCTGATAGAAATGTGAGCAGCAATAACACAATGCAACTGAGCCCAAAGCTGCAACAGGAAACTGGTGTAATGTGGTTTCTCTGTCAAACAACTTCCCTTCTCAGCGTATGAGACTACTTAGAAATCTCCATCTTGACAAGTAATTTTTGCAGATATTCAGGATGAAATTGTTACATGATTTTCATCTTTTTGGTGAAATAACTTTTTGACGTGTACTGTTTTTTTAAATTTATTTGTTC
>JAPQLA010000008.1:21552430-21564948 GCA_029822935.1 Naso vlamingii | reverse complement strand
AGAGTGGACAGGAAACAGGGGAGAGAGAGGGGGAATGACATGCAGCAAAGGGCCACAGGTGGAATCGAACCCGTGTCTGCTGCGCGAGGACAAAGCCTCTGTATATGGGGCGCCTGCTCTACCGACTGAGCCACCAGGCGCCCCGCATGTCTCACTCTTTAACGTGACAAAGTAACGTGGGAACAGTGGTCCTTTAGCAACCGTTTAGCCATTAATCCAGCTCATGTGCTCATGTTAAGGAAGTAAAAAAATCCACATGGAATAAATCCCCAAAAAACAGGAAAGCTGTCAACTTTTGTCTGGCTGGGTCTGGTTCTGGCTTGCCTCTTTAGAAAAATTTAACAAGTTTAACAAAGTTAACATCACCTCATTCACATTCAAAGGAAAAAAAAAAAAACATTACTGGAGTCATATCGAACAAGGTGCTGACAGTAATCCATGAAGCAGAGAGCAGAGCTCAGCTGTATCTGAGCAGAGTGGGGGAGGGGGCAGGCACAGCTGTGTGAACAAGCTGGTATGCTCATTTAGGAAGTCCAGCACACATTAACGTCACTATAAAACAAAAAACAAAAAAAAAAGAAAGAAACAAAAAAAACACTATAAGACACAGCGTGCATAGCCAGCAAAAACAGCCTGAAGGCCTTACTTCCAAATGCACGTACCTCATTATGTAATGCTTTGGCATCATTTAACACAAGTATACGACACTAACAACATTTGTGGATCAGAAAAGATGGAAAAGCATATTAGCCCTCCTTTAAAATCCCCCTTTTACGAGTGCGTGACCAATTATTTACCTTCATTAGAGGCAAAGGTGTAAGTATGTTGTTGACCATCAGACGTAATAGGAATAAGGTTATGGTGTTTAAGGTACATAATGGCAAAGACACCAGAGTTTGCGGCTGTCTCTTACCAACGGTTAGCAATGGTTACTTCAAATCTTAAACAAATAGTTTGACTTTTTTTCAAATACCTGTATTCAAGAACCAAGATTTGGATCAGTGTATCAATACCACTCTCATGTCTGTATTTAGGATATTAAGTTAAAGAGGAGGTGATTAGTAGTTGTTTGTCAAGGAACAGTTAACCTTGGCTACAGCACATAACTCCCTTTAGATGTACAAAATTTGCCCTTTGCCATTTCTCTTTTTGTGTGGAAACAATAAATAAGATACATATGTTAAAGGTTGAGTGATTAAGTGGCATCTACCAATGACATTGCAGACTGCACTGAATGAATATCTCTGCACTCACCCACTCCTTCCGAGAATTAAAGAGAACCTAGGGTGGCTGCTGAACTCACAACTGACAAACAAAATATCCTCTTTAGAGCCATTGTTTGGTTTATCTTTTTAGAAACATGGCAGCACAACATGGTTTAATTTAAATGAGTACATTTAGCTTTAACAAAACTGCACCACAGCACTACATGTAGCAGGTCAAACTTATGTCAAATGAGTCGATTTGGAAAATTTCCTGTTTTGTTGATTTGGTGTGAGGACTTGTTGAGGTCACATTTCTACTGACACTTGTATTTCCACTTGCTTTTCTTAAAAAAAATAAAATAAATAAATAACAAACAACAACAACAACAACAACAACAACAACAAAAAACAGTTTTAACACTCATAACTGCCTGGGGCTCTGTTGACACTGCAGGCCTTCAGTGCTTCTGATGATTCTTTTGGATGACTATTCAAATCTATTCTAGGACAGAACCCATATCTGATACCAATACAAGCTGACAGCAAGGTCGAGCAGACCTTGCTGTCAGCGTCAGGGTAAGAATAAAATATGTCACATTTGTTTTTGTACCTATACTAAGCTTCTCCTGCATGTTTAAAAAAGTCTTTGGTAAGAAGCAGCCACAGGTATTGTGTGATGTAAAGCAATATGACTATAATTAGTTTATAGCCAATAATAACGATGTTATAGCCAGTAAATAGAGCACAAAGTCATATAGTTTTAATTGCTTTAAAAAGTGCAGCAACTACACACTGGAATACAACAGGTGAATGGTTTTTGTTTTGTTTTTTGTTCTAACTCCCTGAAATTTGTATACCTTCAGTGTAAATATAGCCTGAATGACATTCGTAGACAAACATTTCGAACAGTGTAGGCACATTGTGTGCCTGTTTGTACATAAAGACTGTCTGTTCATTGGCCTACAGAGTTGTGTTATTGACCTATGAGTCACCAATGCATGGCTCCCTCTGCTGAAATACTTTCCAATAGAGACTCACAAATAATGTGAAATGAGTACAAACTCAAACAAGGAGATGACGTTGTTCTATAGGGGAAGCACATAGTAAATGATGCAGGTCCTAAGAACTGTTGTTAAGCTTGTGTCTGATTCATTCATATTACACTTCTGCTATAGGTAGCGTCAGTTTTGCTCACATTCAAACAATTATAGTCTCTCTATCTCTATTTTTCTCCTACTTTTAGGACCAGATCCACAAAGAATGGATTGCGCCCACTAATAGCACCACGATTTGGGCAGAATTAGCACCTACAATCTGCCTCGTTTTAGCACCCTATCCACAAAAGAATTTGCTAATCATGCGCTAGCGCTAACTAACTAGCCCATGTGATATTAACGGTTGCAATTGGCCCGTCAGGTGTGTGGACGGGTGGAAATGGTCATGAGTGGAGGTTTTCCACACCACAATGGTGTGGAGGTTTTCCACCCCATTTTCATAAAGCGAATTAATTCGTTAAGTAAATGGGTCTGGTTTACCAGGCCACTATTAGCCCTCCTTTTGCTTTAAACTGGGTAAGGGGATCTTTTCCCAATGTTTTAGTCTTTTTGCCATATTTCAGAACACACATTGGTTCATAATGGAAACTGCAGAGAACACAACATTCGGCAGAAAGCGTCAGTTTTGTTTGTTGTTCACAGTAAGCTGTGTGTTGCAGCTGGCTCCAGCAATTCACAGCAGCTGACACAATACATGTGTCTCCAAAATTAGAAATAGTCCCATAGTTTCTTCATTAAGTGGATCGGCCAGAATTTGATGGTAATTAATGTTCTGCATTTTGCTTCACATCAACACAGGTCCACTGTTACACACAGTGAAATTGTTTGTAATTAGACAGCCCTTATGAATCCTGAGCTCCATCAGAACTGTTTTATTTCAAAATCTGAAATAAGCTCACAACCCACTTGATTCACCCTCTGACTGCAGATTATTAACCATTATATCAGTATCAATTTATCATTTAAAGCTAAGCTTTTGCAAATGCAAGGGGGCAATTTTGCACCAAACTTTTAAATATTCCTTAATTCACATACGTGCAAATGGAACAGGCAAAGCTAAGAGTGGCAGTGCAGTTTGTGTGCAGTTTGCATGCATTTCACAATTGCCCTGGCTTTGTGGATTGCACACTTTTTTCTCTCATTTGCACAGGTTTAGCGGCTGAAAAAGCAGCACAATCCCTTTGTGGATCTGGCCCTAAGTTACTGCATCACACAGATGTGCTCTTGAGTACCAAAATTTTACGCAGACTGGTATAACATGAATTGGTCTGTGGTAATACCAACATAATTTGGCCAGTGCCCTTAAAAGTACTGAATTTGGTACTCAACACTAATCACAAGTTCACCTCCTGTTGTTACTGTTCATAGAGACTCGAATTTGCAACTGTAGATATGTTACTGACAAACCATAAAAATGTGTTGGAATTTCATTATTTAGATGGCAAATATAGTTTCGATCTTCAAGGCAAATTAGCTTTTTCCTGCACCTACCCCTGCGTGCTCTCCCTCTCCTGTTTGTTTTGTTCTTGTACTGATTACATGCACAAATGTCAGTAACATTAAATTCCCATCTGCAATAAAAACGTTAACGTAATGAAAGGGTTGAGATGTAGAGGGCTGAGAAGACACATTGACTGACTGATTGAACCACTCTGCAGGTCTAACCTTCGTCTCTGTGTCAATCTGAGGGGGTCTTAGTGTGTGACAGTTATTATGGTCCTTTATTGCAAATGAGATGATATGACAGTTGCTTGAATGGGATCTGACGTTCTTACCAGTTCTTTTCAAAAGAGGAACAATGAGCAGATGGTTACAAAACATAGTTAAAATTTATTTATAATTTTCTTTTATTTGACTTAAGAAGGCAAAAGTTCCAAGATTTCTTCCTGGGGAGTAATATCTTAGTTTTATTATGATCTTTTCCATCCTGAACAACAACAACGACAACAACTAAAGGCTAATCTTAAAAATAATGGCCATAACAAAAAAAATCTGATTTCTATCAAATACATGAAATACAGGAGAAATCAATTGTGATGCTTGTTTCAAATGTCGCATGTTCACAAACCCTGAAGTGATGCATGACTTTTAGTTTAGAATCGAAAAAGAAAATCTTAACAGCCGATTGTTTTGCAGTGAAGTGTAGTGTAGGTCAGGGTTTTACAAACTTTTCAGCCTGCCACCCCCAAAATAATGAGCCAAAGACTGGGGAACCCCATCAGCGCAGGAGGAGGCATATAGGTGTGCAGCCGCGCAAAGGCACTATTAGGCCTACACTGTCATCAATACAACACAAAAGAACAACAGTATAACAGCCATATTATTATTTTAAAGTAATTTAGGAAAGAATACAACCAGAATTCGCACAATAATGGACTAAAAAACACACACACATATATATATATATATATATATATATATATATATACATATATATATATATATATATATATATATATATATAAATTTTTTTTTTTTGGGAAGGCATCTCATGGCCTCCCTCTCTGTCTCTCACAACCCCCCCAGGGGCCCCGAACCCTACTTTGGGAACCACTGGTGTAGGTTATAAAGAAGCTTAGTTTATTTATTCCTTTGCAGTGGAAGTATACAACATATTGGCCTGATGATAACTTTGCCATATTCAGAGTCTAACAAAATATTTTGGTACACAGAAACAGCATATTGCAGTAATAAATAGACAGGTTACAGCTACATACTGTCAGTCTTATTGTTGCATCTTGCAGTTTCATTTAGCTGAGCTACAGCACAGATTCCCACACGACAACTCTCTCAAAGGACCATAAATGTGTTTCTGGTGACTGTAAAAGCTCCTCGTGACTCCTTGTCTTTACAGCAGAGACAGAGTCTGACAGTAGCTGCCCAAAGCTGATTAGCTCTGACTACGCCTACGAATCATTGCTCCCTTGTCAAGCATTTTTGGAATATGCTTGAGGGATGGATTAATCTAATTTGATGCTACAGTTACTCTTAAAAAACTTCATCTGGGTGATTTGGAGATGCATGTGTTTATTGGTGGCAACAGCAAGTGGTTTAAGACCACAGGTCTCAGAATTGGATAGGTAACAGACACATGTTGAGCTGCTTTTTTTGTTCAAAAATACAACAGAAGAGCAGCTGGTGTATCTGTTTACAGAGCAGCCAGACAAACTTGCTTGTTTTTTGTTAAAAACGTCAGTAACTGGTCTGTTTCCATCGCATATAGAGCAACCTTGATCTGTATGAGTAGTTTTCCAAACAATGGCAGGACAGGAAAAGACTGGTTAGCTGGCCCCTTTTTATGCAACCTGTTTGAGGCAAGGACATTTTGCTGTTATTGCACCTTATTGTACAAAGGCAGACTGGGGAGTCACTGTTTTTCCACCTCTGAGCCTGAAAGGGTGATAGTAACAGCACAGAAGATAAGTTTTTCTAAAAAGTCAAGCTTGCATGATTAAACAAGGGTCTAATATTTTCATGACATTTTAAGTACGCAACCCACTAGCTTGGAATTTACAACTAGAGACAGTTAGCAGCTATCTCAAAGAACAAAGCTGAAGAAAACAGTCTGGATGCTCCTTATCCTCCGAGCATAAGACTAGATGTCATATAACAGCTATGGTAAATGATTGCTATTGCCATGTTGTCTAACTTTATGCTGCACTGAAAAAAAGAACATTAAAAACAAAGGTGGTGTGAAGAAGGGACTATGTTGCAGTGGTACTGCACAATCTTTGTGTAAAAAAATCTCGTTGCTGATGCTTGATTTTCCATTACTTGCCGGCAAAGGCTGGGAGTAACTACCAGTAGTTAAATATAACGTTGTTATGTAATTACTGTGGAAAATTATGTAACTAATGTCACGGCACTGTCTCTCAGTTCGCTGTCAGGCTAGAGGGTTAGCTTACCTAATCAATGTCAGTGTGAATTTGGTAAGGAGTGGCCAAGTTGATAAATGAGAAAAACAACTGGGAAACACCAAAAGGAGTGTGACTTTCCATGAGAAAGACTGTCGGAGAAAACACCCTTTTGGTGCTAAGTTAAGTTTTGAGTCGTGTCTGCCTGCCAATGTAACAAAATGAACTTACGGTGGAGTCCAGAGGATAAAGGATGCCATGGGACCACAAGTGGAGCTGGCCGAAGCTAATCAGTTTGCAGAGGAGCCACAGCAGGTAGACCATGTTTCCTTGTTCTTTAGTCTGCTAAGGAATAACTGATTGATAATTGACCATTAAGAATTTTGTCAATTTCATGAACTTTTTATCGATCGAACGCAAGTAAGGAAAAGAAAATCTTACCAATGGGAGGCGATATCTAACTAGTTTTAGGAGACAGAGAAAACTGTAATGACATTACTCAGCTGCCTGTGAGCTACCATCATGGCTGCCTTAGATAATATTAAACGTTAGCCTTGAATAAGTCAAGTCAAGTTAAATAAATGGTATTCCCATTGAGAGAGTGAAGTACACTAAATTTCTGGGAGTCCATATCGATGAGTTTTTAAATTTCAGGGACCTAAAAACTATTGAAATATGTCGGTTTATTTTTTAAGTGGAGACACTTCTTACCAGGAAGCACCCATAACATTACACCAGTCATTATTTGAGCCTCATTTTAACTATTGCAACATTATCTGGAGCAATACATTTCCTAGTCATCTAGGGAAATTGTTGATTTTGCAGAAGAAAATCATATGTGCTATATCTTGGTCTAAATATGATGCTCTTCTGATCCGCTTTTCTATCGCTATGGTTTCCTGAAACTTACTGAACTCAATACTTTCCATAATGCTTGTACAATGTGCAATGTTGTCAATAAGCTTAATGACAGACTTTGTGACCTGATTCCAATCTCCCTTCCTCCTCATACATATCAGACTAGGAAGAAGCATCTTATCTTATCTTAAACATCTTATTAAGGGGGGAAAACGCAAACTCAAATGTACCAGCCTTAGTGAAGTGTGTAAAGGTCCGCAGGTGTGGAACGATCTTGATAAAGATCTACAAATGTCCCCATCTGTATTTGTTTCCAAAAAAAGACTGAGGAGGCACTTGCTGCTGAAATACTCTGTCATGATTTGATATTGATTAGCTTGATATGACTGTGGGAGACTAGACCAACTGGACCTAGTTAGGAGTAGGGCTTAGTTCAGGTTAGGGTTTTTCTTGGGGTGGTGGTGGGGGGTGGGCGGGTTGGTTGTCTTCACTGTGTGTGTGTGTGTGTGTTATGTGTGTGTTATGTGTGTGTGGCTATTGTGGACTAATTTTTAGATATTGTATGAAATTGCTGACTATTTATTGCCGGTATCTGGGCCCCACGCAAAAGCTGTTCAGCTTCTAGGGTGACCCATTTTACATTAACTGTAATTTCATTAGTATTTTTTTTCACCTGTTTTTAAACTGCTATGTGAATAAAACAAACCCTTGAACCCTTGAACCCTTGAAGGTTAAGTTTGACAAAGGACCATTTCAAACTAAAAAATGATGAAGTCCATTACAAACGCTGCGAAGCCATATAAAAGTACAACATGACAACGACCCCTATGATGTAACATTTGAACGTACATCCAAGCCTGGTTGACGTCATTGCATCCTAATCTCAACCTACCATCACCTCAGTCTGAGCACAGAGGAGCTGCGGTGCACAACAGTAAATAATGGTTTTTGATTAAGTTTTTATCGTTTGATATGATTGCTTTTGGAATTGTCTCTAAAATAGGCTCAATTTAAAAGCATTGTAGTGTTGGCTCATTGATATGTCGGAGCCTCGGCTGCTTTTTACGTGTTGAAGTTAAACAGTTGAACTTTAACTGCCTTGTCTAAGAGGATTGTTGTTGGACTCTAAGTTCTTCTTAGAATAAAGATTTAATTGAGGAAAAACACGCTGTATTTTTTATTTTCTGCCATTTTCATATTAAAAAAATAGATTAATCGAAAAAGTGATTGTTAATTTTCCTGATAATAAATCAAGGAAATTTATTCCGATGCCCATTCGTAGTCTGTAGCCAGGCCTAACTAAATATATGGTGACCAAGCCCTGGAATAACTAGACACTAAAGCTAAGTTCCAGGGGATGTGGTGCCATGACACTAAATCGGTGTGTTACAAAGGCTTACATACAAATGTATTCTTTACAGTAAACAGCTTTTATGTCAAATACAACACAGTACTGGAATGCTTTCTTTTAGCATATTTCCAGACATAATACAAAGACATATTAAAAAGGGTTGCTTGCAAGGAGCCGCATATACATTTATACAGGCTCCTTTCACTGAGCAGCACGTGATCACATTGTTTTTGATCGGTTCACACTTGAATTTGTACCACCTGAGTCTGCCATGCCTGTGACCAGCTTACCATGTCAAGGCAGGTGGCTGTGTCATTTGACAAGAACGCTTTTCAGTGCTGGAAATTTAACAATATTTTTCTTGTGAAATCAACTCTAACATGACTGTACGGGTGAACCTTGTGTATTAGCCACGAAAATGCTGTCAACATCAAAATGTTTTCGATGTTAAACCTGAGGAAACATCTGCAGGAAGTTAATGTAACCACAAAAATGAAATAAAGTTTAAAAACCAGTTTAAACATTTGTTAGTAAAGTAATCAAAAGCAACAAATGCAGTAAGTTATGTTACTTTGATGAAATAATTTAAATGGTTTTATACCACAGTGTGGGTGAATACTCAATTCTGATTGGCTGCTTGATGTCAATGAAAAAGTGATATAGGACAACTATGAATAAGTTCTGGTCAAATTACCTGTTCACTGATTCTAAAATACTGTGCTGTAACTATTAAAGTACTGTAAGTCAGGCTCAATGTAGCAAACTTCATGAAAACGGTCCTGTTAATGTTAATAATTGGTCTTTATCTAGTCTAGCCAACAAACCTCAACCTGCATTGGCATCAGCTGGCTGGAGACACAATTCCTGATAACTGAATACCTCGTCACACCTCGGCATTATCCCTTACTTTTTAAGTTTTCTTTATTAGTTAAACATAATTAAAATGGTAAATAGTAATCTGTAACTTAGGTTCATAGAAGGTAAAGCAGTGTGACGTTTTGTTTTGTAGCTACATTTTTGATAAACATGAATGTTTTGTTCAGTGCGTGGGTGGTTATTAGACATCGCTGACTTGTACTGCTGCTGTGCATGAGTGGGAAACAGTCATCTAAAGTACACAGAACTGTATGAGTGTACCTGTTTTCTCAACTGCTGTTGAAAACTAACTGGGCTAACTCCATCCCCTGTCTGAGTGATATGATCTGACGCATCCTAACAGGTACTAAATGGACCTGAGATTATTATCTCAACTGTTTAAGTGTAGTTTTACTCTTGTATACTGTGTAGTGGACACTGCAGATGTCATACCTTGGATATGAGGCCAAAAAGACTGAATGCAGGAAATCCATAAAAGGGAAGCAACACATAACTTTATTTTCAGGAGAAAATTAAATGGAAAAAGGCTGTATTTCTGTTTTTAAAACTTTGTTACAAACATTAACAATCAAAAAACAAGCACTGTTTTTCCCCATTTTAAATGTTTGTTGTTTGACTGAGACAAACATAAATAATTAAGGAGAATGGTTAACCCAGTACACTCTATCTGTGGCTGTGTTTAAGTGCACGTGCAGGGCTTGCACTCTTCCAGATAGCAAGTCAATAAAACTCAGTGGGCAGACACTTCTGCAGCAAATACAGCCAGACTCTCTTTACAGGCTCTCTGTATGCTGCGAAATAAAAATCCCTCCCTGCCTTTCAGACAATGTACAGAATATCTTTTCTTCTTCTTTCACCTCTGGCAGCTATCTAATTATTCAAAATGTCAACACAATTACTCTTGGGAGACCATTTGGGTGGTTTTTAGCAATTATTACATTATTATATGAAGTGGTTGATGATTATTCATTTCCAGTTATTAATGAGCAATTATTGGAACATTACAGCCTGTATGTTTGACATATCATTCAAACCCGAGTCCAGCTGTTTTAACATGCCTGAATGAACTTGCTGTGGTTCAGTTACAAAGGTCCTCAGCTGAGCACACACGTCGACCTGGCAACGTTTTGGCAACGTGCTCAGACTCACTCTGCATGTTGCCTAAGACTAGTTGTGAACTTAGAGCCGGGAGCACAGGGTCCAGTTTGCTATTCTTAGCACTCTTGGAATGCTGTTTCTCCGCCCTGTTATTTTGTTTGCTCTTCACTCTGGTCATGCTAGGAAACTTGTGTTTGGCCTGGCTGCTCATAGTCAGCATAACAACCCGCCCCCTGAGGCCTGTGACGTGCTGTTGAACTGTTGTGGAGAAGAGTCATGATAAGGTGAAGAACAGACTGCCTGGTGGGTATTTTTAAAGGAAATCAGTAGATTCTGCGTAGACTATGAGTCACACATTGTATATTTTTCAAATATTTACCCTTAAATAAGGTCTTATTTTGACACATTTAGTTTTCTGTAAACTCTGCAAAATAAGGTAGACTATTTATTTATTTATTTTTTCAAATAGAATAATGCCAAGTAATGTATATTTGATGAGGGAACAGCTTTTGAAGACAGACTTTTAACAGTGAAAATGCGTATCCAAAGTCAATAATGATATGCTGGGTAGCCTTGGAAGCAGTAAAGTGGTAAGTGTGAGAAGGCAGTTACAAGTTGGAATACACAGTTTGGGAAAAGGTGTGTGGGAAAAAGAGTGAGTAACATTCTTGACATGGCCTCAAGCATGGCACTTAGTCTTGCTCTGCTCTAACAGAAAACTCTGGTTACATGGAGCAGCTCTGAAGTGTGAATGTGAAGAGCAGCATGAATGAAGCCAAATGTTACTGAAAGAGAGGTTCACTTTCACAGCTAAAGGTCAAAAAAACAAATATTCCTGCTCTTTAGCAAATCAAGACATTTTTATTCATCAACCTCACAGAATGTCTGAATACACCTCCAACTGTAAATATTCTTTTTGTTGATCTTTCTTACATTTAGTTCTTATGACAATTATTTCCATTATTATAAAGGTTTGAATTAAAAAGCTTCAATCTTTTAAATCTTTTTTGGTTAAACTCATGTTCAGGGCTAGAGGAGGACATTTCATTTGCATTGCCATAGCTACTTTAAAACAGTTGGCTCAGGCACATTTACATAACATCAACATGTAATTCTTGTGTGTCTTAAATTCTGCTTTTAGTCACTCAACTGGCTCTTGGCTCTGAGTACTTTGGCAGAATGGCTTTTGTGACAGGGGGAACTGTATTTTTCATAAAGGGTAATACAGTCATCAAGGTTAGTTTCCCCTTGGATTATTCTCATTCACTTCTGTTATATAAAGTACAAAGTGTCCTTAATCCACACTACACACTTATTCTAATTCTGAATAAATAGTGTGTTCACACTGAAAAAAATTCAACGTGCTGTTGACTTAGACCGTTCTCTCACTTTTCAGTACCCTGCAGAAAAGCAGAAGCTGTTCATGGCTGTAAAAACATTAAAATCAATTGTGGATGATGGTAAACAAATCCAGGAACATCTTAGAAAAACAAGCAAAACATTTTGGCGTCTCTGTCAGGTCGAACTTGCAGCGCTTTACTAAAAGTGATGTTTGATTAGCTTTTCACTGTGCGAATAATAGGCTACATGATTTCATGTATATACTGTATACATTTAGCAATAGGGATGTAACAGTATCAAAAAGTATGATATTTATTGATATATATTACGATATTTATTTAAATGTTGCTTGTTATTATTTATTTTAATTGTTTTTTCACATACATTGCTTTGTTTTCTTTATAAACGTGCAAATTATAATCATATCTTTGGCAAAGGTGAAAATTGAACATTAAACAAAGACTGAACAATGATTTAAATGACCCCGCTCACACCCCATGCTCTTTTCTTTATCCTGCAATCATAACTTAACTGTCTGCTTTGACTGACAGTCATTTTCTGTCAGTGATGTCTTTTTGACCATTCCATGAGCTAAACAAGCATCTTTCTTTCTTTCCTTCTTCCTTCGCGAGCTGACTGACTGTGTTTGTCTGCTGAGACACTGAGTTTTTCACACACACTTCAGCAGGTATCGTACATGTGATCTCCTTCATTGCAGCCTGCCGTTGTCTTGCTCAAAGGCGTTAAGGCCCTTTCACACTGGGGACGTATTTTTCGTGCGAATAATTCGCACGTCAGTATAATTTTTCGAACCCCGGTTTTCATCACGAGTCCTTTCACACCGCCCACGAATGTGTCGCGGCGAAAATGCGACATTATT
>JAPQLA010000008.1:21531461-21552330 GCA_029822935.1 Naso vlamingii | reverse complement strand
GGAGGGATAATTAACGAGCAGCTGTGCTCGGATTTGAGACACGACGACGTGGAGGCGAAGAACCACCCATCGCAAAGCGAAAATTTGGTTTATAATTGTCGCTTCTGCCGCACATTCGCGTCGCCGTTGGTGTGAATGGTTTTGATGCGAAATATTCGCCGCCGAATATTTCGCAAATTCGTGTCGTTTATTCGTCACGTCCCCGGTGTGAAGGGCCTTTACAGTCAGCAATTCGGATTGTTTTCTGTTCTCGGCATGTGATGAGGAAAGAGCTGCAATTGCTGATGGTCTGAGTAGTTCCCAGTTCCCTCCGATCTGCTTCCCTGCAAGAATTGCAAGACAGTTTGATACTGTTACATGTCCACGACGGTACCAAGGCACTTTTGCCATCACAATACCGCAAAATTAACGATATTGTTACATACCTACTAATTAATATAGTAATAGTTTTAGTATACTAGTAGTATATGCTTTACCACAGCAGAGCGCTTGGAGCTAAATTCAGACATTCAAAAGTTGCTAATGTCTCTCAATGGCACTGGTTATTTGTTTTGCAGGTATGATGTTTACCATGTAAGTTTATCATGTTTAGCATGTTAGCATGCAAGTATGTTCTATTTAGCATTAAGCACAAAGTACTACTGGGGCTGATGGCAATATTACCATATTAAAAAAAAAAAACTAGATTACTAGGCACTAGTACTACTAGTGCTAGTTCTGTTACTAATCTTATATGCCAGGGGCCTGCTAAATTATAATTCATCCTGAGGGGACCAATGTCCTCCCGACCTGCCAACCCTCAACCCGAAACAAAAAAAGGAAACCTCCTCAAAAGACTAGAAAGGCAGGGAATTATCAGAGTTAATAGAGTGGTGAATTATGAAGAGCTTCTTGTTTTAGGAATATTTTCATACTCTTTCCCTTTTAACATTTTCTTTACTGAAATACTCATATTCTTCACTATCATAAAACACATGTCGACTGGACAAGTTAACCAGGGAGTGGATGTTTCTCGCCTTGGGTGTTGGGATAATTTCTTACATTACTGTTTTACTTTCATTTTAATCAAAGCACCATAAAGCTCTGAGGGCTTCAAAGTTTAGAATTTCCCAACTTTTTAGAAAAGCACTGGCAGCGTCCTCTTTTCAACGAGTAGTAGCTTATTGCTTTGTTTTATTGTTAACAAGACGCATGTGCAATGTTTCTTCTCTTAGCACACAAGTGCTTCTTCCAGCACTGCTGAGCACTCCGCAAGTGGTTTTCTGCCCGCAAAAAAGCCATGTGGACACAGATCCTTATGCAATTGTTTTTATCTTTTGTTCACATAAAATAGCTTCTCACACTGAACAACTAAACAGGACACATCATCTGGAGTCCATGAATATATGTACATTTTTATTCCCCAAACTATTGTCTAGAAATTGACAGATCCAAGGAGAAAATTTCGACTTACTGATGGTGCTAGAGAAAAGGTCAGAGTACTACTAAAGGCATTTGTATTTATCCTCTGGGGACAATGATTCTATATGACCTCATGGCAGTTCACTCTGTAGTTGCTATAGTAACACTGGTCAGTGTGGACCAAAGTCGTGAACCAGACGACCGCCATACTGACTGTCCAACTTTGCCAAGAGCACCACCGCTAATGTGGCTAAAACTGTTTAGTCATTAAATGAAATCAAGGCCACACTCTGCAGATGTGACTCTGTAATGTCTCATGTGTCCTGTATTTGTCATGTTTTTTCGTGCTTAATCATTTAATGACACAATTTAATACTCAAGCTGAACAGTGGCACCAACAGTGGCAACTTTCTAAGGCAGAGGGATCACATACTGTACTTAAGTGTTTAATTTGAGACTCATTCCTGTGAAGTGTAATCAGTGTCCTTTTGGAGGAATGTACTTGTTCTCAGGTCGAACTGAATGTCCTGATAGTCGGCCGGTTGTGTCAGATTGTTTTCCTTGTTCCTTCTTTCTCCTCCTCCAAAAACACTGGCTGCCTGCAGTTCTTGGTATCCAGCAGAGTGGTCACATGTCTCCCAGGCTTGAGTAAATCACACAGCACCAGGCAAGATGGGCTGGACAAAGGGAAATAGGCTGATAGTGAGCGAGGAGAGAGGTGGTGCTGCAGGAGGTGGTGGGAGGGGGGAGGGTGGCATAGAGCACGTGTTTGAAGTAGCCCCGCTCATACCCATCCAGATGAGCGAAAGCACGTGGACGGGGGAGGAGGGAGCGGAGAGGCTGCTGGAGGGAAGGGAGGGGAGGGAGGCTGACTGAGGGAAAAACAGGCACCTCTGCAACAGGAGGCATCAATAGCACGAGACCCATGTGACTGTCTCATTGTTGTTGTTGCAAATAACTTTACTCTCATGGTGAATGATTAGATGATTCACGTGAGAGGATGACAGACAGTATTTTTATCATTTAACAGAGAACTGACCCGCTATAACTTTCACTTGAAAGAATAGTTCTGGTTTATTACAAATGATTAACATAGTTTTGCCAACACTTTTATCTGTTGCTCAATCACAACATGTTGTTTAGTTAACAACTGACACGACTTGGTAAGACAGCAAAACAGGTTTTTTTTGTTCACTTTCAGTGTTAGCAAGAAATTAAGTGATTTATGTTAGTATTTGGTTTTAGAACAACATGGGTGTTGGTGTCACATTGCATAATAAGGATTTCCTCAAACAATCCTATTCTAGGATTTAAAGCAATGTATTCCATGCAGGTGAATTTGTCATTGGAATTTTCACACACGGCTGGGTCATGTACTACGAAGTGAAACTTAGGCTTAGCGAGGTAACTTCAGGTTTAACTCTGGGCTTTGAGTCCTAAGACGGTGGATTACTTGTTACCGGGCTATATCACCGCAGCAACTTGTGCTGAACACCTAATCTGCTCCTGAGCAGGTTATGTTCGAGACAAGAGATCAGCTGGAATAAAGGCATTGCCCACTGACCAATCAGATCAATCAGTTCTCTTGGAAAAAGATCCCGTGGATCACAGTGTGTGAATCAGGGAAAGCGAGTTCACTGTGCAACTATTCTATTTAAATTTATATGATTTGTCGTCTGTCAGCTTTTTAAACCATCTGCAGCAGAGAATGAATGAAGCGCTAAAGCATTTTCCTTTTGGTCTTTAAGATATAAAAGTTAAACCTAAATACAGCTTTGAATTATATTTTCAATATTTATTTTTAATTTTTCCAAAGTCCATTTCGACTTCCAGTCTAAAATAAAGGTTTGAATGAAGCTAACTGGGCTTTAGTAGCCTAATGTGAAACATACATTTATTAATTAGATATATTTGTGCTGTAATGATGTCGCAGTGACATAAAAAATGCTTTATGTATTCACACAATTGGCATTTTTTTTCCAGACCTCCCTGCATATGACAGCTGCAGTTGCTTTTCATTTGAATTATATATTAGTTTGCTTGTATTTAAAACATGCCACTACACAGCTCAGTCCATTTTTGTGATTGGTCATATGGTGCAAACACTCTTTCATGTGAACACACTCATGTGTAAGTTAGGAAAACCTGGGTTATTTACCAAGTTAATAAGCAGCTTCGTGTGACCGCTTAGCTGGATCACTTTCGTTGGGTTTAGTGAAGCCGGGTAACGCAAAGCATGTTGAACTCGCTTTGTAGTTCAGACCCCAGCCTAATGTTAGCCGTGGGCTAACCCCCTTTACACTGAATCCAAAATGTTGATGAGAAATATTTTACACCGTTTGCACAAATAGCTGCAGTTTTTGTCACATTTTCAAATAATTTTGTTCATATATCATATATATCATATCATGCATAATGTTCTGCAGCATTATTATGACAACTGGTGCAGTCCTGAGAGCTGGAGCTCACTGCTGACATTATTTCTAGCTGAAAACAACAAAAGAGCATGTGCACTGAGAAAATCCATCAAAAAACACATTAATTGCTGGTTTTAAAAAACGTGAAACTCACTGAATGTTTAGCGGTGTCCTCTCATGTACCAACACTAAAACACAGGCTAAACACAGATTTCTAACCCAAAAGCAGCTCTCTCAGCTGCTTCACGAAACAAACAAACAGCCTCTTCCAGGTTAGATATCCGTGTTTATCTTCGTGTGTCAGTGTCGGTACATGAGAGGACACCACTAAACATTTAGCAAGTTTCACATCTTTTAAAATGAACGTTTATTAAATTTTTTTGACAAATTGTCTCAGTACACATGCTCCTCCGTTGTTTTCAGCTAGCAGTAATGTCAGCAAAGAGCTCCAGCTCTCAGGACTGCAACGATTGTCATAATAATGCTGCAGAACATCGTATATGATCGTAAATATCCTTATAATAAGGCTTAATGTGCAAAAAACCAAGCTTCTTCTTTAAGTCAGGTTTGCCAGTGTTAGCAATACCAATTAGCCAACACGCCTTGCTCAGTATTTTTTGCATGCAAACACCAAAACAAGTAGTGTTCAGTTTTTCCATGTGAGTGGTTCCACTCAGGGAATACCTAAAAAAGTTGTTAAAAAAGAACTGACATTATCGTCCAGATTTGGACAGATGTCAAACATTTTAAAATGATCAGGGCATCATGATGAGCCTGTCAGCAGATCGGGAGGGTTGAGACTTGACCTGTAAACTCTTACATTACAAGATAATCTGAAGTTTTTGCAGTTTACCATGGAGGGAGCCTTTAACTTACTCCCTTGCTCAACAACTAGCAGTTGTAGTAGGTTTCAAGATTGGCTAGCAAATTTCACAACTGCCTGTCCTCTGGGTAGCACAGATGTCCTGACTGACAAATGTTATGGCAACAATGTTATCAAGTGCAACAGAGAACAAAGATGAAGTGAAACTTGAATGAATTGAATGAACTTGAATTGAAAATCATAAAAGGCCAATTTGTCCTCTAAACTGTAATTATGTGACCCCTGTTTGATAATTTGTCACACTCAGAGATTTAGATCATTTATATGCACGGGTGTAGAATTTGGGGAAGCAAATGATATTAGATGCAGGGACTCTGCCAAATCTTGGGACTGAGCGAATGAGCAGCCCTGCTCAGAAAGATGAAAAATTATTTAACATCACTGTAACCTTTCTTAAAAATGAACTGAATGTTTCTGTGCTGCAGAAGCTTCAGTGTGTTTGGCTGAGCCATGTTGACACATTACATGCTGCTGGAGCACACCTGCTGGGTTTTGGTCTCCTTCCCTCTTTCCTCCTCCTCCTTCTCCAGTGTCCCATCCTCCTCGGCTCCCCTCCCCCTCTATCTAAACCCAACCCGGTTTCCTGGCTGTGCGGTGAGAGAGCCGTTGGGCTGCGTCTTTATTTGCGTTTCCTCAGCTTCCTCTTTTTACTGAGAGCTTAAGCAGAACAGAGAGAGTTAGAGTGGTGCACCCTTCCCCCCACCCCTAGTGTCCACGCTTCAGTATGCTGCTACATGCCAAGCGACCTGACTCGCAGCTCAATCTGCTGACTTTTGTTGACGTGACTGTTTATCACACAAATGCCGAGGCCAAAGCATGCAGCACAGCAGTTTATGCACCCAAACCATAATGAGGTGGTGGGTTGTTTTGTTTGACAGACAACCGAATTCATTAACCCCATAGATTCAAAACAGACAACCATTTATATTATTAGTAACAATTACAGATTTTAGATCATGGTTTATGCTAGTGTGTAATAGTCAATATTCATTCATAAAAACAGCACTTTAGTAAGTTCCTTTTTTCCGTATGCAAGGTTTTAACAGCAAGTGCTAACACTCACAGTCTTAAAAATGTTGTGTTGTTCCTGTTTGGATTTTTTAGGTTCTTAAATTATTATTTGTTCAGCTTGGGCTGAGCTTGATACTTTCTGTAACGTTTGTGTAAATTTTGGTGTCAATTAATCTACAAAACCAAAACATAAATTCTCTGTTTCACTTCTATCTTACAAACCAATGGAGAGGGGATTGTATTTCAAGAGGCCCATCCCAGCATGCATTGGGTGACATGCAGGGAAGTACCTTGTCTATTCACACCTGTGGGAAATTTACAGTCTTCACTTGACTTGAGCTTTATGAGTTTGGCTTTGTGAGAGGAAACTGGAGTACTCAGGGGAGACCAAAACAAATACAAAGAGAACATGCAAGCTACACCAGAAAGCCACCTGCACAGATGACCTTCCACCAGAAAAACACAATTAAAAATGCAGAGTTGTACACATCGTCCACTTCTCAACAGCAAGGTTTGTGAGGATTGGCTCATGAGTGATCAGCGAAAAACATTAACCAAAAAAATAAACATTTTCATAATAAGCACTGCGAATCACTTAAAATATTTAATCACGATTTATCGCATGATTTCCATAGTTGACTTGAGATAATCACAAATTAATTACTGTTTTTTTTGTTCAGTTCTAAATTTACACTGAAGGGATATTTTTCAAGTTTTTACTACTCTTATCAACATGAGAGTGGGCAAATATGCTTGCTTTATGCAAATGTAAGTTAATTATTATCGCAGCAATCCAGACAGTGACAAATACAGTGATATACTTTGATCGAGCACTCGATCCTCTACTATGTTTTGTCTGTTGTGATCAGGGCTGTCTGTCCTTCAGTCTCAGCTCCTTTGTTGACTGTTAGTCATATTAAAGGTGGAGTCAGTAGCATCCGTGTGTGCTGTCTGTAAACAAAACATTCAAACTGGGCCCCTCCTCCCAGCTCAATGCATCAGAAGTATCATAACTTAGTGTGTACTACATGTACTGCTATACCACTTACCATTACTTTACACAGCAAACTACACTGGAATGTTACATTTGTTTAATAGAGAAGTCGATAATTTAGCAAGCTAACAAGCTAGCCGCCAGTGTTTAGCACCTACCTGTCCATCACAAAGTAGCCCAACTCTGCATCACTCTTCCAAGCCTCTCTTTCAGTGCTCCAAAATGGCTGAAAGCCAAACTGAGACTCACTCTCGCTCTGGAACAAGTTTTATCCACTTGCTCACTAGGGTAACTGGGTACTGTATTTCCTTTTCTTTGCGCTACGTCCACATTCGTAACTTTCTCCGTTCTGGACAGCGACCAGTAGCTGTGCTCCACTGCTCTCAACCTCACCTGCTGGCTGGGGGAAACGTACCAGTTCATCGCCATCAACGCCATCCACCCTTCGGAGAAGCGCGGTCGCACTATCGTTACTTAAAAATTGATTGCACGTCTACATTGATCTTTACAGTAACTCGTCCCGAGCAGGGCCTGAGTCAGCCAAAACATCAAAATACATGCAGAGGGCAGTGTGTCTCCGTACACAGTCACCAACACATATATACAGAGGCCCAGAAGTGATGACTGAGCAGCATTACTTTTGTATATGTCTATATTTTATTTTTAAGTAAAATCCTACTGACTCAACCTTTAAACACTCACCCTACATTCAGGAGTCAGACCACACTATAATAGTGCCCCAGTATAATACAGGCTACAACATGGTGTCAGAAAATGGAGTTACGGAGTGATTCGAGTGATGTACAATGTGCTAACAGAGCTAGCCTCGAAGCTAACAGCTGACTTCAACCAGTCAGCGCTAATATGGAGCAGTTCAAGCCACTATAACTTTACCAGCTAATACTTAATGGTAACCTTACAGTGTCTCAGTATAATACAGACTACTACAGATACTATACAGAACTTACTCCTTCACTTAAGCTCTCTTGTCTTTAGCTGTGTATCTTATATATATGTCAATGGTAGTGGCTGCATTGCTTCCTGATTTCCCAAACTACAAAACTACGTTAAAAAAAAAAAAAAAAATCAGCTGCATTAAAAGGATTTTGCATGAATGCCTTATTAATGTGATGTTTACATACTATGAGAATTGTAAATGCAGCACACTATATATTTTTTGTGTACACATTTAGAAATGGCTAACATAAAGGTGTGCCAGTTCTAACCAGTAATTTCCACTGCAAGATTACAAATTGTCACTGTGGTTCTCTGAGCTGAGCTGCAGCCCTTTAAATGCCTCACTGCACTTTAACAGCTCAAGTTCTTGCCAAAACTAACCATTTTTAAAAGGTGTATTTATTATTGCTGAACACAAACTGATTTTACAGTTTTATAGATTGCCGGTCCAGTGTGTGGGCTTAAACTGGTTTAATTTTTTAAATCAGCTAAACTGGCTTTATTCATTATTTGAGATCTTGGAAGCGTACATCAGCAGCAACATGTACTGACACCCAACGGCCTGACAACACGCATAAATCTAACTCCTATTGCATTAAGAACAAGCAACAAGACAGCGTGATTAGCATATTATGATGTTTGATCAGGCTACAAATGAAAATGAATGACAGCCAGACTGTGCATACTATTCAGTTTAGAACTCAGGGGTCATTTTCAAGCCATAAAATGCTGATTTTTATCAGTTTGGTGTGAATGTCAGTATTAACACCAGCATTGATGTGCTCCATCAAAGTACAGTCGCATAATTCAGTTTACACTTTAAAAAAGATTTAAGGGTTTACTACCTCTTTAATCATCATTTCTGCAAGATATTAATCGTGGAAATTCCAGAAATTTTGAAAAGCTTAACAACGTTGTGTCTCTCAGCAACATCATCATCAACACTTTATATAATTGGAAACCATTTTGTAAAAAACATAAAATAAATAATGAATTACTTTACCTTAGAGAAATGGCATGGGACTCTCAGTTTAAACCAAACAAAATGGATAATGTACTAAAAGTTTGGTCATCAAAAGGACAGCAGATATATTCACAACTATTAATAAATAACAATGTTGACACATTTGAAGTTATTTCGAACAGATATAATCTACCCCAGTCAAATTTTTATAAATGCTTGCAACTTGAAAATTATATTAACAACTTTCAGAAAAGAGAAGGCAACCAAGAGCAACATCCTTTAATAACTTTCATGATAAAAAATTATAATGTAGATACTTAAAATCCTCTTTTTAAATTATATAAAATATTACAAGATAATATAGAAACACAAGATATAATCAGGTTAAAATGGAATTCAGAATTGGGTGGTCGATTGGGGGAGGAAAACTGGACAAGCACATATAAAGCAATACATAAAACAACAAATTCAAGGTATTGGAGGGAATTTTCATGGAAAATATACACAAGATTCTTTATTACACCAAAAATACAGTCAAAATTTGCAGCATCTATCAGGCCTAAATGTTAGAGAAACTGCGGAGAGGATGACGCAAAGCATTCACGTTTTCTATTTCTGCCCATCACTATAAACATTCTGGCTGTTAGTTGAGACATCAACTGTGAAGGTTCTTCAGATCAGACACTTGAACCGAAACATCTGATTTTAGGCATAACACCAAAAAGAACTCACTACAGAGAAAGACAGATACATGTACAGACACTTAGAATTACAGCTTTGAAGCAGATAACAAGGAACTGGCTAAAACCCGCACTACCTTCATTGAACAAATGGAAATCAACTGTAAATAGCATCTTAGAAATGGAAAGAATAACATATAGAGTCAGAAATCAAGAACAGAAATATGTCAAATGTTTGAATAGATGGATTAAATACTGTGAAATATAATTAAGTAATACTGAAGGTCCTGGGCCTGAAGAGGTTTTTTGTTGTTGTTGTTGTTGTTGTGTTTTTTTTTTTTTTTTTTAGAGTTTTGAAAGTTAGTTTTTCTTTGTGTATATATGTAGCTGGGGAAGTCCAAGAAACTTTGAAAAACTTAACTCGTGTCTGTGTTTATAACATATGGCATGGTGTAAAATAATGTCAGAGACTTTGTTGTACGGCTCCTTGGTATTTACACAAGCAAAAGTTGTTTGGGTCTCAATGTCCGCACATCAGTTGATGTCATCACAGTGAAGTTGCATTCTAACCAGAGAATCCAGGAAATGACTTTAGACAGCACATAATCCCCTGTAAGGTCAGACATAAACTTGCTGTTAACTAGATGTTAATGTTGCATGATGGATGCCTTGCGCATTGAATATGCACATTCGTAGAAATAACAACAGCGTAGGGGCAGTACGGGGATTTGACACGGTCATGGGTCAGGTAGCACAACGGTAGTGACAAAAAAAAAGTATGGATGGCGTTTTTTGTTCAACAGTGGCATTTTTTTAAAAAAAATCATGGTCTACTGAAAACAATTTTCCACATGATAATACAGGAAGTGATTAACAAGGCAAAGCCAGTGTCACAAGACATCTCCCCCTTCAGTAGAGGAATGTGAAAACACATGACATGCCAGAAAAAAATGTAAGAACCCTTGACAAAGCCCTTCATCCTATCTGGGTCCTTCAACCAGCCTGTCTATCTCAACATCTGATTGTCATATGTGGCCTCCTCTGAGTCTTTTACTTCATCCAAGTCACCTACAATAGAAGAAAAAGGAAAGTGAACCCAGGAGACTGATGTTGGTGCTGCCCTCCTCCAGAGGCTGGCAGAGGTCAGAGGTGACACATGAGGCCAGAGTATAGTAAACAGTGCTGGTGATAACATCTCCATGTTTTTATAGGAGCTGCGTCCATTTAATGCAGAGAGACTGATGATGAAAATTAAGCACCTTATTTCACTGTCATAAATACGCACACACAGAGCGATGTTCTTGTACCTGCAGTACATTTATGTTATTCTGTTGCTGAGTTTGTTTTGCCTGTCCATTTTCCAGAAGCTTGCCCCCTTGAAGTCAGTCACCTATGCAAGGTCTTTACGTAAATGTTGCCTCGAGGTGTGTTTGGTTTAGTTTCTTTGTACTTCTATGTGCTCATCTGCTAGATTTAGTTGTCTGCAAGTTAGGCTCCAGATTTAGGAGATTGACTCTTAATGTTTTTATGACTTGTTAATATGTATTTGGGTATTTAGTCTGTTTCTCCATATATGATGATTCTTTAACTTGAACACAATATTTACTATTTGTGTGTTTGCTTAGTATTTACAGTGACAGTCAAAGTTAAGTCAGAAATGCTGATGAATTGGGAAGTTCCTTGTGGTATAGGTCACATTTTCCGTTTTACCTTAATTCTTTTATTAAATCTTAAATTTTATTGTATTTTATATAATTATAATTAAAGAATTTCTCCAAAAACAGGCGATCAGTAAAGTCGGTTCCCTGGTTTAGCAGTTGCACGATGAATGCATTCTAAAGTTTGTTGCTTGTCTTTTAGGCTAGAAATCAGCATTGTTCATGTATTATTGTTTATGTTGTTGGCAAACCAGCATAAGAACAGTGTTGTTACAAACTGTTACTGCCAAATTAAAGTCGATGTGTTTTGGAGAATGCTCAGTTTATGTTGTTTTTGATGACAACGTAATGAAAGTTTTGTTCTCTCAGGTGACCAAGTGAATGTTTATTGAATGTGTAGCACCTTTCAATCAGGCCTTAGCAATGATATCAAGAACTTTTCATGTTCTCTGGTGACATACTGAGTGCTGAATGTACTTATCGCTACATGTTTAGTAGTATTGTGTACAATAGTTAAAAAAAAAACCAAACATTCATTGTAGCTGCTTAAAACTGCCCCACGGTGCAAAGTCGTATTGCACAGACAGCACTGAGGTGTCCTGGATCTTGGAGCTTCGTGTCCTCCACCTCTTGCCTCCATTGTTCTCAAGGGACTTCTTTATCCACCAAGGCGCTGCCTATGTACTGAGCAATCTCAGCCTGAAGCTGGTTAGTGCCTCAAAGGTAATTGTGTAGAACTGAGGATCCCTTTGTTGTACTTTCAGCTGTCTCAACAGAAAAGTTCATGGTCTTTCCAAACTCTCTCCATCTTGCAGTCAGAACACACCTGCCTTGCTCTGGCAGTGGTTGTAGACCTATTGTTTAGCAGTGAGACTGATCCTTGACATACAGATAATTAATTTTGATGAGATTTTTATTGAACCTAACAAAATAAGGCATTATAATGCATTGAAAAATTATGACATACTGTCAATATGGCAACCAGGATAATAGTCAGGGTTCTTGCACCGTTTTAAAAGTAAAATTTAATGCTTTTTAAGACCTTTTTAACACCTCAACAAATATAATTTAAGACCCCAAAATAACATATTTTACATAAACATAACAATTTCATTGGAATACTCAATTTATTGCCTCCTACAATGGAAATCAAAACTTTAACTTTTCCCATTTGTTTTTATGTGCAATGTGTAAACTCTGCAAAAAGACTTTTTCATGAGAGACCTTTTTTTCAAATTAAGAGACAGTATAATAACTAACAATAACACTTCTGACACTGCTTGGCCAATATAGATGTAAACACAATCAAAGTTCACAGTTGCCATTTTCATTTTTTTTTAGTTTGTTCCTTTGTGATGCAGAACAGAGTCAACATAACATACATAAATGGATTACATTAAACAACACAATGCATTGCATGAAGGAACCATATAGAATAATGAAAATAATAACACTTAAAGCGGACTCCATCATGGCTCAGTGGGAGACAGAATAATACTTCCAACACTTAAAGCAGTCTCCATCATAAATAAGCTCAATAATGAAAGTCCTCAAAACAGCCTGTCCCAAGCCAAAAAGTTGATAAATAATGTACATAACTGTTTGATAAACAACACAAATGTTATCACATGACTCTTAATGAGAGAAACCAATGAATAAAGAGGTCCATTGTTTTGTAACATCCCAAATTCTCCTCAAGACATGTGGTGCAGCTCTGCCACTCTTTTGTCAATTTCACAGTCTATTCTGCGTGCGTGGCCTATAAATTTAATGGTAAATTTTGCAGATTAAACTAATTTTTTTCTATAGGTTTACTAACTGGTAAATTCATGTATTTTGTGCTAAAATACAGCATATCTAATGTGTATTTACAACATAGCTTGATTCTGTGTCTCTATTTACAGCTCATTAACCATTATGTGAATGTTTACTGTTGCTATGGCAACAAGTGACGGCCTACATTAGCAGATAGACTTGCCCAACCGTCAACAGCAACCCATAAAATCACAATTCGGCATATTTAAACAAAATAAACCACATCTACCAACAGTTACACCCCTAATGTGTTGTTACCTGTTAGATTGTCAAAGTGACAAAGGGAGCACTGAGCACCGGGGGGAGTGTTGGTGTTTACACCGCTGCGTAGGAGCTTTGGACCGCACTAACGTTACTAAATTTTACACCACACTTAATATGAATAATAATAGTATGGGATGTCAAACACAATCATAACGTTACTTACACTGAAATGACCCAAGATGTCCTCGGCTCTGGAGTGACCCATGAACCCCGACCCATAGTAGCAGGAGATGATAAGGTGTGTGCCAGTCTCATCATCAGTAGTCCAGAACTGCAAATGAAGGTCCATTTGTTTGCTCTTTGTTGTTTCATTCATGCTTTCATCAAACATGACAACATATGGCTTCTCACTAACGCTGCACGATAGCTCTTTCTTGATGAATGAAGCGATGCCATATTTGGCGACATATGCCGTTTTATTTTCACCACAGGTGAATGACTTTGCAAGCTGCGAATCGGGGAACATGGCAGCAAAGACGTCACGTATGTCCTCATTAGATTTAAATGAATTGTGCCTCGTCACAGCATGGAGAACCCACAGTACCTCTGCCTTTTGGGTGTCTGGCGGCGAAATAAATCTTGTCATAGCCGACTGAGAGGTGGCATCTGAACTTGTAATGTCGTTAAGTTGTGCTGCAAACAATGCAGGGGTTAGCCTAGCAACGCTATGGCTTGCTGCTGCCATGTACCGCTGGTGCTTTCCTCCTTTGATGTGCGACTCGACGGCTTTGGGCCCCATGGTCCCTAATGAAAAAGTATTTTGCAGAATTTGCACCTTGCCTCATTGATGTTTTCAACCGGCGCCAACCACCTCCTAAATGCATCCTCTTCCATCCACTTGTTGTTGAATTTGCACTTCCCCATCTTTGCATGTTGAACTGCTCACCTCGACAACCGCGTAATGGTGGCACGCAGCACGACGTCAGCATCTGTAGCTGACGTACTGTAAAACAGCTATTAATCGTGGAGACTTTCATTTACAACAGCATACTAAATTAAACAAATACACACTATTAGATGTTTTACGGTGGGCCACTGTGCTTTCCCATCGCATTAAGTACTGAAAATTTAATACCTAAAGCAAATTTACAGTAAATTTAAGACAATTTAAGACCTTATTTACCTGGATTTTAATTTAAGACATTTTAAGACTTTTCAAGGACCCGCGGGAACCCTGATATTGTCATTTCATTCCATTAATCCCCTTTCAATGTCACGTGCTCACGTGTTGGAATGAAACCGCACCTAAAAGTGATTTTGTTACAAGATTCAATATATGCGTAAAGTCCAGTCGTCAGTGGGATCAAAAAATAGTAAAATTGACTCATCAAGGACAAAAAGCCTCTGTGATGAAAGGGAGGCATTTGAAATTTTTTCTCCCATTCACTTGAACTGCGCTTACGAATATTGTGAAATAAATGACTAATACAGTTCAATTAGCCTATTCAATGTGGTCACGTTTTTTTGTCCCCCTGAAAAGTGTTTCTATTAGTTTTGTCTTTTTTGTCCTCTCGCGGAAGCGTCACATGACATGAAACTAGCATACGAAAGTGTGCGTGCCCACAAGCTGCTCAATGTAAACAATCTTTATTAGCAGTTATAATGTTGTTTTTTATGAGGTGTATGGTCATGGGATGTAAAAATTATTCAAACAATGTATCCCAAGTCTGTTACCGTTGTTTGCCGGCTGGAGCTCCGAAGCAGAGCAGACTGAGGTTGTTGGCCATCGACATCCAGACGTCAATACACCGAGGAGTGTGCTGCAGCAAAACAGCTCAGTTTTGCATGTTTGCAGCCATCATCTTCTTGACAGTGACTGTTGCAGTAACAAAAAGTCCATTACTCATGAAAACTGCTATTTTCTTGGTCTTCTCCAATTGCATTTAGCCACCTGTGCAGGTCAGTTCACTAGCTAGCCAGTTCCTCGTTTCTCTCTCAGTATCAGCTTCGGCCTTGATCGCTTGTGTTTTGATGCTCAACAATGTGCAAAGCTCATAAATTCACTCAGGAACTGCTGAGTTTGTTTACGCCAGCAAAGACCGGAGAACAGCTAGTGTATAGCGATCTCAAAAGACTTCTGTCTGAAAGACTGGAACCATTTTTGTTTAAAAATGATAATTACACAAAAACTATGCATGGAAATAATAGAACTCGACCAACTTGACCTGTAGATTATTTAATGTATAAATATCATGGTTTGTTTAAAACATTTGATTTTAAGCCCATTATATTTTTGTTTGAGCTTCTCAATTAAAGTGAATGGGAAGAAAATTTTTGAACGCCTCCCCTTTGTCACAGAGGCATGTAACTTTGATGGTTTTCATATTTTTTTTAGCAAACTAACAACAAGATTTTATGCCATATATTGAATCTTGTGACAAAATGGAGCGACGCCTGCGAGCTAGTTCAGGCAGACAACTCGAGCTGTGCTGCTGTGCACATGTGACACATCACATGCCCCACATCTACTATTTGTGCACTCTCAATTTGGCGGTCTATTTAAACTGCAAGGAAAGCCCACTCCCCCTCTGCCTGTCATTGCTACTGCTGCCCTGCGTCAGTACCATTGCATGTTCTTTTAGCCCAAACGCCACCCCAACATCCTGAACCCCAGGCTCCGACTGGGGTTCAGGATGTTTTGCTCATCACTCCCCTATATCTATGGAAACTTTTCTGCGGGGAGTGATGAGGTCGGAGCCTGGACGCCAAACTCAAACTATGTTCTGCTGCTGCAATAAACATTTCAAACCGTTACAAACGAGGGTTGTCTGACTGAAATCACTTTAAGTTCAATTTTGAGGCACTTGTACTTAGAGCACTTCTTTTTTTCCTGATACTTTATAAATCTGCTCCACTGCATACTGGAGATACTGTACTTCCATTACATTAATTTAATATTAGTGACTTGTTACTTTGCAGATCCAGATTATTAATAGGCTATAAAATTAACTGAATTGCGATGAATTTTTGGCTTAAGCCTCCCAACAGCATAAAACCCAGATTACAAAATATATGCCCTTGTTATATTTAATCATGTAACTATCAACTGCTGCTAATGAACCTGTTTACCTATGGAATGTTCTGAACAGGTGATTTTTTTTTTTGGACTCTACAACTTTTGATCCATGGCCCAAACCTATGGGGCGATGACCTTGGGTTTGGGCTCTGCCCTGGCACCTTATCAGTACCACTAATGCTCGGTATGGGCACCAGTCACCCTCTGCAGAGACCTCATGTCCTGTCCCATGCACATTTATGACGTTTTCAGTCAGAATATTCTCAGTCTCTCCACTGTAAATGTTAAAGGGGACATATTATTTTTTTCTGTCTCATTCAACCTGTAACTGATGTTACAAAGTCCGATTGCTGTTTTAAATTATGCCAAAGTATGAAATAATGAGGTAAGGGTATGTAGCATTAATCCCTGTGGGCTGTTTCTAATGGCTCTGAATGCTCCTTTCTCATCGTTTTTTTTTTTTTTTTAAATCTCAGACCCAATAGTGTGCTGGGCTTCTCTTTGGGTTCATCTGGAAGTTGTGTGTTTGAACTGGTCAGTCAGAATAAGCCTTTAAAGGCGGGGAAGGAGCTAAAACAGAGCATCTCACACAGGCAAAAATGCTGGGAAAAACGGGGTGCTGCAGTCGGCTGTATGAGAAAACAGATGAGTTTTATGAGCATCGAAGCATGTAAACCTGCTCTTGTAGTAACCAAGAATAAAATTTGAGCCCCAAAAAATGTGCATAATATGGCCTCTTTAACAAAACCTTCGGAATGTCCACAACCTTTACTACAGAATAGTTTTGCAGTCATGGGTATACAGTGTGAACAGACGGGGCTCAGCACAGTCCATTGCTTGAGTTAGTCCAATATTCGATTGCAGAGTGTGGTAATTAGAGAGCCAAGTTTGCATGTTAGTTTATTTAGGGAGATTATTTATCTGCATTATGTTATTTGTATTTTTAGAATGAGTTAGGATACAAAGAAATGGCCTCTATTGGCATGTTAATGGTACTATGTTCAAAAATAGTTTATATAAACATGCAACAACACAACACAAATATCTGTATGTGTCTACTTCATTGCCTGTGTAAATATGTATTAAAAGCAGCGTTAACAGAACATTCTGAGCCTTGAAAATATATTGATACTGTACAACAAATAAATGTTCACTTTCGCTCTAAATATGGGCTGAGGTTTGGGACTGCAGCTCCTATCAAGCTTTTTTTTTTTTTGGCAATGTCAATGAAAGTCAGTCACTGTAGTTCTGACTGAACAACATTGACGACTTACAACACTGTAGAAATCTTTCACGATTATTTCTTTGCTTGATCTTAAGTTATAAGGATAACCTTTTTATTCCCTTCTGCAGCAGATTTATGCATGTTTATCTGCAAAAGATGTCAGAGATACAACAATGGCAACAGCAAGCTAGATCATTTCTCAAGTGTGTGCAAGACCTGTCAGATATGATACGAGAGGAGGGTGTGTGGTTTTCAATGCAAATTACATCAGTCAGTTTTTATGGGTCACATCAACACAAAGCTAACAAATCACCATTTTATTTCTTATCTGTTCAAGTGTACAAAAAATATGATTAAAAAAATAAAACGTTAAAAAGACAATTTGCGATTTAGCACACGCTTATATGAAGAAGTAAAAGACATTAATAGAGATGATGCTTACAAGCTCTGGAAGAAAACAGACACAGATCTGAATTACAATTAACTAAGTTAAATCCATATTTTATGAATTGTTATACTGGCTTCCCCGGAAAAAAAAAAAAAAAAAAAAAAAAAAAAAAACAGGCAGTGTGTTAAAGATTCATTGAGGAGCGTGATCAAGCCTCAGGGGTTACAACACAGAAGAAAGCGGATACATAATGAGGTCTGAAATATACATAATTTCAAAGACAGCCCAAAGAAACAATGCATTATCAGTATATTGATTATTAAAGAACCCAACAAAAGTTCTGAATATGATTTATGTTTGTTTGGATCCACTATCAATTTGCTGTTCAAGTGAAGGTGCATGACTTGAATGGACAGACGGATGGATGGACGTATCAGACCTGAGTCAGAAGTGGAGCCGGTGGGAGACACGGTAGGGTGAGTCAGGGGCAGGCATTTATCTTGACAGAGACAAACTCAAATGATAGAACACATTGATGTTGGAGTTTTCCCACCGTTTTTATGTAGCATCATGAGTAAACTGTAGGGCACATGCACAAAACACTGCGGTTGTGCTTGTAAGTAGGTCAACAAAACAAAACATCGGTTAAAAAAACAAAAATTACGTTAAGTCTAGTCTCGCGATACCAGACTATCGGAGATCTCTGCCCTACCAATTGTCTGGGGACGTCAAAATGTAAGGCAGTTGCTGGGACGCCGTCAAGAACTGCCGCTAACAAAGCAACGCCCCTTACATTTTTTAAAAGGAGAAGCCTTCCTGGAAATAGTGCGCTCTGCGTTTTCACCTCCGTAGGGAAACAGACTAGAGATATAGCGAGTCACTTTGTAACACGGAGAGAACTTTATAAAACATTAAAGTGGACGCCCAGAGCAACATTAGATTATTTGATTGCTCCACATCAGCTTTGCTGCGTCCATAATGTCGCAAAAGCTTGTGACAGCTCCCACATAACTTTACCGCTTTGGGTAGTCCGTCTCCCGGTATGAGTCTGTAGTGTCCTCTAAAGCCAGTGTAGAGTCCTATATACAAAGCCGGACGAAGGAATCATGTCCTAATAACATATTATATTTGTTTTAAACTGATGGAAATGTTTCGCCGCAAACGCAGCATCAACAAACTTTGAGGGAGTTTTCTTTCGTGACCGCGACTGAGCCGTCCCATAGTACGCATGTTGCTGGTTGGACAGTGGCTGTGTTCGAAACCGCATACTTACCCACAACATACTTCCATACTCATACTATCCATACTCCATACTGCATATTCAATCGATCAGACAGTATGCAAAGCGTTTACACTACAGCATACTACATGATAACCCACAATGCACTGCGCTCCTACCCGAGCCGAAATCAACAGGCTGAAGCTGATTTCACTTTAGCTCTAAACTCTTTAAATATATCACTTTATCGAGATTTTTTAAAAAATCAGGCGAGAAAGTAGCCGTTTAGATCCCGAGTGTGTTGTTTATTTGTCCAAATACCAACTGTTTACAATTTCGTTCAGACGAATTTGGCAAAATTCAAGCTAGCCGCAGTGAGCAACGCACTTCCGGTTATTTTCACCAAATAAAGCACCCCTTTCCCTTTCTCATACAAAAAACCATAGTGATAAATCAGTGCTTTTACTTTGAAAACAAGAAGCGAACCTACCCGCAATATATCTTGCTTGACACCGCCGTTTGGACTGATCTTGTCCCGTTAACAGAATTTGACCAGTCATGATGCCTTACCGGCGGAGAGTCTTGTCGGCTATGAGACGAAGATCGGCCCGCCGTCTTTGGTACATCATGGTCGCTATCGACTTGGGCTTGTTGTCAGATGTAAGTTACTTGTATTTATTTTATTTTTTAAACTTTTTTAATCAATGTAAATCCCATGAGAAATTGCTAACATAACATACCTCCCAGCATAAAAATTGGAGGGAAAATTATATCTATAACCTTATTCAGCTTGGTAAATTTACTTCATTAAGAAACAAAGTTGATCGGTGACGTCACGACGCGTTGCATCTTGGGTAATTTTAGTGTGAGTAGTAAGCTCATGATGCATACTCAACATTTCTGGCGAATGTAGTACGCATCCGGGAACTTCTCACATACTCAAAAATTGCATACTGCCAGTGTAGACACACTGCATACTCAAAGAGTTAGTATGAGTAGTAGGTAAGTATGCCGTTTCGAACACACCCAGTGTTTACAAGCACAAGACTTCAGCAAGTCATAATATGAAGGAGCGCCCTAAAGACTTTGGATTAGTTCTGCAATGCAAGGTCAACACATGACTATGCCCATGACTGACTGACTGAGCAGAGTTTAAATGAGGAGAGTGTGTTCGGGTCTTTCCGTAGCTCCTTGGGTTTGCTTGCAGGATGTGTCCATGGCTCCCAGCCACAACACTGCAGTTATTTCACTCAACACGAGAGGAGTTTGAGGAAGCAGGTTTGTTCCCAAATGCCGGTCTGCTTCTCTTTCCCTCCTGATGTCGTGTGCCCATCAGAGGATCACTGATTTTTAACGCCAAGCAGCAGTACTGTGTTTGCCGATCACTTAGGTCTGTTTATATTTGAGAGGAGACGATCTCTGTGGATCAGTTTTTAGACAGTCACAAGCACAGCACGCTAGCTCTGCAGCTAACAGCTCATTGTTACAAACTAGCTTAAAAAGGAATCTGTGTGTGTGCTGTTTAACTGTTTAGCTTAGCTTTCCACGAATCTAGAATCTCAAACTCTTGTGTCCTGCTGCTGACTGAGACAACCAGCCGCTCCTCTAGCAGCAGCACAGCGAGAGGACAGAGGAGATCCTTTACTGAACCTTTCTTTCTAAACTTCACTCAGAATTGTTTGATAGTGTTGTGTCGTTTGAGTGAACGTACTGAATGGAATCACTTCAGGAACTGATTCGTTCTTTTCTCAGTTCAGTTGAGCTCCGGCTGCCGCCGGTAACTGCTGCCGTGTTCTGTGTCACTCACTGAATCTTCGGCAGCATCGGGCAAGGGGAGGGACACTGTTGATGCCTGAGCGATGTGACTCGTAATTCGTTCACTGTGAATGAACGACGGCAGGTATCACTCACTCATCTCTGATTCTACCATGAGGCACGAGACGTGATTCTAACCGTTTCCTCCTCGCGGGGATACGC
>JAPQLA010000008.1:21512128-21526937 GCA_029822935.1 Naso vlamingii | reverse complement strand
TGGATGCTGGGGTGGTGGTGGGGCTGAAATGAATAGCGCTGGGATGCTGAGTCAGGCAAAGAGGATGACGGGTAAGATGCACACTTTAAATAGACCGCGTAATTGAGTGGGTGTGAATGTTGGTGACATGAGATATGACGAGAGAGTGATGCAGCGCAGCTCGAGTTGCCTGCCTGAACTAGCTCGCAGGCTTCGCTCCATTCATGACTCAGTCAATACATTAAATTTGTTAATGATTGATTAAAGTGGGCGTGGCTTGTTACAACAAATCTAAATTTCTAGATGTTTCATGCTTTAAACTTAAAAAAATCATTAGAGAGCTGAAATTTCCTCACATTCACTGATTTGTGGCAAAACTTTTCCTCATGCAACCTATGGTCAATTCTAAAGTCTGTCACTCTATATTGTTCAGAATATGCATAATCAATTAACATCTCAAGCTCCATAAATTTTCATTCAAATGCTACCAAACCTGATTTCACTTTACATGTTAGATGTCACATGTTCCAATTTTTGTTCAGATATCTCAAAGGGTAAGTCTCTGGTGACACTGAATGCTTTATCGTAAATTCAGCCGTATGCACATTTTTTATTTTGCCAAGAGTTTGTTCAAACTTCACCAAAATCATGTAAAATATAGTTGATGTTATCATAATGTTGTGTTTTCTTTTTGTACAATTTTATTAAACAGTAAAATTGTCGTGAATTTTAAAAGTTTAAATTTGAGCAGTCAAGCCTGAAGATAATAGACTGATCTTCCACTGCAAAGTGAATTGTCATAATGGCTGGCACTTGTGGAGTGTGACTGACAGAGAGGGCAGACATGACTCAGAAGAAAGTTGAAATCCATTAAAAATAAATCTCACCAGTATTTTGTCTGTTGTCAGCATTTTAAGTGTAAACAGACACACAGCCTTAGCGCATCTCATTGGCAAGAAGTTGTGTTGAGATGTGGAGAAACGCCACTTGTTCTTAGTGGTGCACAGAGTAGGTCACCTGTCTAGAAGTATGGAGGTCGCTGGTTCAATTCCCAATATGTGCAGTTCTCACATATTTACCATGTGGAAATTTATACATGTGGCATGCCTTCAAATTCTTCTGAAGGTCATATTAAGTCGAGGATTGCCTATTTTGTTAAATTTGGCTGAAATCACATCAGTTTTATATTCACCATCATTCAACTCTATTTGTGCACTCGAACTCCAAACAAGTCAAGCCCAGTTTTAGCTCAGTGGTCAATCTGCTGCTTTGACAGCAAGAGGTCATGAGTCCAAGCCTTATCAATCCCTCTCTCATAACTCCTTCTGAAGGTCATATAAAGTGGTAATCTGCGGTTTCTGCTTGGACCCCAATCATACCGTTATATTTTCATTTTGTAATAGACACACTGAACCGTGTTTTTGTTTCGTTACAACTTGAAGTGACCCCACACTTTAAACATTTCTTGTATTGTCTTTTCTTTTTGTCTCTTGCTATTTTCTTCTCTCTCCTTCTCCAATCTGCAAACTGCACCTGATCTCACATTCATGTTACAGCGTATCAACAGTGAAAGTGCGTTGTGAAATAATTATCCGTGCAAAAACATGCACCCAACTGTATAGTTGTCCTGGATTAAATGAAGCCATGATGGAATTCATTTGCCTCAGGGAATTTCAGTAAACCAGTTATTTGAGTTACTCAAGGAATCGTTTCAACCCTACTGACTTGCCTTTTTTTTTTTCTTTTAAACCAATCACAACCTTTTGTGGCAGCACCAAGGCCAAGATGCAACAACCTTGCCCTTGCAAAACAAGTATACACAGATAATTTGATGAATTTGTCACCCAGTGGCAGGCTTATACCAACAGTCTATATCCAATCAGTCAGATTAGGACCATAGATCATCTAATATTGGTAACACAAAATTTAAATTGCCAGTGTAGTGGGAATCTGCCCTGCTGCTTCAGTACACTGTCACCATGGCGATCCCTGGGGAAAGGTCATGAGCTGCTAAACTGGGATGTTTGAAGGTCTGCAGATTAGCTATTGATGCTGATGACACGAGACTCACTGGCACATACTGGTCATACTTCAGTTGGTTCATTTTCAAACTTTGCACTCTCAGAGGATCATTTACACAAAGCTCCTCAGCTCCCTGGTTGATGCTGTGAACAATAATTTAAGCTGAAGGCTAACAAGAAATGTTGTAACAAGGCAGAGCACAACAAAGCTGACAGTTTAGCCAGTAATGATAAGTATTGGAACTGCCCAGTAAAACACATAAAATTGTGATTGTGTTTGATAGCTCCTCTTTCTCCTTGTACAATTTAAAATGTTGGTTAAAAAATCCAGGCAGTGGGGCACTCGGTGGCTCAGTTGGTAGAGCAGGTGCCCTATATACAGAGGTTTTGTCCTCGCCGCAGTGGCCATGGGTTCAATACCACCTCTGGCCCTTTGCTGCATGTCATTCCCCCTTTCTCTCCCGTTTCCTGTCTACTCTCCAGCTGCCCTGCCAGAGAAAGAAAGGCACAAAAAGCCCAAAAAATATTTAAAAAAAAAATAATAATAAATCCAGGCACTGAAGAGCAATCCTAATTTCCCAATCTCGCGCTTGCTAGCAGTGTAGCGCACGTTTCACTTTCATCAATAAATCTGATATGTAAATCACCTATTTGTTTATGTTTCTTACATCATTTTCTCTTCTAGATAATATCCGCATTTATTGCAGCTAAGTGTAGACACCTGTGGAAAAGCTACAAACACGAGGCAGCATTGACTGCTCATTGTTTAGTGGATGTCAGGCTGCTTGTGCAGCAGGAAGACCATGTTGGTATTGAAAGTAGAGGTGTGAATCTTCACTGATCTCATGATTCGATTCGATTATGATTCACCTGTCAATGATTCAAATGCAAAATGATTCTTGATGCATCTGCAATGTGCTGCATCCTTAATTTTCTATATCACTGCACAGTGCACATGACAAGGCCAACTTTTTTATCAGTTAATACAAGCAGTCAGATAAATCAGTTACATACTGATTTTCTATTTCTGGTAGCATGATGTTATATACTCTGATACAGTGGGGGAAGTGTGGCTTTTAGACCGTCAGTAAAACCAGCAAAGAAGAGGAAAAACCTGTTGTCTTACAGGGAGAATGCAAACAGGACCTGAATGTAGCCTAAAGTAACGTTGGCTGCTAAATTAAAGAGAGAGCTGCAATAAAGGAGAGAGTTGCGAGCAGCAGCTCAACACGAGCGAAGCCGTTAACCGAACTGCGTTGTTAAAATCCGATGACTCAACAACATTATGGTAGCACTGCTAACAGCACAAGCTAACGTTAATCCAGCTAATAAACAACATTACAATGGTGCTGCAACCTCTATAGCTGTTGTCAATATTGACAGTGCATGTTAGTGGATAAACATTACAGTAAGTTTTATACTCTGATGCTTACTGTTTGCTCCCTCATCTAAATGAGTATTGAAAAGTATTTTGTCAGTCCATTGTTTTCTGTGGGCAGCAAACTCGATTATATTGTGTCTGCATCAGTGCAGCATCTTCCTCGTCCACATCGCAATGCAGCTTATAATCCAGAAATTTCCACACCTCTGATTGAAAGAGTAGCAAATTTAAAGTGTTGTTTTTGGGGCCTGAAGGACCCCTTAAAGGATACTGACGCAGGTATACTTCATAGAGAAATATTCAATTAACCAAGAAACACAGGGCAGGGGTGGCAAAACTGCACTCACATATATGCAAAAATATGCAGCTGGATGCCAGTGCTGTGTACAAGCTTTTATAGTTCATGTTTAAGAGATTGTAAGAGTCACACCAGCATTAATGAATGGATTGGCTGGCCGACACTTATTCACAGATGTTTTTTGTTTCAGTTTTTTTCAGTTGAATAATGACAAAACCATCTTAAAAGTGTTTTCCTTTGATGGTCCATCTGACTTTTTGAGCATTGGGACAGTGCCTCAGTTTTTGTCGTTTTACCTCTACGCACCACCACAATGGATATAAAAATAAAACAGTTAAGATGTTGAAGTGTAGCCTTTTAGCTTAATTTAATGTGTTTAACAAAAATATTACATTTACTGTTTACGAATTATAGCCATTTATATACATAATCCCCTCATTTTCAAAGACTCAATAGTACAAACAAACAAAAAAACGTCACTGTAAGTATGAGGATTGTTTTTAATACCAGGGGGAAAGTCCTTGGCGGTCAGTAACTGCCTGAAGCCTGGCACTCAGGGACACTCCCAAATGCTGAATTCCTCCCTTAAAGTGCTTCACCTGGCCTTCACTGCGGCCTCCTTCAATTGCTGTTTATTTGTGGGTCTTTCTGCCTTCATTTTTGTCCTAAGTAAGTGAAAAGCAGCTTACCTGGGTTAAGATCAGGTGGCTGACTGCTACTGAAGAATGCGCGCACACACACACACAAACACACACACATACATATGTATATGTACTGTAAGGGCAGTCCATCGGTTTCCCAGTATTTACATTAATCTGATTAGTTCAGCCCCATACACATCAGACTTCATCTCACTACTTCTATAGCAGTCGCTTCATCAATAAACCACAGCGACCCAGTTCCAGTTACTGCCATACATGCCCATACCATATCACTGCCTTCACCATGTGGTATGCCACAGATCATAAACTGTTCCTTCCATGCTATTCTTTTTCCATCATTCTGGTACAAGTTATTCTTGGTTTCATCTGCCGAGGCTTGTTCAGATGTTTTCTGGCAAAGTCTAATCTGATCTTCCTGCTCTTCAGTGTTACCATTGGTTTGAACCTTGTCGTAAACCCTCTTAAGATTTAGATGAAGGCGTCTCTTGATTGTACAATTTAACAATGACCCCCTCCTCCAGAGACTTCTTGACTTGGGTAGATGTTATAAAGCTTTCCTCACGAAAAAATGAATTCTGAAATCATCCATTTTAGATGTCTTCCACTGTCCTCCAGGCCTTTTAGTGTTGGTGAGCTTGCCAGTGTTTTCTTCTTGGGGGGTGATAAATATCTCTTAAACTTGGACTCCTTTTTCACCAAATACCAAATAGCTGATTGGCCACTCCTAAAGTTTGTGCTATCTAGTGTTGGGCAAAAATAATCAGACAAATCTTTCTGAACAAAATTTTTATGCTTCCGATACGAACCGGGTCTGCCTGTCGAACGCCTGTGCTCAGTCGGACTTTCCCAAACTGAAACTAAAGTTACTGCATCGGCCCACTCACTGTTGCTGCTCTGCATCTCTGCTCTGCTGCTCACATACTCAAAAACAAGCAGTAAATGAGCGAGGCAGACCTGGACCAAGTAAATGGCTGATACGCAGGAAACAGTAAAGGACTGATGTAGTGGATCAGACTTTGAACTAGACCTGAAAGACATTAAACACTGAACAAGATCAATGAACAATTGCAATTAGACTTGCAATTCTTATGACCAATGTCTAGTTTAGAGGTTTAAAAAAATAAAATAAAATAATAATAATAAAAAACACAGCTTGGTTGGTGTTAAGTTTCTCTTAAGGGCCTGAATAAACCCCCAGTCGAACACACTGACAACAGACACCACTGACTTGCTTGGGCTCTGTTTATACTACTGTCTTAAAACACTTTGGATGATGAGATTTATTTCATGCGCACCCTAGCGCATTCACAGAAAGTATAAATTTGGCTTAAACAAACATGCTCTATGGGGGTAAATATAAATGAAATGAATGGGGAGCTATCTTAGAGCATAGTATCTGGTCCTCTTGATGCATACATGGTTGCACTATCCAACATTATATTTGTTACCTTCCTCTCAGTACAATCTGCTCCACGAAAGAGGCATGGTGTGCAGTCTGTATGGGACAAGCTGTTAATTTTTAGCAGCTGAGGTATCTGGCTTAAGAAGTATGCCTGATTCGCCATTGTAACTTGATAGCCTAAACATTTTGCCAACTTTCTCCAGTCTGACGCAAACAACAGACATTGCACTCTCTACCTTAACACCCAAGGCCACCAGGGTGCCCACTTCCACAAGCACCTATTCTGAAGGGACATAAAGATAAACGATGCCAATTCCTGGTCTGGCATTCGCATACACAGACACTGTTATGTATTGCACATAATGGCAGCATAACATAAAAATGTCACATTCACAACCGAGATGCTGACAGTAATGAAGCAAAGGTCTGGTTGTACATAATCAAAGCCGAGAAAATCAACTTGACTTCTAAATAAACTCCTTTCACTGTTGTCATCCAACGGAGGCAGAGCAGTCACCTCTCATTAGACATGCAGGTTTCACACACAACCAAAATACATACATCACAGCAGGGAGCTCAACACTCGTGGTGTTATATTGATTGCAGTGAGGTTGCTCAGTTTGAATGTTTACATTTCTAAGCCTCGCATTACAAGTTGAGGGAGTACGTCAGCCTGGGTTGTGTTCGTTTGCTGAAAGCTGCAAGAAAGTTTTGCAAATTAACTGTTTAAACCCTTTTTCAGTGCTATTAAATTTGCATAAAACAGTTTCTGCTTTATAGGTGTGGTGATTTTTTTTCAGACTTTCTGTAATAACAAATAGAATCAAATTTACAAGCTATTATGTCAGTGGTTAATGAAAGTACAGGCAAAGGTCAATGTCAAGTTAACAGAAATGATAAAACTTTAAGGAAAACTTTTTTCTTTTGAATTGGACAGTTCATTCTTGATCTTGCACACAGAAGTTGACCAAATCGAGGATTCTTTTACTCACTGATTCCTGAGGTATTGACTGTATTAAACAGAACTGAATGACTGAGTTTAGTTAAAAAAAAAAAAAAAAAGGTTTTCAGATCCATCATCGTTAGCTCACAAAACAACTGCAGCTGTGATTGAGTGTTTATCTTATCTTTATTTTTGTGCAGTGTTACAAGCAGTATTTCTGCATGCTCTGTTTGCCTTCATGCTGTCACCTTAAGGCCCCAGTCACATGCCTGGCGCATAGTATGCTATCTTACTTCTGGCGCGGATATAATTTTTGCAATATGCGTAAGATAGCAAATGCACTTGCACCATGTCTTTGTGCCAGAGGTCGGGAGGGCTGAAAGTGAAGGGATAATGAAGGCGTGTCTCGGCACAGTCGCTATCTTGTCCCCGATGCAAAGATGTCAAAAATGTCAAAATATGCTTTTCTGGTCTAAATGGAGGCGCAAAGACTTTGCTTGGCGTGTCTGCGTAAGCTACAATGCATTTGACTGACGTGCGCACACACATCTCCACAGTCACACACACACACACACACACACACACCGTTTGTTTTTGTTTGCTTCCCACACATGAATGTAGATTATTTTAAGTCTTTTGAATATATTTTTCATCAGAAACAGTAGCATAGCCAGGAATACTAATGGTATCATTATTATTTAATGGCTTTTCACCTTGTTTTTATTACCCGGACATGCTCACAGTTCTCAGCAAAAATACACCTGAAAATGACCTGGGTGAGTGTTCCACATTTTTTCAATGTCTGTTTCTGTACAATATTTTACAAACATGAAGGAAATACACGCACCAGAGCAGAGGAGAATCACATGAGTTTTTCCTTCTCATCCTCCCTCCCTGTGTATGTAAGTGAAATCAGATCATCAAAAATAAAGTGTAGATACTCAAGTAAACACCTTACATTTGTGTGAGTGTATTTTGTATCTCTAAAATTATAGTGATAAATTATAATAATAATAAATCCTAATTGATCTCCATGAGCAGGACGGGGTCACAGCTGTCAGATTATCTTTACAGATCAGTCGATGACAGCTGGAGCAACTTGCGTCTTAACAAGGATTAAACAGTTATGTTTACATCTGACAGAGACTGCTGTGACATGGGAATAAAAACTATTTCTACTTCTGTCAGAGCCTGGTGGAACTGTGCATAATTTTACACACGGCTTATTCAACTTTAGAGACTTTTTTCATTGTGTTTCCTCCACCAAATGTTACTGTGAATGTCCCGGTGATGCCAGGAGACGTGGTAACGATCGCTGCTGTTTCAGACCAGTTTTCTTTGTTTTTTCTTTTTTTTCACTGCTCCGAGGGCGACCCGCCATCTTAATGCACACTCTCAGGCTTTGACAAATCAAGCCAGCCTAAAATATATTTTTGTCTGTTAAAATGTTCACTGTGTCAGATTAGGTGATTAGAGTCATAAATTCTTGCTGTGTCATGGCCGAGAGTCATGACAAACTACAAGCCGCTCCCTGATCAATCATTGTTTGCAGTTCACAACGTGCATGCGTGACTGGCAATGAAGTTCTCACCACTGACTATAACTACTACTGACAAGCCATTGTGGGAGATAAACATAAAATCAAACATGCTGGTCTTTCTGTTGTGAGGACATGAGAAGTCCAAGATGTGGCATCAGTTGCCGTCCATTATGTCACACTACGCGGGATGCAGCGATCAACTGTCGTGCGCGATGCTCATTGATCGTTTTCAGGCCTACCCGACACCGTACGTCTTTCCTGTTGGGCTATTTATCTACAGCCATGACAGAATATTTAGCTGATTCCGAGAACAAAAGTAACTTTATATTTTATAATCAGTCATGACTCGGTTGATACTCTGCCCATACTACAGGCTTATTGAGTGACTGTTTTGGTTGTAATTCTGCAATGCTTTCATTTGTTACATTACTGATGCTATGTTAACACAATAATTTAGCCATTATCTGCACTCTGTCAGTAGCAGGTCTCTCCACTCTTTGAACAGCGTTTTTCTTCAGGAAAACATGATGTTTTTTGTTTTGTTTTTTCCTTTGGCAGAAGTCATCTGGATCAAATAGTCACTACAAACCCAATGGTCTGCAAGACACAGCAGACCATGTATTTTCATCCATTCATAACACTACTAGCCACAATCTCAGTGTGTCCCTATCTAACAATGACAGTCTATGAAAACTGCACCAAGTGTAGCTCACCATTTTGTTGGTGCAATTCGGATATGCAAAAAGACGAACCATTGTTTAATGCATTTTAGATAGCGCTCAAACACAAAAATATCACCCTCACAAACTCTCCTCAACTTTCTCACTGTCCTCTTCCACAACAACTCATTCCCAGTTCCCGCGGGATCATGCGAGACATCTGTTAGAGCTACACTTCTGTTTGGGTAGCGTCGGGAGGACTCTTCACACACTTATCACAACAATCACAGCCATTTTGTAGCAAAAATAATCATTTTAATGAGCGTATTTCGGGGTTAACAATTGCCCCACGAGGTCAAGTCTATAGCTTCTGGCGGCCGCTGGCTGGAGTGATCTTGCCCAATACTGGACCGATTTCAAAAATTTTTTTGATCATCTATTTAGATCCCAAAATATGGGAAAAAAATAGGGCCCATGTTTAAAAATCCCGGCATTGCCCTTCAAGGCAAATATGTCCCTAAGCCAAGGGTTAACGTAGGGGGCGATGCATAAAGCCCCTCAGGTTGTGTCCTTACCTAAGGTTAGCAGTAAGCCTTTTACAATAGTTAATGTCAGAATACAGCATGTTTACTTAAGTTACCATGGTTATGCTTCATTCACTTGACAACTGTGCTTTAGCTAAGTGTTAACTGTTGCCAGAGTTAGGGGTGGGTACTGAAACCCGGTGTTAAACGGGCCTTGGAGCTAAATTTAAAAAGGGCGCAGTATCAATAAGCTCCGACGTTACCGATTCTGTTAAACGATATTGGACAACTTAAGGCATTTGTCTATGACGGGTTTTTGCTAGTAATAGTCTCCTGAACAGACATCTCTGAGTGAGAGTCCATCCTCCTGTGCACGGCGCTGGGCAGACACTCATTGCATGTCTCTGATGTCACTCTTCACACACACGAATAAAGACACAGAGAGTAGCGGAGAGAACCAAACATTCAAAGTCTGGTTGTATTTCACTAAAACTGATACAGACAATGAACGCTGCAATGCATGCACCAACATTTTGCTTTGGGGGTAACACAAGCAATCTCTCTAAACATTTACTGAAAGTATGTTATATTCCGATGGAAAAATGCAGTTTTTCGACAGCCTAGCTTGCAGCTCTCCCGTTTCCCCATACAACTCAGGTATTATCATGTTATGCTAGCGGTATGTCATGCTAGCGGGAGCCCACATAGAGTTTATTAAATTACAAAAACATGGGTTAATAATAATTAGTTACAATGAGTTAGCTGAATGTTTGGCTAGGGGTTCATGAATTCTGTCTGAAATGGTGAAAGCATCATCAGAACTGACAGCAGTAAAAAGTCAACTTAAGCAGAAGATGTAACAAAAAATTACAGACATAATCTATGTGAGAAATCTGGCAGTGAAGTTGACAAAAACTGTATCAGCTTCAGTAAAACAATATAGCCAGCTCAAAATTATGTCTAGCTTTTACTTTCTTTTTTCTTGTAAGGTACATGTATCGGTCCCTTAAATTTTTTTAAGGAAAATGGTTGCTAAGGACCTTCTAGCAACACACAAGGGCAAACTTAAAGTAGTGTAGTTAAAATACACTGCAGTAGCTAATCGCAAAACCTTAGAAATCAAAGGGGTTTCCCTTAAAACACTCTGAGGTTATCTTTAGGTTGATTTTATGCAACTTATTTTATTCCAAGGCATCCTTAGATAAGAATTTAAGAGCAACCTTAGCCCAAGTAGTTTTATGCAAACGGGTGCTGAAACCTAATTCAGAAGGAGACTTGTGAAGTTCTGCCTTGTTGCTGCTGCTGAGCTGTCTTCACTAAACTGAGTGCAAATTGTTATTTTATCTTGAATAATTTCTGTAGATGAAGAGATAACCTGTCTTGAAGCTCAGTAGTAGGAGGTGCCTATATAATTTGGCATTAATAGTGGACATTACCAACGAGTAAGAGTTAATCCTCCAACTCCAAGGTTCCAACAACCTTCTCAGCTCTCAGCTTTCAAAAATGAAATTATTTAAAACAAATTTAAGGATGTGGCAAATGCAGCTGGTAAGAACTAAAGCCTGCTATGACATCTTAATATGCAGTTGAGTCTGAAGGGAGGTTTCAGGACATGAAAAATACACAACAAGAACTGAATATATTTGCTCTGCGAGCTGATGTGGCTGGCAAACTGCAATCTGCTGTCAGAACCTGGAAAACCAGCTGCAAGTAGCATCATCTGTACTGTCTGATATCAGAAGCTTTGCAAAGCAGAGCAGAGAACCTCAACTTCCTCTGCCAACTTTTGTAAAATAAGAGGGGTCATCGATTAATAACATTTATTTGATCAAATAAATAATCATATTGATCAAATGGCTTGCTCTTTTGGCTAGTTCCAAAGCAGCAGCTGTTTGCAGCTTACAGCTGTCAGGATCAGGTCAAAATGTTCTCTCTTTTTTTTTATAAACAGTGCTACCAGAGAGGAACGCTTCACTAAAGCCTTGGCTTATGCTGACATTATGCAACCTTGCATAGAGCAATTGTCATTTAGAAAATTTAACATTGTCTCAGCTTTAGTAGGAGAGGGAAAATAAAAATCCATTTACATTGAATTGTCTGTCTTCACTGTTAACCTCTCAATGTCAATTTTTCATCTTTGTCTCTAATCTACTGTACAGCCTTTCATCTTTGCTAAGAGATAAAATCAGTCGCAGCAGCTCTGGTGTATGGGAACTTCTCAGAGAAATCTAATGTCAACACTTCTTTTCACTTCAATAATAGTGATCACTAATATGAAGTAACTGCCAAGTGAAAATGGGAATAGTGCCACCTGGTACCCTAGCATGGGTCAAATTCATGGAGTAGCTGCTGCTAACTACAGCTGCCAGCTAGCTCTGTTAGCCATAGCTGCATAGATGCTGCTACTCAGAGCACACACAGACTACATCCCAGTGGTACCAACAAATTAAGCAGCCTCTATGGACATCAGTTGTTGATGAGAGTTTTGTGGGACTTTAGGACAGACGGACTCGTTGGTATGGACTAGTGAATAATATTAGCTGGCTTGTCAAATTATGTCTTGTGGAACTTGCTTGATGTTTGGCTATGTTAGCAACATTGTCAACTCACGTTTTTGATCAAAAGCCAATCCACCCATATTGACAGAGTTTTGGCCAGGAGCGTATTACAGCCAGGTATGAGTAGCATGCAGCTTTCATGCTCCTGTTCTGAGTCGTGTGTAACGCTTGTACAAACTTATTGTAAAGATGTAGTCTAGTTCTGTTTATAGCTTAGTATTCAAGAAAGAAAGGAAGAAAGAAGTGCATTACTGCAGTCTAATCTCCCACATTTTGCTAATACTGCCCCAAACCCTCCTCTCTTGAGTTGTATTAGTGTGTATAGGTGTGGTTACAGGTTATATGTAGTTAGGCTAGTAGTGATGATGGATCTTTAAAAGGAGGTCAAGCAAATTTAGAAACTAGGTCACTAGTCCGATGTCTGATTCTTTTTTTTTTTTCTTTTTTTTTTTTACAATGCAGTAGACACTGCTGTGTATTGTCTGCATAGTGTCATTTGCACTCATACTGCTTTCTATGCATTGTCTTTGAAAACAGTTTTTTTCAACACTGTTGCCTAGTGCTTGCTCATAGGGGAATTGCTTTCAATTGCTGGGTTCTAAAAACTCAATATATTTTAATTATAGAGAGTCCTCCAGACCTACGGCATTTGTAAAGCGCCTTGAGACAACTTAGTTGTGATTTGGCGCTATATAAACAAAATTGACTTGACTGTCTACAATGTTGGCAGGATCACTTTATTTGTGGTGTTATCTATTGTGAAAATTAATTTGCAAAAGTGTGTGGCAAAGTGTGTGGCAAAAGTGGCAACAGTAATAACTAGGCTATAGTGTGAAAATAAGGCGAGTGTCATATACAATAACCACAACAAGACAAATAACTAACATGAAAATCTGTAAATATGTACAGAGATACGCACAATATTAACTTTAAGCAAAGTTGGTTTTAAAACTGTCATAATTTTAAACAAGACTCCCCTTTATTCCATACAAGTGTGTCCAAGACTGTAAATGCCCTTTAGAAAAAGGTTTTCTAAGTGTGCTCCATTATCTCCATTGTGTGGTATCACATCTTTGTCTATAATTCAGGCTCTCATGCATCGTAAAAAAAACTTGGAAAACTAAAATGTTGACTTATTTTTAAGTTATGGAAAATTCTTGGAAAATGAGAAAAAAAAGACGTTTTGGAAAATCTTGTGCTATGCTGAAAAAATGATTAAGTTCAGTATTTGATGACCAGGCAACAATGGTTAATACAGCTCATAAGAAAAAAAGGGATTTAGGTTATTGTAGTAAAGGAGAGGCTGCAACATGGTGGACTCTGTGGAAGAAGACCCGCTCGCTTTGAAGATATAATGAGCTCTCAAAAGGTAACAAAAATGAAGCACTTATTAGTTTAGGTGATAACATAAAATGAAAACAAAATTGAGATATGTATTCAGTTTCTGCTGTGAGATACTCTTCTCTACTAAATCTTAAACACAGAGGATCATTTTTTATCTGTCATACCAGCTAGCCCTCCTATTATGTTCAGTCACATTTGACCGATTCACAAGTTTTCTCTCTAAAAAATATTCAGTTCATTTCATCTGTTTGTCATTAGGTTCCATGACTTAGTTTACACATGGCATCCTCACAAACAAAATGAATTTGAAAATTTATATTAAATTTTGTATGTTTTGTTGAAGATGTATACACCCGTGGTGTCAAAAATGACTGGCCAATAGAAATGAATGGGTAAGACTACAACTAGTGTATGAAATGGAGTTCAAGCACATTCCCACACTCCTTTCCCACACGCCAACATACAGGTGTCTTTGAGCAGACACACGCACACAAAAAAGCAACAACAACAAAAAAGCAACATTGTTTCAATGATGCAAACAACTTCCTTGCAGCTCTGATATATAAAGCTTTTTTGAGGCCAATGTACAATATCTTTCATCTGAGTATTTGTTATAGTCAAAATAATGCTTTAATTAAAAAAAAAGAAAAAAAAGAAAAAAAAGTTGTATGACCTGAGGTCAGTGAGGCCTACAGGCCAACTTGTAATGGTCACAAAAACTTGAATTTATAAAAAGATATAACACAACATTAGGTAATAATATATGTATCTTTATGGATTTAGAATCATCTAAAATGGATCGATCATTTTTGACCAGAAACATTAGGATAATTAAGCTGAGATGAACAGAAGAGGAGGGCTAGATCATCATCGAAAAGGCTGTGGAAAAGTTCTGGAAAATAATCGGAAAGAGTGGGAACCCTGATGACGGCTGGCATTTTAACTTTTGACTGAGGTTTTTCAGAATGGCTAAAAACACTCGGGCCAGTGATGTGATCAGACATCACATCACACAAATTATTCTGTTAATGCTAGATAGCATGTGATATTTCTTAAGCAAATATCAGTTAAAAAAACATGTCTCAACACCGTGTACCCTGTGGACATGAGCTTTTGTATCAATTGGTAACTAAACGCAAAACAAACAAACAATCAAACAAATAACCAAGTAGTTATATTTTCTGCCTTCACCTGCCAGCACATATCATATTCCTGTTTTTCCTGCTTTTTTCCCGCAAAATTCAATTCAGTGCATGAGTCTGCAGGGAAAAATCAATGTACAGCAGAGCTCATATTCACACATCTAAGTGTGCATACATTCCTGGCCTTGCATTGGTTGATATTTGTCCATGTTTGGGGGCTATGGTTATTAACAGTGTTCATTCACATTTAGTTATTAAATTCTCAGACACGCACACACACACACACACACACACACACACACATACAAGTCTTAAGCTACAAAACACCAAAAGAGAGAAACATTGTTGACAGGCAG
>JAPQLA010000008.1:21497764-21510190 GCA_029822935.1 Naso vlamingii | reverse complement strand
AAACTTCAGAACTTTCTTGCATATGCCAATATCACTTTTAGAGTTTAAATAATGTGTGTGTGTGTGTGTGTGTGTGTCTGTGTTCCACTCCCTTCCATCAGGTCAAAAAATTTTACATGTGGTGTTTTATGTTTTTTTTAATAAAGGCTGAGGCTGTCCATGGCCGAGAAGAGATATCGACACGTCCACTCTGTACTGCAGGAGCTCCGGTCTCATGCTGACTAAGTTTAGTTCTACCTCCAGATAAATGATGAGGGAGGAGGACATCTCTTTTTCCAGTTTATTGTGAAGCCCAAACTCAGCAGTCATGATACCAGTTTTGCTGTCTGAAAGTGGCACGGAGTGAACCAAATGGTCTTTGAGATAAACAGCACTCATCTACATCCTGTGCAAAGCCTCTCAATGTCTATTCTTATCAGTTTATATTCTTCTTCTTCTCCTCTTCTTCACGTTTAGTAGCTACAATGGTATTCCTATATTTGATACATGCACAGGAGTTGGCAAAAAAACCCTCTACCAGGTGTGATTTGGCACACTGCCAACAGTATCTAAAATGATTTGATTACAGTTGAAGTGTTAAGAGTAGAAGGCTGTTTAGAGTAAATTGTTGTCAGACCTTGTTATAAAGTGCCAAAGACATGCCTTTTCCGTTTGACCCCATGGGACCTTATTTCGAAAATAATTGGTACAGTAGCCAGTGAAGAAAGACAGATTATTTTTTGATCCTATTTAAATTGTCATTAATCTTAAACATGATATTTGTCAATTTAAAAGATAATTTTGCAAATCAATAAAGTCGCCGTTGATCACACAAATTCTGAAGCTTATATATGAAATACATATTTAGAAAGAGTTCACATCCAATCTTCACCGATCTCTCCATGTAACATGGCTGTAAACCATTTTCCTTCTTGAGGGAAAATGTTTTACAGCCATGTTAGCATCGGTGATGTACTGTACACTGTGCTGGACAAGAGACGTAGTTCACTGAGTAGTTTCTCTAAAAGTAAGTGGAACTTAACTATCTTCACAACAAACTGTGACTGTATTGATTTTGGACGACTGTGGCTCAGTAGGTAGAGTAGGTCGTCTGCCAATCAGAAGGTCGGTGGTTCGATGCCCGGCTCCTCTGGTCTACATGTTGAAGTGTCCTTGGGCAAGACGCTGAACTCCAGTATGCTCCTGATGGCTGTGCCTAAGTGTGTAAATGTGTGTGTATGAGTCCCTGATGAGCGGGTTGACTCTTTGTAGAGAAGTCACCTGCTGTTAGCGTGTGAATGGGTGAATGCTGACTTGTGTTGTAAGAGCACTATGAGTAGTTCAAAAGACTAGACAAGCACTATATAAATATGGTCCATTTACCATTAAAATTATCTTTTAAAATGACAGTCATCAAATCAGAATGAGGGCACCTTTCACACAGGATCAAAAATAATTTGTCTTTCTACATTGACAAAATTTTTTCCAAAATAAGGTCCCATGGGGTCTACCAGAAGGTGTGTGACTTGGCCACTCTATTTTTTAAAATTATTTTACAGTTCATCAAACATTTTCAATATTTTTTGGCACAGAAGCACCACGGCTAACCCCTAAAACCTCCCAGACAAGGATGTCATTTTTCTCCTGTGTAAAGTTTAGTTAGCGGTGCTGCTTCTGCAACCATTATAAAAGTAACAATACTTTTTGCTATAGCAATTTTAAAGGTGGTTAGAGGAACTGATCTGATTGACCATAACAGAACTTGACTGTGACAAACAGGACAACAGTATACATTGCAGATTTAAAAAAACAAAAACAAAAACAAAAAAACACAGAGCACAAGTTTTTGCATCAAACAGCAAATTTTTTGTTGCAGATCTGCCTTTCTTTTACTCAAAAGCGGCACAGCAGCCTGACAGCACAAACTTTTGAAACTGGGTTCCAGGGTGTAATCTTTTAAAAATGTAATGTGCATGGGCCTCACTTCACCCATGCGCATTACGTTTTCAGTCAAATAGCCATGTGCAAATAGGAGGACAACGATAACAAAAATGGCAGAATGTTGAATTGTGTTTGTGCTGCAGGGTCTGCCGAGTTTATTAACGATCCTCCAGTACGTCCTTTGTTGCACCACTAAACTCCGAGAGTCAGTCAAAATTAGACTGCTATCTTATAATCTTCATGTGTGATGTTTGTGTATAACATTAGTTTAATGCTACATTATACCTCACTTAGCTCCATTTTAGCAACACCAAGGTAACAAGAAAACAGTCACATAGTGTTCACTCTCGTCTTGCCTCTTTTTACATCGCCCCTCTTCTTGGCCATGGACTTCCGTTTTTCCAGTAGCTTTTGCTTGTGATTTCAATAAAGGTCATTTTCATCATTTTGTTTGCAAGACTTTCATTTCATCAGGCAGGCTCGACTTCTTCGTCCTGCGGCTGTGGCAGACCAAAGGCTGCAATGACTCACTATTGCTATCTCGCAGCATTACTAAGTTACACTGCCAACTTCCAGCCTAGCATGCACAATACAGTGCTTTTCCTGTTGATTTTTGCGAGTCATGTAAACATGGATATTTTTTAGACTTTTCTGTTTTTAGTAGGACTGCTCTCGTCTAAACGTGGTCCAAGATGTATTTTGTTACAGCAAGAAGGATCCAGAGGGCCACTTGTCACTCTCATTCTAAAATACAGCTGCCACACAACAGCACTGATTGCAAAGATAACTGCTCACAAAGAGGTCTGTGGATTTATATTAGCGGACACTGATTCAGGAAACACACATTGGGGTTTTTTAAAAGTAAGTTTAAGCATCAAGACCTTCTATTCAATTTCCTACCATAGTTTTTGGTTGAAGGCACAAATGTCGAGGTTTTAGAATGTTTAAAACAAGCTTGTACCAAAAGTTACCCTATTATACCTTTTCCAAATGGCCTGCCATCATAGAGAAGGATACAAATTGTACAAATGGGGGTAACAGCGCACAAAGCCTCTCCTCGAAAGCATTCATTGTGTTGCACTCGACTGCACACATGAAAAGTGACAGAGCAGTTGTGTGAAGAATTAAAAAAAATGGTTATGAGAGGGAGGTTTAAATCCCGCATAGTTTCACACTTCTGTGCACCTTTTAATTGCTGCATGGAGTGGGAGTGATTGTTCAACCGCTGTCTGCAGATTGTTACAAAAATTGACTTAGACCCCCAAATTCCAACATCACAAAGTTGTGGGCGTAGAAGATTTTCTACAGGAACTTTGTTGTGAACTTACTGGCATTTTTAAATATCTCAAGCCAAAACCAGTGGCGGAATGTGACAAAGTACATCTACTGAAGTGCTGCAGAGAAGTACAATTGTGAGAACCTACTTTACTTCGACTACTCCACAGTATTTCAGAAGAAATATCAGTTACTAGTTGCTTTGCACTTTGTACACCCACAGATTTTTTTTTCTTTCTTTTTTTTTTTTAACCTCGGCTGAATAGACCACAGTCTGTAATTAGAGTTTGTTCTCACCCACACAGAAGAGGTCTGATCTGACAAACCAGGTTTCTATAAGAAATTTACGATCATTTAACACCATTCAGAAAGTGAGGAATCAAATCAACAAACATGACTAAAATTAATGTGAATGGCTAAATCTGGCATGTTTACATGATGGACTCTGGTCTCATGTTAATTAATGCAAATTGTCCCTTTTTAAATAAAATAGACATAAACATGATTAAAAAAAACTTTAATACATTAACTCATCTGTCAGCACCTCTACCTGACTGAGTCAGACAGATTTTCATCTGTAATGGAGGTTTCAGGGCATCTTCAAATTACAGATAGGTGTTAAATTTATACTGCTTTGACTGACAGACCTCTGGGTTTAAAAATAAAAAAATTTTAATGCTCAGACTTGTTATTTTTACATTGTTACTTAGATAAAGTATCTTAAATTTCTCTTTTCACTGACCAAAACCATGTCCATGGATTGATACCAATAGCACTATCTAGAAAAGATCTTATTTTGTGACTTTACAGAAAAGCCTTATAATTCAGTTCTGATTCACTGGAATTTTTCTAAAAAAAATCCACCTCACACCAAGGGCCCTGCTTTCATGCCAGCTCCAAGCTGTACTGAGCGCAGGTCCAGGCATATTTATAATTTCATGCAGTGACTTTTCTCCCCACCTGTGCAGAGTTGGGTAGAGCAGCACAACAGAGGGTGCTGCACAGGTGCATTGCAAGTTTGGTGTAGTTATTATGGTGAATCTGCATGACGCCTCTTGCCAGTTCAAACCAGGTCTAAAGTACAGCGCGGGGCTGAGCGCTATTTTCGTGGTTTCAGTGTGCAAGAGCACACAAGAACAGACCTGTCCAAAATCCCACAGGCCCGGCTCCCCTGGATATCCTCCGCGTTTCATCCCACTTACATTAATGTTCAAGACATTATTTCTGAATGCAAACTTCTATTTCAGTAAGTCATGTAAAATATTAAGCTGACTTTTGTCTATTGAATTGGGTGTGAATCAGGCAGTTGACAAGCTTATTCATGTCACACATCACCAAGTAACTTAAATCCACACAGAGCCGTTGCAACAAATGAAACTCTTATTAGGTTACCACCGAGGGCACCCTTTAATTTGATCCTTTATAAATTCAAAATAAACTAAGAGTCCCAAACTGATGGAATATGACTTTTAGTCAGTGATAGTTTACCCTGAAATAGTTTTTCTTTAATCCTTTTAAGTCTAGAGAAACACACAAAATGCACCGACACTGCTGTCCGTTCATCCAGATGAGACAACTCAGTCCAGACAGTGAAAAACAAAATAAGTCAAACAAAAATGCGATTGCTCACTGATGGTGTACCAGGAGAAATCTGAAAAAAAGAAAAGATCTCACCGGGATCCAAGAGGAAGAGTAATCAGTTTTTTTCTGAAAGATACTTTCCACATGTGTTCAGCCGCAGGAGAGAGACTCTGATTAATCCATTTTCAGTTTCTTCCACAGCTCGTCTCAATTTCTTTTCTTACAAATTTAGAAACATTATATTTATGAAACAACAGTTTATGAAAATGAATTGTAACTGTAGTCTGTAGTAGCGCTACACTCCTACACTTCTTCATCGGGGTTCACTTTAGTTTTAATGACTCTACCATTATTCATGCACGACAGCTTAGGTCATTTAATTAATCATTGGACAATAAATATGCACATTCAAAGTCCCTGATGCAATTTAATTAACAACCACCACAATATCAGTGATGTTACGAGCACATTGCTGTTCATCAGTGTTGTTGTAAATGAATTGAACCTCCTGGACAAAGGTTTGGCTGGCACCTGTCTGCTCCTTCCTTAGCCAAAATTGACAATGTACTGCATCAGAGTGGTCTAGAAAAGAATGTGAGTAACTGATCTGATTGGCCATTGTTGAAACCAGCTGTGACACACCTTCTCATTGTTTATTCCTCCCACTTTACCACTGAGCCAGGCTATGTGGCAGATGCGCCTGCTTTTATGCCCACGAAAATACCAAAAACGACTGTCGCACCTACTTGCGCTCCCTGCACCCAGAACTTACGCCTGGGACACACGGGGGACAGAAACGCCGCAAAGCGTCATTTTCCGTTCGAGCAGCCACCTCGGTGTCCACACCAGAAGTGCATTTCTCTGCGCTGGTCAACAAGCTCCTCTGCTCATTTGCCCCTTTCTCGTCAAATATCGAACTGTGTGTGTGTGTGTGTGTGTGTGTGTGTGTGTGTGGGGTGTGTGTGGGGTGGGGGGGTCTCTGTTAACTCACAGATACACATATAGACAGGACAACCACACTATCATTAAACAGGGCGTTTTGTTTTGATATTTGTTTTATTTTGAAAATTGGTTGGATTCTCTGTGCCTTTTCTCTGTGTGACTTCCTGTCTGGTATGATCTGTTCTGATCTGCTCCGTTCAGCTTGACAAAGTCGCTCGCAGCTCGCAGAAAAAATAGGACAGACGCCGAAACAATCACTGCAAAGCGGGAGGTGGCTGCGGTGCTCTGTGCCGCCGCAGCGGGCAGTATGGACAGTCAGATTGGGTTACATGGGCGCCAAATGGAAACTGGCTCCACTCCGCGGCTTTTCGCAGCGCTACCGCATCCAGTGGGGTTTTGTCATTAGACCTTCATCTGCGCTGCGCCCAGATTCACGAAAGTAAAACCCCTAAGTGTTTCACCACGAAATCTCCCATTTTGTGCATGAACTGTTCCTCAACAAAGGCAGAACTACCTCAAGTGGCGTAAAAACTTTTTTGCGTAATTGAGGACATTTCATTTGAATTTTGTCATTTCCATTTACCATTTCTTACACAATATTTCACAATGTGCATCAAATACGTTGATGGAAACACAGCTATTGTTGTCATGATCTGCCCGTAGGTCATCTGACTGAGACCTCAAATGACACGGATTACAACTAAACCAAGACAAGAAATAAATCAATTTTCATCAACATCCTTACACTATGCTGCAAGAGAGCGTGATGAGCAGATTTGTAAGAGCATGTGTTTGTAGGGTGTGTAAGTGTGTGTGAGTGAGTGAGTATGTTGAGCTGAGGAGGGGTCAGACTTTTGTGTTTCAAACTGGGCCCGGCTGAGGAATGTGGGCTGTGAAGGGCAGGAGAACAAAAAAAGTTGGATTCACAGGGATTACAGACAACACTGAATGACAGCTCTTTCACTCGCTCATTCTCTCTAACTCATGTTTTATTCATCTTCTCTTTAATTGGGTAGTTTAACTGAAATCAAGATGTCTTTTTAAAGGAGGGGCCTGACAACAAGAACTCATTCATAGAGTTGATTTGAATGTAGTTTGGGGACAAACTTTAAATTGGGTGAGGAAAAGGTAATGTCATATCACTCCTGGCCTCTAGACCCAGCAGACACTCAGCATTTAAAAAAGCTCATTTATAAGCTTCCATGAGTTGGTAAGAGGCTGAATCATTTCAGCGTTATATCAATCAGCCCTTAAAAGTGGCAAAAGAATTATTTATTCATCTGACAGTGTCTATTTAAAAACAAGCTTTGATTTAGACTGTTCCCTTCATGTCTGCTTCAAAAACACGGAAGCCTCTGCACTGAGGACTGACAACCATAAAAACAGTCTCATGCGTAGTCACACAAGGATTGACATATGCCAACCGGAGCAAGCGAAGCAGCAAGGCCGGGCTTGTTCACGGCCTTAATCAATGGGAGGCTTAGCTGGTGACACAAACGATCATGGCAGCAGCAGAAGCCGCAGACTGTAGCAAATCCCAGCTCATCTCATTACCACAGATGCATGAGAGGAGCCATATTTCCACTGCTGCCAGATCAGTCACTGCAAACATTTGGGGGGTGGACAAAAATATGAAACAGCAAGCTACATATGTAAACATCTGGCACTTTTTGAATATCCAGCAGCTCATCAGCTGTGCTGTGTGTGTGCAGATTGTGTTTGGCATGTGTTGTCACTCTTCATGCTGATCATGTTGCCACAATGCAGGTGCTACAGTATGTTTAGCATTTTAACATTGAAATATCATTACCATGTTAATTTCGAGGCATTTATATAATCAGCATAAACATGTAAGTTTCCATGGTATTTTGTATGTGTGCATGCTGAATTTGAATATTTTTTTTATTTTCACCTTTTCATTTAAAAATAAGAGTTGCTTTTACATTGAAAGTAACTGTTGTTCAAATAAAAGTAATTATTGTTACGTGTGGTTTCCAAGCACTGCGTTTTGGATGCACCCAGACTGTTGCTGGGTCCAAACCAATTTTGTAATGCCATAACTTCCAAGATTCTTACCAGGTTAAATCATAGAAAACATACTTTGCACTTATTCTCAAGCATTTTTCATATTGAAAATAATTCCATATCATCTTGTTATGAAAAACACACAAGCTGGAGTACAGGACCTGGATACTGTATGTGGAAGTTTGGATATGTGTTGATAAATAATGTACAGCACTATCTGTATATTGTGAAGATTATCTTGCTGAACTATAAGTGTAAGTTTTATAGTTCAAGACATGTTCATCATGTGTTGTACAAATGGCAAATGTTAGCACACTGTGTGTACATGACATCTGTTGTAACATTACAGATTGTTATGATGCTCATGCAACCTAGTTGTGCGTTGTGGCAGTTACTGTCATAACTGCATTTCTCATGGTGGTGGCGGCACCATTTATTGAAACAAAAATACCTTGTTAGTTGCTTCTTTTTTTTTTTTTTTTACCTGTGTCAGCAGTAAGAGATATTTCCCCAAGCAAATCGTCATTGAAGCTCAAACACGGCAGTTCCTTTTGTGCCATCTGACATGAAACTAATAGGCTATGGATTGACAAGTGACAATAACACCACAATACACCTCTGTAAGTGCAGTTTGCGACATCTGTGGGGGGTTGATAATGCTTAGCTTCCAAAGACACCGAACAAGCTCTCCTCTGGCTTGCCCGTCACACTGCTGCCATAATGCCACAACTGGTCTGTAAACACATATGGAAGTGGGGCAGCTGTGGTTTTCAGGATAATAAGTAACATGACATCTACATTCACCAATCAATTTTAGCGAGTCATTTTATATTCAAGGATTTACGATGTCTGTGCAGTACAAAAATGTTTTGGTTGCAGTTCGTTTTACTTACACTCTGGAGTTCATTGTCTGTTGTCATTGTTGAGTTGTAATCTGCTGCTGTCTTTTCCTTTCTCCCTGCCTCTTATGTTCACATGCTAACTTGCTAGTATCATGCAAACATTGCTACATGATAACAATGGAAATCATATCCAAGCTAAGTTGCTAACATCTTTGCTATCATGGTAGTATTGTAGCAATGCCCGCTTGCTGCCATAGCTACATCCCAATGGTTTTTTTTGAAAACAGCGCTGGATAACCACCATAATGACCAATGTAGTTAAGCCAATAACTGCCACTGCCGCAACACACAAATTGGGTTATACGAGTATCGTAATAATCATAGCTGTAACGTAACGGCAGATGTCATGCACACATGGTGTTGCTAATGTTCACCATTTGTACAACACATACTGAAAAGCGTCTTAAACTACACTTAAGCCCAATTTATGCTTCATAAGCTGTAAGCAATAAGAAATAAGACCGCTGGCTTTTTGGGCTTATTGATGGCATCGCTTAAACCCCCTCGCGATAGTTTAAGCAAGGTTTAAGACACTGGTCCTATGAGCCTCGCAAAAGTTGGGGCATACACAACATCATCAGTGGCTTATAGCTTTGATAGGCTGACTGGCTCAAGTGACGGCGCGTGACAAGATGAGATAGTTGTAGTCCCGTACTCTACCTTCTTGTAGGCTGGCTCTTGCTCTCCTGCTCTCCTCTGTGCTGCTGCTCACTACTTATTAACGTATTTATATATGTATTTATTTATCAATATGTTTATTTAATCATCTCTTTATTTAGCCTGAGAAGCATAAATGCACAGGACCTTGCAAGACATAAACCCAAGCCCAAAAAGCCAGCGGTCTTATTGCTTGTTGCTTATAGCTTATGAAGCATAAATTGGGTTTCAGAGTTCAGCAAGATAATTTTCACAAACTTGATTTTTTAAGTGTAGAATGAAAACGTGGTTTGGCATCCAGCTTGCTAATGCCACATTCAGTTGCGGAGTGTGAGTTGCTCTGATACTTCACTCACACGTGCGTGTTTCAACATAGGGAAGTCACTCAGTCATGGAGTCAGACAGTCAGTTGCTGACTCATCCCTTTGGTCTGGCCCCCCAAAAATCCCATGAATTATCTATCATGTCAAAAGATAAAGACACGCTCTGCAGGTCCAAAAAGGGAGGTTGAAAATAAAACTAAACAAATCTGATTGTAAAAAAAAAAAATCCAAACCAACACACCATGTCCTGAACGATGCACAAAGGCATACACACGCATCCTGTACTCATGGTTGTATCTTTGAAAAGAACTTTCCCCTCGATAAGTGCATTGGTCATGACAGTCCTTTAGACTACAGCAGGAGGGTCTTTGTTGCATGACGCTTTGTAAAAAGTCTTTCCTGAATATGTAACTTAGGCTTTGCTTACTTTCTCGTCTACTAACACATTTCTGTATTTTTTCCGTGTTTTGTCTTGAAGTGGCGGCTCAAGGTGTAGTGAAGTTGTTGTTAAATACAGACACATGTTTATTGCAAACTAAGCTGACAGCTTTACTTTCAACCTCAGTTAAAATACTTAGCAGTCTGTGACTTATTTAACACTCTACACTCAGTACCAACCAAGTCAGTCTGTTGCTGATGCTGATGCTGTCTGATGCTATGAGTTCAACCATCATTCACATCAAGGTCAACTGTGACAGGAGGATACAAGTGTTAAAAAAAAAAGGGAACCAATTTATTTCATGTTTCATTTAGCTGGATTAGCTTATTAACTAAAAGTGTGGTTTATCTTAGACTGTCTGGGCTTGGCAGAACCATCACGCGGGCGTAAAGGGGCCGTACAGTCCTCAGAAATTGGTCTAAACAGAGTGACACCATGGAGTTAGGGCAGTCTTAGACAAAATTGGGTGTTTCAGTTTGCAAAAGCAAATAAAGTCCTCTCTGTTCCCTCTTCGCAGGGTTGTTCAGCTTTGCTCACTCTGATTGGCCACTGCAGCATGACATTAGGTTGCATTTCTCCAAGAGTTTACACTGCTTTACTTTTCTTAGTTGTTTCTTGAAGCCCCTGCATTCTGCAGCACTATGGTCTATGGGCCAGTGTCCACGTCTGCAGCAGCAGGCGACCGCACGGAGAAAAAGCACAGTGTTCATCTTTTTCTGAGCACTCCACCTTTTTTGTGCAGCTGCTGTGAACGCTTTGAGTGTTACAAAGTTTAAAATTTATCAACTGTTTAGAAAAGCGCTAGTGACTCGACCGGCACTCTTTTCTCTGTGTACCCCCAGCTGTACGAACAACAGAGAGAGGAACGCCTGTTTGTGTGTTTGTGTTTGTTCATGTCATGCATGCACATCCTCCGTGATCCTTGTCTGTTTTGCTACAGCCATGATAGCTGGTCCACATCGTTATTAAGTTCAACATCCACAAGGTATGAGAGGAAGGATCCTCCATTTGATGCTCACTCATAGTAAATAAAAGATTTCAAACAGAAAACAGACAATAAAAGCAACAGAGCAGTGTCAATCATACAGCAGCCCTATCACTGTATTGTTGTCATGGCGACAAGATGCACATGCAGCTTTTTTTCTCACAGCACACAAGTGCTTCATCCCAGCACTGCTGAACACTCCGCCAGCGCCATTCTGCCAAAAAAAAAAAATGCCATGTGGACTCTGGCCACATGGCAGACTAAACACATTATGATTAACTAGGGGAACTTGCATTTTCCCCACAACACCTGATTTGGTCTGAATATTACAATGCATAAAACAATGCATAAAACAGCTCGGTATGTAGACTTCAGTAAACATTCAATCCAGGCGCAAGTGATCACACTGAGCAAGTTAACTAGCTATTTTGTGCTGTGTTCTTTGTGAGTTACCATATTAACTACTGTCTGACTTCTAAATGCAACTAGGTGATTCTTCCTAAAGATCCTAAATACGCCATGCCATCCAGAGTCTATGGTTCAACGTATTTAAATGCTAATTTAACTGACATTGTGCTTCTTCAACCATACAGTCTTTCCAAACTTCACCCACTCTGCAGTCCGCACACAACAACTCACAAATACACTCACAAATATCTAATCAGCCAATCACATGGCAGTAACTCAATGCATTTAGGCATGTAGACATGGTCAAGATGACCAGCTGAAGTTCAAACTGAGCATCAGAATGGGACAGAAAGGTGATTTAAGTGACTTTGAACGTGGCATGGTTGTTGGTGCCAGACAGGCTGGTCTGAGTATTTCAGAAACTGCTAATCTACCGGTATTTTCGAGCGCAACTGTCTCTAGGGTTTACAGAGAATGGTCCGAAAAAGAGAAAATATCCAGTGAGTGGCAGTTCTCTGGGCGAAAGTGCCTTGTCAATGCCAGAGGTCAGAGGAGAATGGTCAAGCTGGTTCGAGTTGATAGAAAAGCAACAGTAACTCAAATGACCACTTGCTACAACCAAGGTATGCAGAAAACCATCTCTGAACGCACAACACCTTGAAGCAGATGGGCTTCAGCAGCAGAAGACCACACTGGGTGCCACTCCTGTCAGGTAAGAACAGGAACCTGAGGCTACAATTCGCACAGGCTCACCAAAATTGGACAATCGAAGATTGGAAAAATGTTGCCTGGTCTGATGAGTCTCAATTTCTGCTGTGACATTCAGATGGTAGGATCAGAATTTGACGTAAACAACATGAATGCATTGATCCATCCTGCCTTGTATCAACGGTTCAGGCTGCTGGCGGTGGTGTGATGGTGTGGGCAGTGGTGTAGTGGGGATTTTTTAAGTGGGGGGACGCTATAATT
>JAPQLA010000008.1:21473834-21489938 GCA_029822935.1 Naso vlamingii | reverse complement strand
ACCAGTCCATCAGTGAGGAACAGGGGAAAAGGGAAAAGAAAGAAAAGAAGGAAAAGAAGGAGCCTACCCTCCCTCTATTCCTAACATAACTGGATCATCTTCTGGTGGCTTCAAAAGTGTAACTGTGTTCCCAGACACTGCAGGGAAATCCAAAGTCAGACAGTATAATATATGTATTTAATTGTGTTCCATAGTACTGCAACATGTACCTTGTATGAAGCAGCCAGTTTCTGTTGCTGGGACACAGTCTGTGGCTGTCCCTCCCTGGATCCCCTCCATCACTGGCCTCCCTTTATTCACATGGAGGGCCAGCTCCTCTGCTGGGGTCAGATCCTGGCTAGGTGGGCCGCCCCCGTGCCAGTTTTATGAGCTTTTTTTTTAACTGCTACAATCATACAGACATTCAATATGTCAGCACACAGCTTATCTGTTCACCTCATTTGTTCATTGTTATCTACACTATAGTCACTTACCAGCCTGCAAAATGTTCTTGTATTTTATTTTGACTTGCTGCCAAGTCCTTTTCTGGCCAGACAAGTTTGTTCTTTATGATGGATAGATACATAAAATAGACGAAAAAAAACACAACTTGGGAAAAACAGATTAATTAGATAACATTGACACACATTGCGGATAATTGTTTGCGCTTAATTATATTCTACACTTCCTGAGTAACGTGCACTTCTACTTGCCTTATTTAAAGCTAAGTGACAACTGTTGATTAGTGGAAAGTAACTCCTTTCGGACTTTAATTGTAATTTTGACAGTTCCAGTGGAGCACTGTTTATTAATTGTAGTAAATTTTTGGACTACTTACACATTAAGCCGGTCCGCTATTGTCTGCCAGGCTTTCTCTCTTTCCTTGATTATTGTGGCTGTATTGCCTTTTTTTCTGATTATATGCTTAACTTCTCCATAATGCTCCATCAGCAGCTGTTGTTCAGTGGCCGTGAAGTAAGAAGCGTGACTGTTGTCCATCTTCCCATCCGTGATTCTGTGATCGATCCCGTGGTCTATTTAAGAATGCCGTGAACACGCACTTATCCCAACTATCTACACCTGGCTTGACATAGCCGCGCCTTTTCATCCTGGCTCGGCAAACGTGCAACCAATTAAGCCAAGATGCGCTGATCAGACTAGGTCAAGTCGCGCTTGCTCAGTTGGCCTGGATTTCTTTATTCTACTTTTGTGCAATACCCCCCTGCTCATTGCTTGTTTACACAGCAACAGTAGGAGTGGAGTTTTCAAAATATTACACTTTGGAACTCAGTTTGAAAAGTTTGCATTTTCAGGACCCCAAAAGCGCCACTGTTGTGTGACAATTGGCCAAAATGCAATTATTGAAAATGTTCCCATGTTAACAGCCCCAAAGACACATCTTAAATCCTCAAAGTAAACAGGATCAGCAGGGATTTTGAAAGACTCCATTTAAAGGGTTCAAACAGGAGGGTTGAAGACTGGTGTGGATGCCAGGCATAAACTAGCAGTAGATAGAAATGTCATATAAAGTATTGGAAAGTTAAACTTTGACCCATTTATCCACAATGGACCTTGAATAAGTGATCATATAAATCCACACATTGCTATCAAGATACTTCAGTTGGACCACAAATGTCAGTGCCCTATAGCCATGCTGCTACCATCACTAAAATCCAGGGGAAAAAAAAGGAAAAAAAACTTGTGTGAAAAAATGCTTCATCTCAGTCTTATGCAAAGCCAGGTCAAACTTGCAGACAAACATGTTGGTTTGCATACATGAGAGAGCCAGTTTTCTGGTGGTCCACTGGTTCAAACCTCTCTATCCAACTGCCTATCTATCCTGATGACCCTCTCATTAAACCACAGTAGCAATGCTGCCAGTGAACAAGGTGGAAGTCTCGCTTTTGAACTGGTGACAGCCCTACAAGAAAAGTCAGGGAGCCTCTTTTTCTCTGACTGTAAAACATTGATTAACTAAAGTTCATAGTGATCTGGACCATGTTGCTGCTGATATATCTATCTTGCTCTGATATATCCAAATATCCATGGATATTATTTCCGCATAACCTTATTCATTTATGGTGAGTAGTTAAAGTTGCACACCTGTACTACAAAGTGAGTTCAGCATGCCCTGATCTCTTTAAATATAACCAGCTCCACTAAACCTAACAAAAGCGATCCAGCTAAGCGGTCACACGAAGCTGGTTATCAACTCTGTAAATAACCCAAGTTTTCATAACTTACATGTGAGCACGTTCACATAAAAGAGGCGGTGTTTGCAGTATATGACCAATTGCAAACATGGACTGAGCTGTGTAGTGGTAGCAAAGCAGCATATTTTAAATACCAGGAGCAAAATAATATATAATTCAAATGAAAAGCAATGCATTTGCAGCTCTCAGATGCAGGAAGATCAGGGGAAAAAATTGCAGACTGCATGAATACATAAAGCATTTAATATTAAAGTGAAGATGATAATAGAAACCAACACACATGGGGTGAGTGCTGGATCACAAAGTACCTGCAGCGGAGTTTCATAAAAAGGGATATCTACACATTTAAAATCTACAGTTTTTAATTTTGTGTGACTCAAAGCTCTTCCTCAGACTACATTTATAGCCCATTGTAGGGGTTCCCAAACTTTTCAGCCCACGACCTTCAAAATAATGGTGCCAAAAACTGGGGACCTCGAGTGACCCTGGAGGTGGCATATGATGTTGTGCACAGCCACACACGCATTGTTAATCCTATCCTATTTTCCAAGAGAACCGATTGATCTGATTGGTCAGTAGGCAGTGCGTTTATAACCACCAATCTCTTATCTCGAACATAACCTGCTCCGGAGCAGGCTAGGCATTCAGCAGAAGTTACTATGGTGATATAGCCCAGTAAGAAGTAATCCACCTTCGTAGGACTGAAAACTCAGAGGTAAACCTGATTTTACCTCGTTCAGCGTAAATCCCGCTTCATAGCACAGGCCCCCGAAAACAGCTCAGGACCGCCTAAGTGTGGCTTTTATTTTTGCAGAAAGAAGGACTTAACCAATACAATAAAATCCTTCAGATACATGTCATGTTCATTAACAACGAGTCAAGCACAAACATGCAAACAATGTGTCTGTGATTTCTGAAAGTTGCTGTCAGCTCCAGTTTCAGAAGTTTGGAGAGATCTCTGACACAAAGAAGTGAGAGAAAATTTGATAAAACTTGTGAATCTATTGTTACTCTGTCATCTCTTTGTTATCTTCACTGCACCGCTTTACCAGCAGTCAGTCTGACAGCATTGTATTATATTACATAACACTTTTTCAGCATAAATTCCTTGTCAGTGATTTCTCACTCCTCACCCCAGAATCAATTTGACACACTCACTGCTCCTCACATAAATCCCATCCATCTGTAACATCCATTTTACCAGTGATTCTGTGTTATTCAGGTACCTTTATTATGACCTACGGCACATGTATTTAAAATTTTAATCCATAAGATTTTCAATTAAATCAAACCTAATTTTTGTAAATGTTAATTTTTGGCTTTTTTTTTTTTTTTAATGCTGATTAAATTTGATTATATACTGTGATTACGTCTTTTATAAAATTAACCTTTTTTTTTTTTTTTTTATTGCAGAGTTCACTACTGAACTGAAATTGCCCACATATGCTCAAGTAATGAACAGAAAACTAGTCATGCATGTAAATCCTGCATTGGTGTTTTTAATTTTATATCAGTTTCACTATTTACGGTTAACTATCACTAGTGCTGTAACAAGTAACCAATAACTGACAGAACATCCTACTGCTGCAAGTCCATGCAAAAACTATGCACACTCAAAGCTCCCGATACAATTTATTTATTAACACCACAACATCAGTGATGTTACAAGCATATTGCTCTTCATCAGTGCTATAAATAAATTGTGATTACAAGACTGAACCTCCTGGACAATGATGTCAGTTTCCTCCTGCATAAAGTCTGGGTGGCATCTGTCTGCTCCTTCGTCGGCCAACGTTGATAATATGCTGCGTTACAGTGATCTTAAAGAGAATGAGTGGAGCTGATCTGTTTGGCCATGACTGAAATCTGCTGTAATCGTTGGATCCTCCTACTTTACCACTGCGTCATGATGCGAGTCAACTGCCTGATTCACATCCAGTTAAATAGAAAAGAGTCAACTTAATGTTGCACAACCCACTGAAGTAGATGGTTGCATTCAAAATTACTGTTTTGATTATTTATGTAAGTGGGATAAAACACAGAGGACATCCACCAAACCTGCCTGTGGGGTGTTGGATAGGTCTGTTCTTGTGCACTCTCGCCCACTAAAGCCATGAAAACAGCATTCCACTGCTGCGCTGCACTGGACCTGGTGTGGGCTGGCAGAGACGAAAGCATAAATTCACCCCAAAAATGACACCAGAACTGCAATGCACCAGCACATCTATACCGACATGCGTTCTGTTGCACTGCTTCACTCAGCTTGGCTCAGCCGACTTTTTCCACAAAAATAGCAACTTGGCACCAGGAGTTAGAATGATTAGAAAAATTCACGTCCTGATTATTGTGGCCAGAAAAATTGTGATAAACGGTACTAACACGTTAATTTGAAAAAAAAAAATCTGAATTTTTCCTTAAAAAGTCGAAAAAAATTCTAAATATATAAAGATATATTAAGAAAACATTAGGAAATTTAAAAAAAAAAGAATGACAGTAAAACATAATTACTTGGCAACCTTTATTGAATCGTGTTCACAGGGGACACATCTTGATGTAAAAAAACAAAATAAATAAATAAGGTAATGATTAATTTTAAGGTAACCCCGCATAAATAAAAAAAATACTTTGAGTAAGTGTACTCTGTTCTATAAAGTCCAACTTGCATTGAAGCGTGGACTATTCATTATTCACTGACGTAAATAGTGGGGATTACATTAGATTATTCATAGCAGACACTTTAATTTACAATTATGCGATTAATTGAAATTAAATTATTGTGAGTGTTTTATCCCGATTAATAATTTACAAGTCTGTTAGTGTTAATTTTTGTAATTGTAAGGTCCATCCAAATTTAAAATCTTGGTGCTGTGGCATCTGGATGACTGCTGCACACCAGAAGGAAAAAAAAAACAAAAGAGAAAGGCAAACTGGCAATCAGACCTGGGTCTGCTGGCACTGTAACAGTAGACAACTGCCTATTTTAGTCAGTTACCCGCCATTAAAAAAACCTGCATATGCATGCTAATTTCAGGGTGTGAAAATGGAAATAGATTACCCCTTTCTTTCCCACTCAGTCAGCTCTCGCCCCCCTCTCCATCATCTCCCCTCTGCTCCCAGTGTAAGACCTCCTCAGCCAGCAGCCTGCCTAGTTCACAAACTTGAATAAGGGCGCCCACTTCGACTCACAATTTATGATAACACTGAAGTGACACGCAAATGAGCAAATGAAAACAAACTTTTTTCTTTTTTTGCGCCCCCGTCAAGATGGGCACCCAGGACCTCAAGTGAAAGCACAACAGAGGATGTAATTCTATGGCAGCTAAAGAAGGTCAACCTGCCAAAGTCTATGATGCTGCACTTCAACACCGCCATCATTGAGTCCATCCTCACCTCCTCCTTGACCATCTGGCCCGCCGCTGCCACTGCCAAGGACAAGGGCACCTCATCATTTGCTCTGCTGGGAAGTTGATTGGCTGCAATCTGCTATCTCTGCAGAGCCTGCACTCCTCCAGGACTCCCAAGTTTAGGCTGACAGTTCTTACCTTGTACACAAACTTCTTTAAAACATTTCATTCCCCACTGTAACTGGCCTCATCAGTAAGTCCTGAGACCCCATTGATACTGACTCCACCCCAACCCTGAAAAACAAACACACACACCCTCTACACATTTATATGTTTTCATGTTGTTAATTTTTTCCTGTGTATTCTCCTTGCAGGTGCTTTGCTCTTGCTTTTACCCGAGTTGGAGTCAATCCCAGGTTGTCACATCAACTTGATCCAAACTCCTTGGTGTCACTTTTTTAAGCATGGGACCCCTTTAGCATCTGTTTGTTGATGCAAAGCGCTTTCAAGGGGCCATTTACACGGCCCAAGTTTTCACATCAAACAAAACACTGTTGTTGCGGTTCGGCCTTCCTTTTCCAAGACAACAGCATGCTGGCGCCCCTGAAAGTGCAAACGTTTGAAGTCGGGTTCCACAGTGGAATCTTTTGAAACTGCAACCTATTTCCCGGGTGCGTAAACTGACAAACCGCAATGCCTATGACAGCAGTGACTATGCCAATGCTAATGCTAGTGTAAGTCAATGCATTCCGCTCTAGCTACTACCAAACTCTGATTAAACACTCTGCAGTGCACCCAAAGCAGGTCGAATATGACAACGGTCTACTGAGGCAAATTTAAGTTTTCGTAACATAATTTTAGAAGCCAAACTACAGCTTAATTTCTTTAATTTGTGGCTGCTTAAGGCAGCCACAAATTAACAGGAAGTAAACAACTTTGGTGGCACAGATGATATGTCATTATAAACTCACACCACTGACTACTGGCCTGGCATGCATACTACAGCGCTTTTGGTTGTTTGTGTAAACCGAGACATATTTTGTAGATGCAAAGGAAAGACCTTACCATTTCATGTAGGGCTGCTCTCGTCTAAACGTGGCCGAAGTAACTCCAATGAAAACCCACCCACAGCAATATTCAGTGCTCATAGCAATAACCCCATCCAGCAAAGCACGGTGACTGTTTCACAAGCCGGCAAGGACCTAATTAAGCTCCTGTCTGTGATGAGTCGAGTTCGACAGTGTGTGTGTTCTGTGTTTTCTCTGTCTTTTATTTTTCTGATATATGTTTGTTTGTTGTTAGGCAACAGGATACCAAACCAACTGTCAAACAAATTTGATTCTAATGCTGATTCTGATTGCACTGAGTTCGAGGTGGCATTAAAAACAGCTTTGCGAGCAGAGAAAATCTGAGTCGTGATTTAAAGAAATGAAGCCAGTAGTTGTTTCATCGTGTTGGGGTTTTAACCCTGGTTGCCAACACTACTGCAGTTGCATATCAGCATCTAATCAACATGTGTGTTAGATAGTGTGTCTGATTAGACAGATCATTGTTAGTTACAAATAATACTGATAAAAGGCTGAATGTCGGTCTTTAGAGAGACAGTAGCCTGCAACACCAATGTGTGGAACACAAAATGTAACATGAGCCAGCACCCTGTTAGCCTGTAGGGTAGCCTGCATGCTGAATCTTCCTGAAATACTAGTTCCCTAACCAGCTCATTGGGATGACACAAGCTGCCTTTGCCTTATGCCCTCTGCTGTGCTCTTCCCAGGCAGCCTGATTATGTAAGCTGTTATTCAATCGAAGCTTGTCTGGATCGCACAGTCCTCTGTGTGCCTGTTTGTTTGCATAGAATATAGCTGAGAGCGGTACAAAGGAACCTGGATATTTGAAAGAGCTTTATGTAACTAAAAGCCGAACAGTGTGCCATCACAATACCTGCATACACCGACTGCAAATACACTTACTTACTGATGTAAGGCAAGAAACAACTCTCAGCATAAATACAGATGTGACAGTTTGAATATGCACATGGTCCGTGTAGGCGTTATTGACCAAGCTTTTTTCAGAAAACCTCCCGTCAATTTGTTCCTCATGAAAGCCTGAGAAAGTGTGTCCTGTACCTGCAGAGAGGATCGAACTAGCATTAAAGCCAGTTAATGGGCAGAGAGTGAATGGCAGGTTCCCACTCAGACAGCACAACATCCATCTTTAGAGGATAAAGAGGGAATGCTCTGTCACACTTGAAATGTTGAAACCCTTCAAGGTACATATAGATAAGACCCCTGATTGTCAAGCTGACATAAAATGGAGACAGCTGAGCCCACAGTTCACATAAACCAAATTTCCACCTTGAAAATGAAGGAGCTTTAGGGAATAAACTCATGAAGTTTAAGTCCCTTCCTGTTTGCATTAAAGCATATCTTCAAAACAGCAAAGAGTAAATTATTTGCTAAGGCAGAGAAATGTGGGTAGCATTTGGAGTCCAAAACAAATTTCTCCCATGGGGACAATAAAGTGTATTGTATTGTATTGCATCACATCATATTGTATCGCATTGAATTGTATCGAATCATATCTGATCGTATCAAATCGTATCGTAACAGGAACAGCCTTGTCTGTGAAACCTTTTTCACATGACATGACAAGAATACAGATTCCCTAAGTTGCTCTTTATTCATTTCAGTGCATTCCCCATTTTGATATTGGTCACAGGCAAAAAAATATGTAAGCAGATATCACAGCGGATATCAGCAGATATCACGGTTCCTCTGTGATATCAACAGACAGGTTTTTGGCCTCCCATGCCAGTTACGTCTCCTCTGTGTAGCAGACATGATTAGCATGTGCAATTAGCAAGTAATTAGTCACAGGAAACAGTACAAAGTTAGCAAAATTAATAAATTGCTTAATAATGTCTGAAATGATCAAATAAATTACTTTTACTTACTTTTTAATTTTACAAGGATACTGCCCTGTACCCTTGCAACTATGTTTCGTCTTGACAACACCTTTGGTTTTTAACACTGAACATCACAATGTCGGCATAGAACCTTCCCAGTGTGTGATTTTCAGACAGCAAGCTAGTGTTGCAAACATAATGAGCCATGTCAGGTACATACATGCCAGGTAGTGCTTCCTAAACAATAACGTAAGTATAATATAGCCGCTATAATAACGTTTTATAGCGATTAATCCTGTCCTCTGCTACAAGAGTGAGGAGTTACTTGACCTCATTGTCTCCCCAATTTGCAGACAGTTTAGTGGCTGTTTTTCCTATTTGAGTTAGCTGCTAAATGCTGCTTGCTTTTTTTAAATCTTACGCTAGTGGGTTGCAAACTTTACATGTCATCAAAACATTACACTAGTTGTCCAACGTGCTCAGTGTTGTACACGGAAAATCCTGTTTGTATTTCTTACACTATCAATAACTGCTCTCAATTGTTGTTATAGAGCAAAGACTTTTAGCCACTCCTTTCTGTTGTTTTAAGAAGTAATAAATTAGATCTAAAATTTGTGTTATCAATACAAGTGGGACACACTGCACCAGTGTGACTCCGAAATCATCACCTACCTGTGTACATCTAGCTGTAGTATGGCAGCCTTGTTGGACAGACCTACATAAATCCATTACCCACCATTTCCATCTTCACTAAATGTCCACTGACAAGATAAATGGAGAGGCAAAGCGTAGCTGATTTGTAAGCAAATAAAGTCAGATACTGAGAAGCAACAGAAGCATAGGAACCAACAGCTTTTGTGCGCATGCCTGTATTTGTTTGCAATTTATCTTGGACAATTATACAAAGCAGTTCAAAGGTTCTCTGTTAGAGTCAATTTTCACACCCGAGGGAACAACATCACAGATGAGAGGCGTTGTTTGTTGTCGTTGCTGTTGCACAACACATGTCTTAATTAATGGATGTAAAGGAAACATGCAGAGGTGTTTCAAGGTTATTAATGGCTTTTGTAGAATAAAGCTGCATCAGTTCTTACTGTGTGAATGAAGTTGCACAGAAGTTGAAGCAGCCATGAAGTTTGTGTTTAACCAATCAATGACGTTCAGCACTTGATACTCTGCACCGATTGTGTGTGAGCCATGGGAAGTATACTTCTCCAACAGGGACATGACAGATGATCTAAACTATGATTCATGTTTCAACATATAAGCTTCCTGGGTTTTTAAAGAGTTCTCTTGGCTCTTGTAAAAGTGGGCTTCATTTGAAAGAAGACCTTCAAAGGTAGAAAGACAAATTTACATAAAGGTGGTTGTCAAATTTGTGATACTCCTTTGTAGGAATCAGTACTGTTCCCGGCTGAAAAAACTGCTTAATAGCCTGACAGTTTTGGAAGTTTCTAAAACCTACAATCCAACAAGCACAAGCACTAAATACTAAATACAGCTATTTTTCAGCTGCTGCACAAAGTGTTACAGTAAGAAGAGTTTGAGCCTCTCTCATTCATGACTGTACTTGCCAACCTTGAGACTCCCAAAAATGTGAGGATTATTTTGAGGGGGGTCAATATAACATAATTATAACAACTATACTGCAAAACAGAGTTATTTGCATCTCTGATATGCATGTGAAGGATCTCTGAGACAAACAAGTATACACTATATTTATTCATTACACTTATTACTATGGAAGTAAATAAAGTCCCCTATGCGCCTCCACACATTACTCTTCCTCATGCAAAGTCTGTAACGTTACACACCACCGACATAACATGCATCGTCACGTGCACAGTGATTGATTTCAGTCTCCCGATGGTGATTCACACCTGTGACTCCGTTGCTCAACGGAGAAATCAGCGCGGCAGATTTCACAGTTAAGCATGTGAAAAAGCCCACAGTTAAATCTAGTGTTCTTCCAGTGGGCTGAAAGTTTGTAGCACTCTTCCGAGGTCACATGACGTGCCTGGTCCATCTGTATAGTGACTCGGGTGGAAACAGTAAGCTTTAAGAGTTGAAAGGCTCATACATGCTGTACCATTATCGTGTTAAAAGCAGGTATAAATTGGGAGGAATATAGGAGAAATGGGAAACTGGAAGGACACCGGGATAGGGCAGTGAAAAACAGCAGTCTCTTAGGAAAATTGGGAGGGTTGGCAAGTATGCTCATAATTACATCCGTAAGTTTTGATGTCTACAAAAAAAAGTGACGCAAGGAATGCTTTTGATTGTGAGAAGAGGTGCAAAAAGCGGTAGTAAAACTACTTGGACAAACTATGAAAACATGCTAGAGGCAGGCCAACATTCATTAAAAGGCTAGTATATCACCATCAGAGTCTTTAAGCGTTTTCTTCTCTCTTGAGCTAAATACAGTGATCTTGATAAACAAGTGGCTAAATCAGCATCTGCATAACCAAGCAGCTCTGCAGTGACGACCATGTTACTGCAGTAATGCTACTTGAGCAACAAGTGACTGAGGAGAATCGCTTTGTTGTTTAACTGTAGAGCAGAGACATGCAGTGTCACTGTTTAAGAACAGAGGCTTTTTCTCGAACATAGCAATAGATGAGAACAACACTCAGAGCTTACCATGGTAACTGTACACAAAAGGTTGTTTACTTTTTGTTGATTTTTTTTATTTTGATTGAATCAATACACATTTTCCTTAAAAAACCAAAACTAAATCATAATCAAGTTGCAAAACTCGGCGTCAGATCACACCTACCAATGAGATGTTAAACGCCCACAATGACTTTTATTTTGACCACAAGATCATTAAGTTTTGGACTTCTTTAAAAGCTCTCGGGTTCCTGGAAAAGTTACTGTTTCAGGAAAGGATTAAAAGTGGGGAATATGTTACATGGGGATTATAGGAAGGCAGTTTTTTTTTTCTTATTTTAAACCAGCCTGAACGAATGGATCACTCCCTGGTTTTAACCTTTGTACTCCTAATCAGCCAAGCATGGTGTGCACAGACAGGAATGAGCATGCAGTCTTACCCCTCTAGTTGCTATTGGCAATGTAAAACAGGCTCCTACATATTGTAGTATCGATTCTGCCGGTGCATCTTCACAAGAACAGGTTCTGGCCGTGAGATGATTGCAATGTGTCCATATTCATTAAGTCATGAAGCGCAAAAAAGGAAGAGCTGATTCTGTAATCAGAGTCACACAGTGACCGATCAATATGATTTCGAGGCACGTTGGTGGAGAATATGGCCACTTGCTGCAGCCATGCTTCATAATCAAGAGCCCAAATCACAGGGGATGCTTTTATTCCTTTGTGGAAAGGGTTTCAATGCCTAGCAATCATTTTTAGCGTTCACAGTATCTTGTGTGAAATGGACATAAAATAAGGATGAGCAGCTACTGGCATCAAAAGCTATCTGTCAAATGGAGCAGAGGCTAAAAGAAAAGGACAGTAGAACGAGGACGGTGGATCTTTGCTGCCTTTCTCTGTGGTCTCTGTCAGTTCAGTCAGCTGTGATTTCCATATCAATATTTGAGTGACACTGAATAATTTAGAGGCGTGCAGTGACACAACGGGATGCAAGGCTGAGTGGCACCCTGCCACCGCTCATATTGTTTGTGTGTGTATGTGTGCATTTGTGTGTTTTGCCGGTTGCATTCAGAATATATATTTGTAAGTCAACTGACAGAAATTGAAAAAGCAATCACGTGTGTGAAAGTCTGCATTGGTAGAATTTGGTCTCAAATAGCCTTCCAAAGAGACATTTGCATTCGTGAAAGCGGTTCTGACTGATACATTTCAGCTCAGACACATTCAGAGGTAATATTTAAACCCACCATTCATAGTATGGCTCACAACATCTGAACACAATTTATTTTCCATCGTACAGCATATTGTATTCATAGGGTAGAGGAACGAAAAAATACCAGAGAAGAAGCATCTGTTTTCTTAGAGTACGATGAAGAGACTTTGAAATATGTGTTTGTTTGTCTTATTTTAACCAACAATCCTCTGAGTTTTTTAAATTGTCAAAGCTGATGAATCACTTTTGCCACTGAGGAGAAAAACTACAGCAGCAGTTGGATTGTTTTTATTATCAGACTTTAACTTTGCATTACGCTTCAGGTGCAAAAAAACCCAACACGTTTAGGTCAGCAAGTAATGATTATTTTAATGTTGATTAATCTGTCGATTATTTATTTAGACTAAACGAATCAGATAAAAATAAATACATTTTTTATTTTACACCCATTCAAAATAGGGCATTATTTTAAATTGAGCAAAGTAGTGCACAAAGTACAGGTTGCTGCTTGAATGTCCCTGAGCTGTAATAATAAATTATAAAAAGTAATAATAATTTAAAAAAAAACCTAAATGTTCACAGCCTGTTTCATCACCAAAGTGTTAATTTTGGAAACAATTTTTAATTTAGTCTTGATCTTGAGATGAAAATGTTTATTTGTTATAGTCACATTTTACTTAGTCTTATCCTTCATTTTCTCTCTTTAAGTTGACAAAAACTGAAAATGATTTTAGTCCACTTTTAGTCGTCCATTTTAAGTCAAAATGTTTTCTCTTTAACTCAACTGTGCGGATACAGACAATGAAAATTGAAACTGGGATTACAGTACACTCTCTTAACACTTTCCCTTGTGTAACATTGTGTCTCTTTAAATTAGCTGTAGGCCTATCTGTACAGAGGGGAAGGGAGTCTGTACACGGCACAACAGTCTGCACATGCCAATCAAAAAACAGGGTTCATTGTTTCCAGTTTGAGAGACAGGCAGGATGCACAATTAGGGGAAAAAAAAATATTTTTTATGTCTGTTAAGACTAAGAGATGTTAACCACACTGCAGATACACAATGGCAAAACTCCGCAACAAAGACAGTGAAATGCGGACATGCCTGAGTCAGTCAGCAGAGCACTGAAGCCCCGCCTTCTTAGCAATTCGTTCACCACTAATAAGAGAGTTTTAGACGAATGAGAAGGAGAAACGCAGAGGAGGTAAATGAAAATGAAACTACGAGTGTCTTTCCCCACAGTACTGAAGCACAGGTTTTTTAACCGCTGTGAAACAATCAAATAATAATGATGTTCTTGTTTCTGTCATTCAAACATTCCTTCGCTTCCTGTCCCTCAGCAGTTCCGTCATTCTGTCACTTGTTCTTGCACATTTTTTGTTTCCTCTCGTCAACAAAATCCAAACATCTGTCGTCAGTTTTTGTCATCAAAGACCTAGTTTTAGCTTGTCGTTGTCACGTCTTTGTCGTGATACCAGGGTCGTTGACTAATATTTTTGATGACAGTTTTTCTCAGGGAAATTAACACTGCATTACCTCCACCTAGCTTCGTTCAACTTGTCTGCATGTAAACAGCTCAGGGACACAGCGAGTGACGCAATAATCACCTGACACCATGAATCGATGATGAAATTTGTTACCAACACTTTTAATTGTCGAATTTTATCGATTTTTATCAATTCTTTGTTGCAGGTTTAAACACATTTATCACATTTTAGAAGTTTAAATTAATATAGCACCTTATAATTTATAATACTATAATATATCATAAATAAAGGAGTACTTTAGAATACTTAACATACTTAAGTATACTGTGTATACCTTTGTATAGTATGCATATAATGCTTATGATAGAGTATGGTGCAGTCCAGCACAGCCTAATACAGTACAGTTATGAGTTGCCTCAGTACTGTGGTCAGTATGTGATTTAAAGAGAGTGAGCGGCTGCTCTTTTCATTCCACTCGGGCACTGCTGACCCGGAGACTTTGCCCCTGTCTCTGTGACTGATCAGCCATTTATCAGCTCTGTATCTTGTGACTGGAGGCTGCTGTCACTGCCTTCCTCCCTCCGAGTTGCCTGGAGACTGTTGCTCCTCTACCCACTACAGGTACAAGGACAAAGGGGATGATGCACTAATCCACTGTGGAATATTGTGCCTCAGAACAGTTTCTTAGCTGCTTAATGCTTAACATGAAAAGGGAAAAGCAGGATTTCTCAGTTTGATTGCTTTGATTTTACAATGCGCATGCTGTTTCACATAGCTGAGGGCTGATTATGTCCCCATGCAACAATTTGTTAGCATTAATTTAAGATTCAACTCCACATAATATTCACAGGGAAATGGACACTTGAGCACTTGGTGTATAATCATCAGTCTGGATGTTATCATTGTGAGTGCTTTTTCATGGCGTTAACAGAGAGCAAGGGCTGCTCACTAACAGATACAGTGTCTCCAGGAGAATGAGGATAAAGTGAGTGTTAAGATTCTATGGCATAGATAATACATGCCAGTGGCAAGTGGTGGAATATATATGAGGAGTCATTAAACCACAGTAGCAATGTCACAATGTTTTGATGAACAGGGGAGTACAATGACGCTTATCAATTAATAACAGCAAAAACCTTGCTCATTTTCATATCTGACTTCAGGTCAAAGGGATTTTTTCTTAGTCTTTCTCCATCATTCATAAATTTACCAAGTATGAAAAATATATATTTATACATTTTTCCCTAGGATGTTTTCCGTCATTTTAGGTAGTTTGTAAGGCCCCACCAATATGGGAGTTTTTGGGCTATTGCTGATACTGATATTAGGGAGTAAGAATATCCTGATATCCGACATATCGGCCGATATTCTATATAGAATATTTTGAATGTGATTATCAAACACTTGTGACAAAGACAGGTAGTGAAGGCAGGATTTCTAACAAACTTTATTCCAAACATCAGAGCACTCAGAAGTAAACCCTTTAGTTATTGCCAATTAAATATTGAACTGCCTTCTGCTGGACAAACTATGCAATTACATCATTTTAAATGACTAGTCCAAGCATTTTTTTTAGCCTCGAAAAACTGTTTTAATACCGACACATACATCAATACCGATATGCAGTAGGCCAGTATTGGCCGATGATTTCAGAAAACCGATATACTGGTCAGACCCTGGTAGTTTGTGTTAATTTTATCTGAAAATTTTGTTTGTATTTTAATTAAAAATGTATCTGGTTTAAAAAGGGGGCGTAACATCAGGTTTGACATTTAACTCTAATTCACAGTTGAGCTTGGCAGGTCTATAGGCGGGGATTTTGATATCATGGCTTCATCCCCCGCACACTACTGCATGAACTCTGGTCCAAATGACCTTACCAACACAAAATGACAGCACCTCTATTAGGGATATTTTGCCGAAATTTTTGCACTATGGGAGGAAGAGGACACATATTTTCCATTTATGTCAATGATCTGGGACCCTTATCAGCCCGCATCAATAATAATACTTTCACACCCCTTGGGTGTGTCTGTGTCTCATACAGACACAAAAGGTTTCCTTTAGTGTCTGTATGAGATGCACCAGACTTTCCACAAACTCCAATTTAAATGCATCCTGGCAATATTAGACACTTGTAACAACTGCTCCACCCAACATAAGTAGAAAGAGCAACAAAGTCCTGAGAGGTTTGGAGGTCAAATCAAAGTGGTGAGTCATTACACAACTTGGACGAAAATTAGATTGGAAAATCAGGATGCCCATTATATTGTCCAATATATATATATATATATATATATATATATATATATATATATATATATATATATATATATATATATATATATATAT
>JAPQLA010000008.1:21396682-21418826 GCA_029822935.1 Naso vlamingii | reverse complement strand
TTGGCCCGCACGATTTTAGGCCGGAGAAAACCAAAGTGTATTGAGAGTTCCCTGACTGTGTGGTAGCTTAAGATAATCAAGTGGACCACCAGCGGGCGCTAGCCTGGCTAATTTTGGAGCATAGCGGAGTAAAATCTATGTTTAGCAGAGAGCGGGATGGAGCAGAGCAGTGTGGAGGTGTTGAGCACTAGGGTGCACGTTATGGATAGCTCCACAAGCTGTGAGCAGTGATTCGTCCTGCTCACACTCCACTCACATGCTCTCATGTATATACATATATATATATGTGTGTGTGTGTGTGTGTGTGTGTGTATGGACGTAGATGCCATGATCAAATTTACTTTACAAGTTGACGTTACAAAATATTTGTCAAAACTTTCTACAACTGAGATTATGAACCAACAGCCATTAATCTTGACTGTGCTGATTGTTCTATACTGTCTGGATCAAACCCAACCCAACCAGTTGAGGCAGTTGCCAACCCACCCGGAGTTCAGTTCTGTTGAAGGTTTCTTCCTGTTAAAGGAGAATTTTTCACTGCCCCCGCCATCAAGTGCTTGCTCATGCAGTACATAAATGTCAGTTTAAACTGGCTTTAAAATCTGCTTTTAGATAACCTCTTTAGTGATTTGCTGCTATACAAATAAAATTGATTTGACTTGAATGTACTGAATAATAAATAAACTGTACCCTTCACTGAGTTGCCACTTTCTTTACTATGAGTTATCTATCAAATCAAACTTCTAGTTATTTACTGTAACAGTGAGGCAAAGAGCAAAGTGGAAGAGAAAACAGCTCCCCATGCTCTGATCTGTGATGTGCTATGATGTACTTTAGTATACCTTAACAAAATGTTTTTTAGACCACTGCACATTAACTTTACAACTAACACTAAACACTATCACTTAACAAACTGGCTACATTTTGGCACATTGTTCCAGCCATATGCAAGGTTTTTAAAAAGTCTTATTACTATCATCATTGATATTTTACAGCACAGAGTTGTTGCAGATGCATAAGACCAGACAACAAAGTCTGTTATCTACATGTTAGGCAGTAATCCAGAGCTGCCCGTCAGTCCTTGCTTAGCTTTCCTGTGGTGCGAGTCCATTTAGGTGCTTTATAATGCAGCTGGCAAATTACATTTGACACCTGTTGAGTGCCCACACACTCTTTCCACTGAATAAATCAAAAGCACAGAGTCAGTTTTTTAATAAATTTTAAGTGCTATATTAACCTCAGTAACAAGGCGTAGCTTTTTCATGAAATGCAGTTGCACAAGGGCACAAGAGCACATGGGAAAAAAATCAAAATAATACATTTGTAGGTTAATTGATTTTGATTTACATAAAAGGATAAATTAGAGCCTTATCATTGCAGTTTTCCAAATCTTACAGATTTCGCCTCCCCTCCTCCAGCCGGAGTCCTGAGCTCTGTCGGCTCAGAGCAAAGTTGACCCATTGGGTGCAATAACCTGATCCAGAATGTTATGGTGGAGACATATCTCTGCACTGTAAATGCAAACTTTGTGCTTAATTAAAATGAAATAGCAAATTTTACTTAATTTACGTTGGTCCTTTAGTTTAACTTGTAATCACTTAGTAGTCTTTACTTTTTACCGTCCCAGAATGTCCTATCTGCATAGAAATTATATCCTTGTGTTTCTCTCTTCTCTCTCTACCTTATTTTATACTTTACTTTCACTTTTACACAACTTCCAAAATTTTCGTCCGAAACCATCACTGAGAAGCATAGCGAAAACAGTCATAACTAAGCTGCTTTTAATTCATTTCTTCACTCTTATTAGACTTGTTTCCATCATGGGTAAGAGTTCCTTTCACCTAAGGATAAAGAGGACATTTAAGATGAATTAGATTAAGGTGACACCTTTTCCTGCACTGGGACTTTTTGCTCCAATGAAGAGGGGGAAGATGACCTGAAGTGGGACAAGTCACTTCTTCCTCTTGAGCTGGTCTTATTTAATTTTGTCCAAAGTTACGTTAAGTATAATGTATTCCAAAATTCACATTGCACCTGCATGTTTTGGCAGAATATATTAAGTAAATATGACCCAGAATTTTAGAGTTGCAACAACTTTTTAATTTCAATTTACTGAGATGTTAAGTTCTCACAACTTCAACAAAGTACAGCTAACTTAGATAATACAAGATCATTTTAAAGAAGAGCTTTTATGCTTTTCTGTCTTTTCTGATCTATAAAAGTTGTTACAGTGTCAGATTCTTGTGTTAAATGATGCCAAAGTGTCACATAATGAGGCACATGCATTTGGAAGTGAGCCCTGCAGGCTGTTTGAGTTGGCTTTGCATGCTGTGTTTAACAGTGTTTTTTTTAACAGTGTTTTTCAAGTGACGTTAATGTGTGATGGTCTTCTTAATAGGCATGTCAGCATGTGCACACAAGCTATGCCTGCTGCCTTCCCCACTCAGCTTAGACATTGCTGCACTCTGCTCTCTGCTTCAGGGATTACTGTCAGCACCTTGTTCTAGTTGGCTCCAATAAAGCGGGTTTTTTTGTTTGTTTTTTTGTTTTGTTTTTTTGTGTGATCGAAGAGAGGCGAGCACCAGACAGAAGTTGAGAGCGTTCCTGTTTCTTGAGGATTTATTATGTATTGATTTTTTCACTTCTTTAATGAGCACATGAGCTGGATTAATGGTTAAACTGTTGCTGGAGGACCGCATGTTGCTTTGTTGTGTTAAAGAGTGAGGAGCGCAAGCTGTAAGTAACATTTTATCAGTGTCCTAGCTGTGTTTATTTTGTGTCAGTAAAGGGGTTGTGAGTTCAGTGGAGTGCGGAGGCGTGCATGAGGGAAAGGGGGAGGAGTAGGGTGACCAGATGTTCCGAAAAATTCAGGACAGCCCCGAATTACAAGCATCTGTCCCAAACCCGAATCTTGTTCTAATTGCCCCCAAAATTAAACTAAAGTTTTGAGTAATTATAGCCTCTTATAACAACAAAAATTGATAGTTGTGAATCGCTTTTTTGGTGTCACCTTGAGGCTTACCCTGCATTGGGTGCTGCAGTTTGTTTCTCACTGATCAATGGCTGTTGTTTAATTTTTAGCTGCACAGGAGTGCCGTAAAAACTGCTACTGCGAGGGCAACTTATGACTTCGTTTACTTTTTTAAAAAATATGGAGGGAAATTAAACCATCTACAAGATGCAGAATTTATGAATAAAAATAATTATAGTGCTGAGTTTTGACCATCATGTGTTTAACTGTTAACTGCCAATTTGACCACGTGACCACACCCAATCCCAAATCCCCTGTCCTGAATTTCACCCATTCTCATCTGGTCACCCTAGGGAAGAGTAATTAACTGACGGACTGTTTTCAGACAATGCAGAAAACACAGGGAAGAGAGAGGGCGGGAGTCACAGTTTTCTGAAAATCTACAGATTTTACTGTTCAGTCAGTTGTGTTAAGCTGCTCTATACCAGTACAAAATCAAAATGAAAGACCCAAAAATGAGTATAATAGCTCTCCTTCAAACAAATATTCATTTAGTGCAACTTAAGCTAGTTAAGTTTCTTTACTAACTTTTCCCAAGGTAATTAGTTTCCTAATTTTTTCTTTTTAGTAAACTTAACTATTATAATTTACAGTGTGTAAAGATAGGGACATGACAGCCTCCAAACTCTTGTTGCATGGCCAGGCCAAGTCCCATTTTGCACTGTATTTTGCTACAACCAGACATGAGACAGGTTCCACCCTAAATTCAAGCGAGGCTAATGGTCCTTATCCCCTCTATCCTCTCTCTCTCCCCCAGGGTAGTTTTGGTGGTCTGACTGGTTGGAAGATGGCATGAGAAGTGGTAAAAATATCTGCCAAAAAATCAGCTGAAATCTTAATCCAAACAATGTGCTTTCTTTTTCATTGCCAATTAGTGTTTTTTCCTATAGGTAGTAAGTGTTTCAGCAGTAAAAACAAACAAAAAACTACACATTTAGGTGATCAAGTTTATAAGCTTGCAGATGCTACCAGCCGCTGCATCTGCAGGCACCGCCAATGCCATGGAAAGAAGGTATATGTTTGCGAATGCATTTGTAAGCACCTTAAATCACTCACAAATTGTCATATAAATCTGCAAATCCTGTTTTCATCTTATGAATCTTGAAACATGCATTTGTCTAATACAAATTTCTCTTCATTACAATCAACAGCAGTCATCTGGATCATAGCACAAAAACTGAGAGTGGAAGAATCAAATAACTTTCTACAAACACAACATATTTTTGTTATATAATTTAAAATATAATATTGTGTATTAGTGAGTACTGGAAGGCCGATTTGTTACGTTCGGACAGAGCCAGGTAGAGAGCCTGGTAACGAAGCTAACCTGACAGGCTTCTGGTTTTAACTTTATATGTACAGACACAATGGGTATTGATCTACTTATGTAACTGGAAGAGGGCAAATAAGCACTTATATATATATTTTTCAATATATATATACATTTTCATTAGAACTTCATTTTACCCCTCACTTCATTTAAACACATTTGTCTTTTTTGGTCTTTTTTATTTATTTATTTATTTTTTTAAATGCTCTTCCATGCAGAAAATGATTAATATTATATATTCTGATTTTCTGTTTGTTTGGAATAGAGAGTTACCAGCCTGCGTGGCTGATGGAAGCAAATAAAAGAAGTAGTTACAGAAAGGCAAACTTCAATAGCCAAAAATTCCAGGAAAAGAATTCACAGTACTACCCACATACTGATTGACAGGAGATATCTGGGTGGTTCAGTGCAAAACACATTAGCAATGGGCCTTAATGCCAAAGATGGAAGCTAAATAGAAACTGTTCTTTGGGATTACTACTTTAAACCGTTTAACAGGATTTTTTTTTTTTTCTTTAAATACAGTAGTTTTCCAGGAGGGGGGCCTCTTTGGATTCAGGCCACACGTCCATCAGCTAAGTTGTGATGACTCATGCTGTTACACCATGCCTACGCATCTATCCCTCTGCTGCACACCAGCTTTATCTGTTTTTGTCTTTCCCTTTCCATCCCTAACTGCTGTTGTCACACACACACACACACACACACACACACACCCTCACTCACACACACATACATGGACAAACTCTCCTCCCCCTTTATTCTGCAAGGCAAAAAGCTAGAACACAGTATTCTTTACTGCCACCAATCCGTGCCCTCATTTTAAACATATCTCCTGCCTAATTCACTCAGTTACATAAGAGACAATTATACAACCAATTCAGCACGCTCCTCAAAGACTAGCCTCACAAGGGCACTCCAAGCGCAGCGGTAAGCAGGGCACTGGTGATAGGGCGAAGAGGAGGAAATGTGTAAGTAATTTTAATAAAGAGATGGAATACAGTTAAGACCCATCATGGACTAATGATAGGAAATGAATAACGGGGGAGGGAAGGAGCTGGTGTGAAATTGTCAATTAGGATTTTCTTCCTGTGGTGACTAGGGGGAATTCAATAAGCCACAGGCAATAACACACCGCTTCTATATGGAGATCACAGAGGCCTGCTTCTCCCTCTCTGTTAGGGCTGAAGCTCTCATGCTAAAGGCAAACTGCAGATTATAAGATCAGCTTCAATAAACGCAGTGAAGTGGTCATGGAGGAGGGATTTTTATTATGCAGTTAATGTCATCCACCTCTGCAGTTTGGCTGACGACATACACTGATCATACTTCATACGGGGTTAGGGTTTCATTTTTAACCACAATGATCTTGCTTTAAAACATAACCTAAAACATGTCAGTAGGAATTGCTTGCTTATGCTGATGGAAGGTCGGGTGAAGTTTTTTAGTCCATAAAACACTGCTGGAGTTTCAAAGGAAAAAGGCACTGTAGGAATCTCCCAAACAATTGAAGCAAATGGTGGCCAAGTTTCAAACATAAAAAAATACATAAGAAAACCATGCCTCCACGCTGTTCATCTGAAGTAATTCAAGCGTCCTGAGGCCTCAACATGCTAAACTGTTTTGACAAACATCACTGACGTCATGTTTTTAGCCTCAATGTTCAGTGTAGCCTGTAGCTCCTAACATGGTACACACAGACCTGTGTTTACACGCTATCCGGAAGTCAAGAGCCAACAGCAGAAATCAGACTTGCCCAGACATGCCCTCCAATTGATCCTGCAGATAGGCAAGCTCTCCTTGGTCCTTACTTGCACCTCTGTGCGAGCTTCAGATGATGTGTGTTGAAGTGCATGTAAACTCTCACAAAAACATGGCTTCAGTGAGGTTTTTTCAAAACAACTGGGCCTGTCAAGGCTTCAGGACACTTGGATTACTTCGCATGAGCGATATGGAGGCATTTCATGGTTTTCTTCTGTAATATTTTTATGTTCGAATCCCAGTCACCATTCACAGCAATTGTTTGGGAGATTACTGCAATGCCTTTTTCCTGTAAAAGTCTAGCGGTGTTTTATGGACTAAAAAACTTTACCTGACCTTCCATTGGCATGAGGGTGAGTACATAATGACTGAATTTTCATTTTTAGGTGAACTATCTCTTTAAAAACCCGAGGCTTCCAGCTAGTCAGTGAAATCTGAAGAAGCCCCTTGGATGAGAGGGGACCTAACAACTGAGTTCAGTTTCCTCAGATTCAACCCTCCTTGGATAAACAACCGTATACATATTATTTATGGCTGCTTGGCTGCTCTCTTGTAAGCAACATGGCCAGTATGAAGCAGTCTGTTCTCCTCCATCCTGAGTTTAACTGAGCTCCTCCACTGTTTTCATGCTGATGACCATGAGCTACCCACTGCTCAGCCACAACAGAGTCTGACATTCCTGGGAACATGTGATTTTCCTCTCTGCTTCCCTTTCCTGCCGCCCACCTCCCTGACCTCTTGGACACGTGTCCACAGAGCTGTTACTCCCTGGAAAACAGCCTCACTAGGAAGCCTCAAGGCCTGCAGCTGTGGGAGCTGCGAGAGTAACTTAGAATGTGCTCAGTGGTTTCTGATTAATGCTGCTGCTAATATCACTACTACAAGCTACAACTGCTGATAATACTTAAATACTACTGCCACTAATACAACTAGCATTACCACTGCAGCTACAACTATTCCAACTGTTACTAATACTAATACTACCAAGCAGTAGGTTACTACTGTCACTCCTGCTGCTACTATTTCACTACTACGATGTACAAACCACTGATGCTAAAACTATTATTACTTCCGCCTCTGCTACATTGACGGTCACAACCACTACCACTACTAGGCCTACTACGATTACTACTACTACTACTACAACCAATACAGAAAAAAAAAAAAAAAAAACATCCACAGAGGTTTCAGAAAGGTGCACATTGAAGTATTGCTTTTCCCCTTCAAAACATTGATGGGATTTTGAATTAATCATTTAAAAAAAATTGGTTAGGTGCAAAATGATTATTTTGTTTAATTGCTTGAGATGGCCAAAGGCTTGTGAGCAAAATTATAACAACATTGGTACTATATGGTATCTCTGTGTCTTCAGTGATCAAGAGTCTCAGTGGTGATGGTTTGAAGTTGTCTATAGGACCATTCATCAAACACAATGAAAACTGAAGGCCACTTGTCCGGATGGATGTCAGAAGGTTGGATGAGATGGGATCGTCTGCGACACTCCAATACAAAATGAAGCCCTTGTGGTGAATCACACTCTAATCATGAACTGGCCACCATATTCAAGAAGGTTACCAGGCCAGCTGTTAAAACATCTCCTTCAAAAAAAAAAAAAAAAAAAATCATATACCAGCCCACTTGTGGAATAACTTAAAAAAAAAAAAAATTAAAAGAAGTGTAGACACAAGAAAATTGTAGGCCTGCTACAGCAACAGAAGCCAAGGTCGTGGATTTTTTGGAACAACATATCATTTACCCAGCAATATTTTTTCCACAGTTTTTGTTTTTAAGGATGTTATTGGATAGTGACTTACCTACTTATCACCACTTAACAATGGTGACTTTGGTTCTACCATTGGATTTCTCATTTTCCATCCTGGTGACTCTAATTTAGGTTGACACGGAGAGGAGTTGACATTAATATCCCAACCTGGTATACTTCGTCTCATTACCCTGTGGAAAAAAAAGGAAAAGGAAGAAAAATATCCAATCTCAAGATTATAAAAAAGTCTGATCTGACCAATGAATCAGCTACAACCCCTACTGGTAGGTGGGGAAAACTTCCCACAACTGCGTCATGATTTTAGACTTGGGCTGGGTTTATGGAATTGATTTTGCAATTCAAAATCAATTTGAGAGATCTAGTATTTATTCATAAAAACATAGGATCAGTCTTTCAATCTAAGCCTACTCCTGTGGATGTCTGGCAGGGTTGGAAAATACAAAAGCCAGGCACCAGATACAGGTCAAGATTCTCATTGACGAGTAAATTGTAGACGGCTGTTACGAAGTGGTGTTGACAGGGAGTTAGTTACAGGGTAAGGCCAGCAGAGGGCGCCTGGGTCCACAACTGAAGCCAGGTAGCAGGAAGTTGGTCTGTAGTCAGCGGGCTAATGTGCTGGTCTTCCTGTGTTGACCCTCCCCTGAGAATGATAATAAAGTACGTGCCTCCTGGATATAAAGTGTGCTTATTGGAGTTATGCCATGCTATTACAACAGCTATCCACAACACAGCAAAAAATTATTTTGAAAAAATAGTCATGGAAAACCTGTGCCGAAAGTTTGTACCACGGGTTTGTGTTATTAGGGTCCTATCTTCCAAGTTACCTAATATCCAAAGGTCCTGTGTTCTCAGGGATCCCTTGTCTTGTTCCCATTATGTGCCATATGAATCAGGAGAACAAAGGACCCTGGGAGGAAAGATCTCCTTTGGTTTTGTTGCTTTTACACAAAGGTCATGCTAACTTCATAATGTAAGGTATTTCATACTGAGAGTGTGGGCCATCTTCAGTTTACTCAGATGTGCAAACCACAGTGCAATGACAGCCTCTACTTACCATGAGGGCTGTCAACCCGCCTTAAAGGTCCTGTTTGTAAGATTCCCAGCTCGTCAAACACTGATGCTTTGGGTTGGTAGTTTGTGCTCGCCACCGACCCAAAGTGTCAGTACAAGTTGGGTTTACCAATTCGTCAGTTACTGACGAGCTGAGAATGAGACCCAGAAATCAACCATTTCTACAAAGTTGACCTTGACTTTCAAAGGAGAAGCCCTGCATAAACATTCCACACGAACACAAATGGGTAAACACTTAATCCTTAAAGATTTTGTTAATATTTCAGCTCAAATTTAATCTAGATTGTTGAAACATATTGCCTAAAAACATTTCCTTTTCCAGTTTTCACATTTATGGCTTTGGTTTGGAGGACTGTTTTTTCTGGTTTAAATTGTTTCTTCGCACACAACCCACCCAACCCCCCAGTGCCCATCCCCATCCACTCACCCAGCTGTACAACAGGGCCATTCTTAGGAAAGACAAAATTAATTAATTAATTACTTAATTAATATTTAGTTATTTATTTTTTAAACCAAAGTAGACCTTTCTCCAGGTCAGGTTCATGTAAGAATAACCCGACCAAGGACAGCGTGTGTAACATTCAAAATCAGATAGTAATTTATAAGAATGAGATCCTAAAAAATAAAGCAGAGGATAAGAAGACTGTTTGCCCATTGCTTCCCTCTGTTTCAATCAATGGCAACAGGAGGAGTTTTGATTTATATTTCCCTGGATATGTGCTCCAGGAACAACCCCAGCTGTTCCACTAACAAGGCTGAGGCCAGAGGAGAGATGAGTAATATCATTAACCACTGAATGAAAATAGGAAGATGGAGAGATGAGTCTGAGAGGGGGCGAGGCGTGGAGGCACAGTCGCCCTGATGTCCCAACACGACAGAGCCATCCATATCTCAGTGTGTACAAAAGCCCTGCTTGATGTCATACTCACGGCATAATTAATAAGATATACACAGTGGAGGACGGAGCCTTAAAGCTGCATCTTTGTGATGCTGCTCTATGGTGGCGGTTCATGTTTCTGTGGTGCAAACATACTCAATTACATCTCTGCTGGTGCAGCTCAACAGAATTAACAGGTGCTGAATGTGTATGAAGCAGGGGAGACCAATGGACAGTATTTCAGGCAAATGTAAGTTAAAGAACCACTCTGTCAAAAAATCATTTAGATAGGATTGGGTTGGATCACATTTGCTGATTTGAACCGAATATCCACCACATATCTTATTGAATCTCTTATCAAATCAATTAATACTTACAGGTATAGCTTTCTACATTTGAAATTAACTAAAGTTATAGATTTTATAGAAATTTTTAGGATTAACATTCCTCTGTAAAAACTATTAGCTGAAAAGGCAGAAACAGCTTGAACTACAACTTGAAAATCAGATGAGAAATAAACAATGAAACTTCCCTGAATGTATGTAAAACACTGAAATAACAGATGTAGCCTACTACATCGAGTAGTAGATAGTAGTACAGTAGTAGTAATAAATCCATTAGGCTACTTGTTTTAAAATATTATTTAAAAAAAAATGATATCTCACATGACATAGCTATGCTATTTCTTTTTTTTTTTTTTTAAGTATTCTCTCTCTGTGCTCCATATAAACAACAAATAAATAGTCCATTCCTAGTTGCTGGGTGATACTAGGTAAGGCCTTGACATACGTAAGAGATAGTGCCCAGTGATAGCATCATTATCGTGAAAAGAACCCTGACAGGGTGATGCAGGACCCCAATACAAAGGGAGGGGTCTTGCATCAGCCTAAAGGGGCTCTACAAAAATAGAAACAGAAAACTTAAAAATAGAAATACTTAGTCATCAAATGTATCAAAACAAAACACAAAATATTAGTATGAGAAAATGTATTTAATTAAAAAACAAGGAATTTGTATTTTATTGTAATTTGATAATGCAAAATATCGTATTCTATACAATCCTATCATCACTTTTCAGGTATTTAGTGACAGTGGTAACCACCCAGCCGCCCCATTTTATTTATTTAACTTTTGTATTTAACTTGATTAGACCTCTGCTGCATGTGTGTGTGTGTGTGTGTGTGTGTTTATTTTTTAGTTCAGGTGAAAATTCAGGTATGAACTGCATGGTATCTGATACATTTCAATGCTGTTTCACCCCTTTAACTCCTGAATACATGAAAACAATGAAAACAATAAATAACAACAACAACAACAACAACAACAACAACAAAAAACCTCCTTTGTTATGAGGAGTGAGCTTTTTTCTTCTGGACCACTATGCAGATGGAGGCACAAAAGCAGGTATGTTGGAACAGGAAGTAATTTATTAAACAAAGTGAAAATTGACTTAGTCTTTGAGTCCCTGGAGGAGGCTTTGGCTTGGCTGAGTTCTGGATTCCGCTTCTGGAGTTGGTTTCTGGGTGAATGAGAGGTCCGGAGTCTTCAGAGGCTTTGGTGTTGTGGTTTCCAGGAAGACAGAGGATCGTGGAGCCAAGGACAGGAGGAGTCGAAGACAAACAGGTCAGGTTACAAGTGAGCTGGTGACAGGGTTCCTGGGATCTGTGCGTGAGGAGAATAACGGATATAAGTAAACCAACACAAAAGAAGCATAAGAGCAAATGTGACCTGAGCATGTACCACTGGTGGATAACGGACAACCCGTCAGAGATTGGAGGAATCTTTTTATCCTGCAGCAGTGTAGGTGGCTTGATTGCATGATCAGCAGCAGATGAGTGATGAACTGCAGGTGAGTGGATGAGCAGTGTGCCAAATTTCAGGACTCCGCCCAGCTCCAGACAAACACACACAAAGGAGGAACAGACATGGACAGACATCCACATGAGGGTGAGGGAAAAAACAGGAAACACAATGGGATAAAACACTGAGCCCTAACATCCATAACATAAAAGAGAATGATCCATTTATTGATCTATTAGTAGATTGACCTCTGATGTTGCACTTAAATGACCTTAACTCACCTTTTACGGTGCAAATTAAAAGGTAGATAATAATTACTGCTACAGTTTTAGTGGAGATTCCCCATACAAATCTTTGAACTAGGCAAATGGTTCATTAAACCCACCTGATGAATCACAGTCTATTAATGAGCCTACTTCACAAATATGGGGCATAGGTCACTTTGATATATAAACTCTGAAAATCTTTTCAAGCACCAAGAAATTGATTTCATATAATCCTTAAACTGTTATTCAATTGTTAATTTAGGGTTTTCAAAAGAAACAGTTCTGAATAAGTTTGGTTTCTCTTTGGTTTGGGAACTTTGACAAACACTTAATGAAAATGATTTCAAGTGTAAATGAAGGATTCATATATGATAGATAGATAGATAGATAGATAGATAGATCGTCTTTATTGTCATTGCACAGTCACGTACTCAACGGAATTGTAAAAGCTACATCTGAGAGGTGCATTAAAAAAAAGAGCAGACAAAACACAGACATACATAATTTAAGATCTATATACAGGATTGCACATTGTGTGTTGTTATCGATACTGTCAGGTATTCTTTTTTTCATAGTGAGCATGTTTTTTTCATAAAGGCATGCCAGTTAAGACTTTAATGTATTTACATTGTGTACATTTTGAACCATTATAATGTGTTTGAAAAAAACATTTTATGTCAGACGTGGATAATATAGCTAAATGCAATCTGGACATGCTGGTCTGAATGGAGAGAGGTTGAGGGCAGAAAAAGCGTAAGTGTGCATGAGAGAAAGAGCTCATCATCACCATGGTGTAAGACACTGTAATCCTGCCATCCCCCTCTACTCCACTCTGCTGTGTGCTCACACATTTAAAGGCAGTTCTCAGCACTAAACTGCTGCAGCATTACCCCCACATTATTACTAAAGCAGACAGGTTACATTTTTCACAGTGGATGAGTGGGATAAGGCTTGCTCTATGCACCACCATCGGACAGATCTACTAGTCCTTTACTCAAAAGCTGTCACTTTCAGGCTTTTCATGTTTTACATTTTCTCCTATTAACTTAGTTTTTGCAGAGGAAATCTGTTTCACCTTCCTTACAGAAAGAGTCTCTCTTTAAAAGTCCATGTCCATGCATTAAGTATGTAAAAAAAATACGTCTCAAGGTGACTGATTAGTATGCTGGGTCTTTTTCTTTACCTGTGCATGGAACTACATGCTAACGTTTTCTCGACAAACAACAGTTTAATACATTCTCACTCACAACATATGGACATATTGGTCAGAGCCCTCTGTGTCATTTTTTTAACACATTCAGTACTCGTCAGTGTGCAAAATGCAGAGTCTTCCTGCCATTAAGCCCTTCTAACACATGGTTAACCTTGTGAAACGCAATTTTAAATACTTGGTTAATCAATGCGATTACACGCACAGTTAAGTGTAGCTACAGTTATAGCACAATTTGGCCACTTAATTTGACTATTGTCCTCGTCCCAGTATACAAGAACCGGGGGAGAATCAATTTATTGACAGAAATATATTTCCCACTCTACTCTAGCAGGTAGCTATATGCCCCCTTTCAGCTGGTTGTTTTTGGACCGTCCTCTGATTGACGTATTCCAAGAAGCGATAAACAAGTTAACAAGTGTCAAGCGGTTTCCATGTCAAACAGTAAAAACATAGACCGTGTAACACTGCTGTACATTTGGTACATATGCTAAGCTTTACATTGGTCCAAATTAGACTGTAAAAGGGGTATCAAATAACTGAGCATGTGTATTTGTCATGCTTTTGTTGGGGTACCAATCAGTACAAAAGCATCCCAAGAGGATGGAGCTACACACACTGCAGTCCACTGACTGGAGCAGGCAAAAAGTTGTTTTTAAGTGTTGCTGTAGAATTATTAATATATTACTTCAAAAAGTTTTATATATTTTTAAGGCGAGAATGTTACCATGTAGATTTAAAATATGTAGTCAGTTTATCCAAATAACACTTCTTTGTGTATCAGTTACAAAGGCTTTCGGACTTGTGAGGAGCTGCAGCTCGCGGTGAGACCTGCTGGTCTGCTCGCTGCAGCAGCCCGGCTCCTTAAGCTGTCACTCCAAAGAGAAAGTTAACTAATGAACCAATGATCTGTGCGGAGTTTACACACCAGCCCTAATCATTCTGTAGAGTTTTAAAAACAAAAACAAAAATGAAAGGATGTTTTCCTGCCTTTTCATGTTGATTCTTTGCCATAAATTCAACGTTACTGGTAGATATAAGATCATTTCATTCACAAAGCCACTCAGATGCGTCTTTTAAGGTGAAACATTTTCTTACATGTTGTTAAATGCAAGAGTTACACCATGAATTAATCAGCTAACCTTAAATGTCAAGACAACTTGAAGAGGTTTTAAGAGGATTTTTTTGTCACACATACATATTGTACACGCGCGCATACACTTTGAAATGATTGGATCTTTAAACACTTTAAACACAACAAAATGTGTGTGTTTTTTTTTTTACTAGTTTATGCAGGTGAAATATTTCTCACCTGAAATATTTTTCACCCAGAGAAAAAAGTGGCAGAGTGCCATTGTGGTGCGCTCCTGCAGCACAATACCGTAAGCATCTGGCATAAACCCTGCCCACCAAGTATAAGTCAGCAGTGGAAACGCAAGCAAGATCTAAACTGTACAAAACCGAACTCTGCCGCTCAGTGGAGGCAATAGTAGGGTGTAGTTGAGTGTAGAGGAGTGTCTAACAGTTTACTGATGTTATGTAACTGGACCCAAGAGAAAGACCACAAGACAAGGGGGAAAGGATAAAAGGATTTTATTGTAAGGCTTTGCAAAGTGGATGGAGCAGGCAGGCAGATGAATGGTGGAGTCGGTGGTGAGAAGAAAGAGGTGAGGTGGCTAAAACATGGTGTGGCTGTGGCTGAGAAGCTGTGAGGCTTAAGCTGTGTACACACCAAAAGTGAATTTAATTTGTGGCACGATGAAATTACATACAAAGTCAATGGCATGATGCAAAATTGTGTTGGGCCGCGCAACGGACCCATTGCGCAATGGGTTTGCCAGGAATTTATGCACAGGGGAAGCAGTTTTCATGTCCATCACGCCTTCGTGCAAGTTCAAATCATTCAACTTCAATGACTTGATCATGCGATGGTACTCATGTGGAAACGCAACACAATTTTTTTTTTCACTTTTGGTGTGTACACAGCTTTACAGCTCCGAAGGTTTAGGAAGGTAAAGCCCTGTGGTTATGGCACTGGAGTTTGCTGGTAAGGGCAAGGAAGCCAAGAGGCTTACAGCACTGAAAGTGGTAGCAAAGGAAGGAGCAGTGTGAATAACAGCATAGGTGACTAGAGGCTGTCTCTTTCCGTGATCCATGGCAGGTCAGAATCTCAAAAACAGCACAATATAACAGCATTTATGTGATAACTCAACAGATCTGACATTAACCTTCCCACTCATCTGTCTGTTTCACAGCATAGCCGGGCCCACAGCGTACCTCATACAGTCATTGTCCACACCGATTGGTTTACAGCTGCTCCAGTAGTTTTACACATAACCTGATATCACATCAACTAGGATTCTGCAAAGAATCCCCAATGGAGCGTGGACAGACCCTTTTTTACGAAGTGAATTTATTCGCAAAGTGAATTATGGGTCCACCATAATACCAGGCTACTGTTCACATTGTGACTCTTGCTCATACAAGACTCATATTAATCTTTTCTAAAGAACAATTTTGCCACAAAAATTATGATTTGGTGGCTATTATATTGCTGCATTTCATTTAAAAGCTGTTGGCAGAACAATATCTTTTGACATTGCATTCACTATTGAAAAAAATGTCTGTTTCAAGACACATATAATGTCGCCATGGTTAAGGTTAGGTTTGGCTTGGGCACAAACATGACTTGGTTAGGGTTAGGTTTGAGAAATACCAGGGTGTGGGTTAATTGAGTACATTGTTAAGGTTAGAAAAACATCTTTATATGGATTAAAATGACTGTTTCTTTAAGGTCAGGGAACGTTTATCGTCATGGTTCCATTAATAACCACTTGGTTAAGGTCATGTTTAAAAGAAACAAATGCTGACTGTGGGTGGAAAACAAAAGACACACAGAGGTCCTCTTGTTCAAGCATCCATCCACCCCAGCTTTATCACCAGTTTACTCAGACCTTGTGGCTCTATAATAACCTCACATTTCTTCCTACTTACTCCTTATGGACGATTATCATAATTCCTACAGCCACTAGAGGGCTTTGTCACCAGACAGTTGTCTTTTTTTTTTTTTTTTTGGCATTTGCTGCGATGACTAATGCTGTCGTTTTCCCCTGGAAGGACAGTCTTGCATATAAACAATGCCAATAAAAATGCATTGAAGTTTGTATAAGCCTTCAATTACTGTATGTTTGCCAATTCTTCCACCCATCCATCTTCTGTTGTCTCTTACTGAAAGACAACAAGACAGCAACCAGCACTTCTTCAGTGACAACACAATAAATCACTCGTTTCCATTTTTGCTGCTAAGTTCACAGTGCTGTGGTGATTCTGTGGCCTTCTGCTCCCTCAGCACGTGAATCATTTTGAGCGCTATTGTTCATGAAATGTGACTTTCTGTACGTGATGCTCTTTTCTCTATGTAGCCATGCATGCTATCGCAACTTATACCACCCATGTCTCCCACATGAAGCCAAAGCAAAAGTGATCTATCAGAAAAACTCAAAAATATATCATGTCTTTCCAACTGAGGTCTCTCCAGCCACCCTCTAAATGAACAATATAAAACAAATGCCGTATTCCCTTTCTGTAAGAGGATTTGTTCCAAAGACTTAGAAACCATTAAAGTATCCTTATCCTAAAGCCAATGGGGTTTGGTCAACTCTCAGAGCAATAAATCCTTTAACTGAAGGACAGTAGGTTATGAGACAAGCTCTGGGTCACACCATTTATGGTATAACTGTTATAAAGCAGCTATAATCAGTATATGTCTAATAACAATGTATCATAAAACAATTGGAAAAAATATGACACAATAAAACAAATTGTTTATTGTGATGAACCAAAAAAGAAATATCACATAAATCTGCAGCTCCTATCAGCCTCATGGTGCATTGTAGTGACTTTCAGCTCATTGTTCAATCGCCCAACTTCAATGTCATTGTTTTGGTTTACTCTCACTGTTCACATAGTGTCAGTTTTAGCTACAGCAGGCAACTGGTATCAGAGAAAAACCCACAATACAGAACCAGCAGCAGCTCTTAACAGCAGACTTGGTTAATGAGGTTCACAACTTGCTGTAAAAAAAAAGCTACATGTAACATTTTATCACCACATATAGTACATTTCCTGCACAGAGGTCAAATTTATATGGTGTACTGTGTACGCAGGGTAGATGTCTAGTTTAAACAGTGCTATGGAAGTACGAGAGTGTATGGCAGTGTAATGAATGTTGACCAAAGACATGCAACTGTTCCACTGTTCCCGGGAGTCCAACTTCCGCCACTGGAGTAAAAAACAGTAAAAATCAGAAAACGACCAGATAGACCATAGGAGACCTGCACATTATAAATACTGTACTTTGTACCAGACTTATCAGTTAAGACTGGGTTAAATGATTTGAAGCAGATTTTGTCACTTTTCTTCAACAACACTTTTCAGGAATTGCACTGTAACTGTTGAAATGTATGTTTAGTGCCTTTGGGACTAATTCAACAGTTCAACAGGAAAATATGCATGGACAGAAATATGTGTAACAAGAAAGTGAATTTGTATTATTTATACTGAATCTGAATTGCTCAACTTGAAAAATTTAATCAAAAGCAGAATTTAAATCATGTAATTTCAATTTGATTTGCTATCTTGAATAATGGCATTGAAAAAATTGTATCTGAATAGCGTAGTTTAACATTTAATTTATTAGCTGACCTGAATTCCAAAAAAACTGACACTAATTGTGCAATTAAAGTGAATTAATTTGCTTTGAAACTGTTATCATTATTAAAAATACCTACTCTCTCCATTCATTTAGTTTTCACAATTCAAATTCAGTTCACTGAGACACAGTTGTTGAGGAGGAGCAATCAAGTTAGAGAGAGAGAGAAAGAGAGAGAGAGAGATTTATTACTCTGTTGTTTAATATTCTTTACAATTTTAATAAAGCCTTGCGGACCAAGTAAATAAAGTCCATATTGATCCTGAGTGTACAGCCAGGTATTTATCTGTAGATGGACAAGGATAAAATTACACTAAACACATTTAATATATATCTCACTAGATGTTTTTATTTGAAGCATATCAAAATCTATACTGTGTTCTTTTTCCATGACAAACTTTCAATTAAAAAAGAATAACACATACCACTCAAGCCAATCAGATATACCAGAAAGATGCTGTTTCCATGAAAACTAGAGTTCCTCCTAAGTGGAAAAATTTCTTAAAGGAAAGACCAGACGACCAGACTAAAGATGACTTAGCTGCAAAAATGCCACAACCACAATTTAAGAAATTTTGCAACAGGGGGTCCCCGCCAGAGGCTTACATTATATGGGGGTCCTTGGCATGGAAAAGCCTGGAAACCCCTGGTATGAAATACACTTGACTTGACCATTCCTTACAAAGGAAAGGAGTTACTGCCAACCCACAATTCTTTAAATGTTAAGCGACACATCATTCAGTCATTCACAAAGACGATCAACATGTCCCTTGACACGTCCACAGCCATCAGTCAAGTTTACATTTCAAGGTGTTTACTGTTATGTGGTTGTTCTTATATGCACAGACTTACAATCTAATCAATAAGCAAAAATACTTTTAAGAAAAAGAAGTCTGGAGAATTTTTACCTTTCTCCTATGGATTTTTGGGGGGGTTGTCCACGTTTATATATCCTGAATGAAACAACATGCACACTCTTCTGGTGAGATTAAAATTTAGAACTGGCAAAACTATGTCAATAACATCCATGGTAGAAAAATTACAAAGCCTATTGTAAGAGTAACTGAATTCTTTTAGCATCCTGATTGTGTTTTCCCTAAGTCCTTGTGAATTTTGCTTCACATTTTGAATTTTCAGCCACACCTAATGATTCATCTAGCTTTACATCAGAATACATCTATAGAAATTGAAAATATGACTGTGCACTGTGCATGGGGCACCCTTTCAGCTCAATTGGTAGGGTGGGCGCCCCACGTACTAAGGCTGTGTCCTCGCTGCAGCGACCCAGGGTTCGACTCCACCCGGTGACCCTTTGCTGCAGGTCATTCCCCCTCTCTCTCTCCCATTTCCTGTCCAATTCTTCAGCTGAAGGCACAAAAATCTCCAGAAAAGATCTAAAAAATAAAAAATAACCCCGCTTTGCATTGTTGAAAAAATAAACACTAGATACTCAATCCTTGTGTGCAGCAAAGTTTTTTTTTAGCAATTTTAATACAAAAAAAAAAAGTCTTTACCAGGATTTTGAAATATCACAACAAATACAGAATTGTGACAGAGTATGTCATCTCTTTAAGGTTATGAAATGATCAGTCTTTGTCTTTAGTCACAATAGCCCTTTTTACACAGAGACTTTGCCTCAGTGCCACATTAAAGGCTCGCAAATTATCCATCTTCTGGTCATTTACTCAGAACTGAGGAGCGCCATCTTTAGTCATTCTAAAGTCAGTCATTATATTCAGCAAGCCAGGATTACGGATTCAAAACAGAGGTGACCAGTGTGATGTTTAACAGCATCAGCATCAGCTTCCTCTGTTGAGAAAAATGCCAAACATGTGCCAAAAGGAGTTAAATAAGTGATGAAACTGCATTAAATCTGTCAGGAAACTGTGACAATAATAATGGAATATAAATAAATCCATCCAGTAAGGAGCTTCTTCTGTTGAGTTCCTTCGAGCTTAATATGTCCTCTAACAATGCCCGACATGTGCCACAAACTAGCGGTGTGTATGTGTACAAAAATCTCTAGACTACGTGTTAACAGTGGGCAATTCCCGCTGTGTACACATTTTATGATTACAAAAAAAAAGATGGTGAGTTTTTCACACAGGTATGCACAGTTCAGCAGGCTTCTCTCCACCAGACTTTTTTTCCCTCTCTTTCCACAGCGGTGCGCTAGTAAAAATAAAACTGTCCGTCAGCCTACTCCTTTATTTCTTTTAAACAGATGCCAGCTTGCCTCAAATGCGCCTCTAATACTACCTCCAAGGGCAAGTTATTGGCAGAGCAAATCGGTCCCCCACCCGTGTCCATGCTGTTTATACAGAATAGCGAGGCGGGTTAAAGGCGCATTAAACTCTCTGTAAATAGGCTGTGTAAAAGTGGCTAATGATCTCAACCTGAAAACTAAGAACCACATCAAGTGTGCTGGTTTCACAGCAATGTCCTGTGTTAATTCATTAATGCTGTGCTAGATACAGTCCCATTGTCTTTTCCTTGGCAGGATCTAGAAATGGGGGCAGGTGCAGTGGAGAACAAGACAGCACTGCTCTTTTGTACAGTCTTTGATGACCTGGAATAGCCCTCTGTCAGAGACTCACAGTGACTCACACAGTAAACAATATTTAGAGACTAACTGAAGCTGCTAACTGTATGTTAACTTCTCCCTGAAAGAGCAGACTCTCAGACAGCTTTGGGGAACCTTGGGTAGCAAACTGCAAATTCACCATTACTGGTTCAAGTAGTCTCTCAGGTGCAATTGAAGAAGGGTAGAGAAAGAGAAGGGTAATATGACTAAAATCTCATTGGTGGGACAATTGCGCATTTTAATTCTATCAGGAGAAATGTGCTACACATCAACAACTTTCCAGGACTGATCCATTATTTCTGGCAGGAGGAGGGACAGACTAAGAGGCAGTTTACATGGCACAAGCTTTGCATCAAACAAAACACTTCTGTTGCAGTTTGGCCTTCCTTTTACATGACAACGGCGTGCTGGCGCCCCTGAAACCAACACGTTTGACACCGGGTTTCAAAGTGGAATCTTTTGAGTACGCAGCCTTTTTTCCAGCTGTGTAAACTGGCAAGCGAAGTGTTTGTGAACGCGATGACGACACTAATGCTAATGCTAGCACAAGTCAATGCATTCCACTCTAGCCACTTCAAAACTCTGATTAAACACTTTCACAGTGCACCAAAAGCAGGTCGCATATGACAACAGTCTATTGAGGCAAATTTAAGTGTTTGTAGCATAATTTTAGAAGTCAAACTATGGCTGAATTTCTTTAATTTGTGGCTGCTTAGGGCTTAGCAGCAACAGGAAGTTAACAACTTCAGCAGCTCAGACAGTATGCCATGACAAACTTACACTGCGAATTACTGGCCTGGCATGCATACTACAGCGCTTTCCATTGTTCATGTAAATGCAGACATATTTTGAAGACGCAAAGGAAGACCTCTCTGTTTTTAGTAGGGCTGCTCTCGTCTAAACGTGGCCTAACAGGTAACATGTGGAAGGGAGATGTTTTCAAAACAACCCCCTTGTTTTCACAAAAACAAACTGGTCCAATAACCTCCTGGAGACTGCAGGGTCTAATTAATTAACGTTTACAGAGCTTTTCATGTTTTGTTTTCTGAGCGTTTACTCAGTCGGCTAGATTAGTTAGTCAAAGAAGTCATTGGTGTTGCAGCATTTTGTTAAAACGGATGACCCACAAAAAGTTAGGTGTAAACTTGGCAAACAATAGTTTGCATATCACAATTCAACAACCAACATGGCATTATCTTAAAACAGAAAGCTAATTAGGACGCTTGGTCAGCTTTCAGTGTGTTAAGTGAACAATATTAGAATTTGGCATATTTCAATACTTAGTCTAATAATCGTTTTACAACTTCAGGCGCATCCCACAGCAGCCTCATGGGCTCCAGCATCTGTTAGTGGCAGCAGTTTTACACAGACTAAGTTGGATCTGAGGCCTCCTCTCTCATCAAAACAGAAAATTAATATCATGGAGGAAATTGTTGGATTCATTGCTGGGATCTGAGACCCGTCTCCATTGTGGAAGGAAAAGACCTTTAGAATTTGATCAAAATTTTGGAACCTGGATATACAGTGCCAGCTTGTAAAACAATCATGCACGAGCTAACCCAAAAATATGACAGCCTAAAAAAGATAGTTCTGGAGTCCATACAACGCAGTGAGGCAATGACTTTCAGTGTTTCCCCAAGAAATTTTTTCAGGCCCGGTGGTACCCACCGAAAAAACCCTAATCAGACGAAACGCGTGGGATGGTATTGGTGCAGTTGGA
>JAPQLA010000008.1:21373367-21396582 GCA_029822935.1 Naso vlamingii | reverse complement strand
CAAGGTGCGGGTAAAATTTCAGCAGGAGTGCTCTGTAAAATCTCAATAAAATTTGCAACCACTTCGGAAGTAAGGTAAAGTAAGGATGAGTTCCATTGTTGCCAAGAACATAATTTGTCTGTCTAAAATAATCGCCACACATGGCCATGTTTTTTGTTGCAGATGCAGCACTTAAGTCCTAACTCTTCAACCACACAAAATGTATTGTTACCCAGGCTCAAAGCTAAGGACAGTCCATTTCTTGCAAGGAAACACATGGACAGTAATTTGGTATCCCAAATATTTTTTGTAACATAAGACATAAAACCAGAGAAAAAAGAAATTAGAACTGCAAGACTCACTGTCACCTACTACAGCACTGCACTGCGGCAGAATCAGGGAATAAGTAACTTAAGTTAACCAGCTGAATAACTGCTAATAACAACATAGCGTGGCCTTAATTGTTATTTTCAGGGTTACCAGAGGAGGCCTAGCTGTGCTTTTTGATCTTTGAGCACTTCAATTGGGAATGAGGATGTTCTCACAGCTTCATACACAATGTTACACTTTTTAGGGTTTTTTTAGGTTTTGACTCCCTGACGAAGGCTTGTTTGCCAAAACACGTGTTTTCAAGGTCCAACATGAACATGCTGTGGAAATAAAGGCATTTTAACATTTTAAAGAGAGTACCTTGGAGTCTTCTTATTGATTTTTATACTTTTTAAGTGTTTGATTTTGGAAAGAGAAAGAATTGTGTGTCTCCTTTCAACCTCTCCAGGTAACAAGTACAACTACTACAAGTGCCCCGGCCCAAAACATCTAACCATGATTAGCTTGAAATCCAACTGAAATAAAGAAAATCTGAGATGACTGCATGAGAATCTATGGAGCACTGCGATATAGTTGCTAGTTGACCCTGATCAGCACTGGCAGAAGCTACACAGACTGGCCAGTCTACGTGCAAGTGGAGGAGTTTGGCTTAGGGGCAATTCAGTTCTAAACTAGTAAATTTAGTTGTAATTCAGTCTTGTTTTTGAATGGAATTTCTAAATAGTCTAGAAAAATATTATAAAATAAGTCTAGAAAAATATTTAAAAAAAATTTTTTTTCTTTTTTTTTAAACTTTGGACAGAGCCATTCCAACCTGCATTCCCCTATGTCCATTCTCCATGCTAAGCTAAGCTTAGCATAGGACTCCTGCTCTGTTCTAAGCACAGACCGATCGATTCAACCGATCGATATCGATCTTTTCCTCCACCCTAACTCATGGAACTTTTTCTACCCCCCAAAAATGCTAAATGTTTAACATGTCTTCAAAAATTCAGACAGAACACAGTGCAAGGGCATACAGACTCTCAGAGTATATGTTTCCATAAATTTAAAGAAAAACAGTCAGTTTTATCTCAGACTGACCCACCTCCCTGCCTGCTGCTTCTGTTACATCTCTAATAGGAGGAAATGGCTTGTGGTGAGGAGAGGATCCAGCCCTTCTGTGGGAGTTTAATTCAATCACAACTCCAGTCAAAAATGAATTAAAACTCTTATTAAACCTCCCTCTTGTGTTCCAGAGACTAAGCTGGCAGCTAAGGCTCACAAGCAGAGATTTGGGTGTTACATAGAAGCATCAGTCAGCTCTGCAATCATTGGTCTGTGAGTCAGCCATCAGTCACTAACTCCATCATTTTGTTATTTTAATTTTCAGTGCTTGTGCTCACCCACACAGTGAGCCCAACGAACCCAGTTGCAGAGAATCAACAACAGTAGGCACTGTGGATGTCTTGTTGTTTAATGTGAACGAGTCACAGTTAGACAAAATTGAGACTGCAGTGCTCCCTGCCTGGACTTCATATCTCACTGAACACAATGAGGATAATACACTGCGATTCACATCACAGGACCATTGACCTTTCCACAGTACACTGTAACTAACCACTTTGGACTGTGGCCATTTATTATATGGAGCAGAGCAACAGAAAGTGTTGTTTTGTGTCAGGGAGAGAAAGAAGAACCTGTATGTTGTATCCCCACAGGGAAACTGTGCCTCCAACAACTAAAGTGTTTCTGCTGCAGGATCAATTTAGCTTTGCTTTGTTGCATCTAAGCAGCAGCTTATGTTATCACTGGAGTCACACTAATACAGTGTTACATCGCTTCAGTACAAAATTGCATTTAAGTGTATCCTTTTCATTGACTAATGATAATGTATTCCAGTTAATCTTTGTGCATTTAAGAAAATAAAAGATTCAACAAATACATTATCACACAGATAGAAAAAAGAACAAATCTTGTGATGTTTTGATTCTCTGCCACTTGGAAATGTGATATGAACAATGCAAGGAAATCTTAGCCAAATAATCTCATGCTGATGTATGCCAAGTGCAGTCTAGTAGTCTTTATCAGTTGGCTGAAGCCTGTCTACATGGGGAAAATAAACTTTTTTTTTCTTTTATTGTCTAACCTGAGCCTTCAAACCTGAAACATGAGCTCCCCCTGCTGATTCAAAAATGGAAGTGTGCAGCCTTCAGGTGCTCATGATAAGATCATGGCCAAGAAAAATATGTGAATGTGAGGCATTTTTCTGATGTGCATGATAGAATTTGACAGCAATGGAAAGTAGCCGGTTCAACTGAAGTACTGCAGTGTAGAACAGTTCTGGTGTACCTGGACTTTTCTTATACCAATTTTATCTTACTTTTTATTTCTATCACACAAAGTTCATAAGCAAATACTGTACTGTTACTTCACTATTGCTTAGGAGATCATTTTATGTGCAAAATACATAATAGTGTATAAAGTAGTTAAAAACATAGACAAGCTGTCACATGTTGATGAAAATCCAGTAATATTCTGAAAAACCATTCATCAGTTTCTATAAGGACTTCATAAAAAGTACATTAACTGTTTTTAATATTAGCCTACTTAGATTGCAGTATGCAAATGATCATATTGTACTAAAGTTAATATATAACTTTATTTTTTATTTTAAATATATAACTAATTTGCTATAGACGTATTACAGTTATAGACCTAGATTATTATGCTCATTTTAGCTTAACCTCAGCCACTAACATTAATGTGTTGGTGAATGTGACTGGAGTACTTCTTAAATATGGTCCAAGTTTTGGATTTTATGACATTTAAGTTTTGGTTGCGATAAAGGAGCATAGCAGCAAGTATTAAGCCACTAGTTTGTCAAGTTTATAAAAAAAAAAACCATTTCTCATATAAGCCTATACAACAGCTGTTGGTCAATTTCATTACATAATACAGTTGATTTAAGCTTTTAGATGTTAAATGCCACTAGAAATGTTTCACAGGAAGGTTTGGGAACTTTAAATAGACAATAATAAACCCAAAAATAATTATGAAGGTAATTTTATTATCACTGAATGCCATGGTTTAACACTGTTGCTATTACTAAAAGCGAGAGGAATCAAAATTGCAATTAAATCATAAAATAAATCTCAAATACATGTGTTTTGTCAAACACATATATAGACACATACACACACACATGCATACATACATATGTGAATATTTAAGTACCCAAAATACGACTTGAATGCAACATCCCTCGCTGTAGTTTACGAGGCGTACCTGAAGGTGGCACAACACTGTGTGAATGAATGATGTTCTGCAGCCCTGAATCGTGGTCTAAACACGTGTCGACGCATTCTGAGGGTAGATGGGTCTGTAGGAGAGTTCAAGGAAAAGCAAAATTATTGCTATTTGAATCAAAACTTCATCTTTGGATAAAGGTCTTGTGAATTGTTTTTGACGACGAAGATTTGTTTTGAAGGGCAGCTCTGGGTAAAGCATATTTTGGTGAGTTGAAATTTGATACTGTTAACAGAGGCTCTTGGCTAGCTAGAAAGCGCTGTTAGGCTGCAAGCTAACCACAGTGAATAAGTATGACATCCGGTTAAAAAGCATCAAAATAAATATCCGCTTAAAATATCAGCCGATGGAATGTGTCAATGTAAGATATAAATGACTGATTATCTTTCCCCCATAGTCTCGTAACCATAAAATAGAGTGCATACGAATGAAAGACGTGGTCATTTTTAATTATTTTGCCGCTTTGTTACCGTGGTTTCTCTTATTTCACTCTTATTTTGATGCAATGTCGGGCTTTTCGGTCACATGTAAGCCAGTGAGCATGATGCGGTTGTTAGAAAGGGATAGCATGTTAGCTATTCTTCGTATTTAAAGGTTAGTTAACTAAATTGTTCGCAGTACTTGGTTTGCTCAACAAACGATGAATTTGGTAGTTTTCCACTGCAGACACCAAAGGAACCTTTGTCTTTGTGTTTCTGATAGCAGCTCTCATACAGGGATATTACCTCTTGCCTTTAGCCAGAAGCTAGTTGTGCTGGCGGTAATACTTTGGTGTCGTTGACTTTACGGGCCGTTGTAACCCGGACGGGCGGTTGCTGACTTGTACTCTGTTAGCGTAAGGCAGGCGGGAAATTCCCTCCCGCTTAGCCGATACTCTTCATGAAATCACGCGCTCCAAATGTGCCATGCTTCATACGGTCAAACAGTTGTGTTATGGGAAGTATGTCAAAGTCATCCTTCACCTGTACATACACTTGTGAACTTTGATGATCTTGGAGTTTATTGAAACAGTATTAGACAATGGTATTGTTCATTTTGCCCCACAATAGTGTTAGTTACCTAACATCCACGTTGTGGAACCGGAAAAAGTAGGTCTAACCACCGCTAACTAATAAGCAAATTCTCTTCTATAGAAATGTTCGCGTTCATTATGGGCTTTTTTGCCCTGTCTAAAATATGAACCGTGATTAGTTTACAGTCGGACAGGCTGTAGAAAAAATAGTATTGTGCTACGTTCAAAAAGGCATTTTCTTTTAATGTTTTATACACTCAGCACTACCTAACGGAAAAATGCAATATAGTAGACCTACAATAGCCCTACACATGACAATACACTTATCTTAACTCAAAGTTTCATTACTAGATTACTTAAAAGGGTCTGAGTTAAATCTTCATTATCAGTCAAGATCTACCCTTATACACTACATGGCTTCCCATTCTCCAGTGAACCTTGTTTCAACTTTTACTATTTATTATTTTTGAAGCTGTGGCTTGTTGTGGTGTTGTATTATAAGGTATGTAAGTTTTTGTTTTTTTGTTTGTTTGGGTTTTTTTGATATTTTTGTATGTGTTTATTTAAATTGTTTTTTTGTTTGTTTTTAAACTCAAATAAAGTGGGACCAAAAACACACATTTTCCCCAAGAAACATAACAGTGTTTAGGATGGCTATCCTCTGAATGAGTAGTTTTGCATGGCCTTTTTGATTGTAGTCAGTCGTCCATCTCCAGGTACCAGAGCACAATGATGAAGTACATTCTGGTCACCGGAGGAGTCATCTCAGGTATCGGCAAAGGCATCATTGCAAGCAGCGTTGGTACGATCCTGAAGTCGTGCGGCCTGCACGTAACCGCCATCAAGATCGACCCTTACATCAATATAGATGCAGGCACATTTTCACCCTATGAACATGGTATGTCACATGAAGCAATTGTTCTCATTCAACACATTATTAAACAGCTATGTGCTATGTTACAACTGTCATGCCCACTCTGTTCAGGGGAGGTGTTTGTGCTGGATGATGGGGGCGAGGTGGACTTGGATCTGGGGAACTACGAACGTTTCCTCGACATTCGGCTGACCAGAGACAACAACCTGACAACCGGCAAGATCTATCAGTCAGTCATCAACAAAGAGAGGAGGGGAGACTATCTGGGCAAGACTGTGCAGGGTAAACAACTGCTGTTTATGTTTTTAGAAGGCTGCCTTGCTAAAGAGAAATGGTTCAAACGATTTTGTGTTTTTTTCTTTTTTCCAGTTGTTCCACACATCACAGACGCCATTCAAGAATGGGTTGTTAAACAGGCCAAAGTACCTGTAGATGATGACGATGTAGAACCTCAAGTTTGTGTCATAGAGGTAAGCTGGACAGACTATTTTATCATAATTTACACCACAGAGTGGCTCATATTTTTATTTATTGTACAGCTGTGTCAAGGCCCTGCAGAGGCCTCCATGAATGTCTCGTAATGTTTGTGACTGTGTGCATGTTTGCAGTTAGGAGGCACGGTTGGAGACATAGAGAGTATGCCTTTCATCGAGGCCTTCAGGCAGTTCCAGTTTAAAGTGAAGAGAGAGAACTTCTGTAACATTCACGTCAGTCTGATACCACAGGTAAGAAAGCAAACCCTTCAGGCCTTCCTGCTTTTATCTCAGGGCAAATGTGTCAGCTGCTCTCAAAGAACAACAGACTGTAATTATGCACACACACACTCAGCCTCTATTACAGTAGTGTGTCTCATCATCTGATGGTATAAAAGAAATGTGTACTGTACGTTGAAACTTGCCCTTAGAAAAATCACAGACAAGACTTTCATACCCTAGATGTGATATTTACGTGCACATATAGGTAGATAGGTAGTTAGATACATCATTCATTGGTCCCTTACGGGACATTTGTTTTGCATTAGTACAGCTCATCGGGAACACATAACATGACACCAAAAATCAAATCTATAATAAACAAACACTGGACAGTCTAAGACATCCCAAACAAGACAACAACAGTACTCACAGCTTTAAATAATCCCTAAACAGAACAACAGCTATACACCTCACTGCTTTCCATTCCAGCGTCATACAGTAGGGTGTTTGATGTTGCAGGGCACTTTACACAGTGAGCTGAGATGCCAGTGTAGAACAGACATATACATGGTGAGCTGAGATGTTTGTTCAAGGATGTTATACTTGCAGGGACAAATGATCTTTGTGCCCTGGTCTGTAACCTGGGCACAGTAAATCGTCTCCCAGACTGCATCAGATCATAGTGTTTATATAAAGGGTAGCGTCACTTGTGATGGTTTTCCCTTTTTTCAGAACTCAGGTCTCATGCAATGATGTCATATTGTTCAGTTGTACTCCAGCTATCCTGCTGGAAACACTGACGATCTTATGTAGTTTGGTCTTATTACTCACAGTTAATGAGCCATACCAAGCAACAAAACAAAAGGTCGATGCACTCTCTATTTAAGATTGATAGACGAGCATCATTAAGCTTTTGTCTACCCCGTACTGTCTCCACTTTTGCATGAAATGTAGTCTCTGCTGACCCTTACTGTAAATTACATCAGTGTTAGAGTTCCATGACAGCTTAGAATCAATCGTCATGCCTAAGTACCTATATTCATGTACAATTTCTACCTCCTCCCCATCGATGAGTATGTTTGTGTACATGAGCGCTGGTCCTAAAATCCACAATCATTTCCTTAGTTTTCTTAACTTTCAACTGAAGGAAATTATTTTTACACCAACCTACAAACTCATCCACTCTCATCTGATAGTTTGTCTCCGTCTCCTCATCTTCGATCAGTCCAATAATAGCTGTATTATTGGCGAATTTAATAATATAGGTGTCATCGTAGTCACTCCTGCAGTTGCTTGTATACAGACTGAATAGTACTGGTGAAATCAGGCTTGTGGAGCCCCAGTGTCAGTGACGGTAGGGAGAGATATTGCTTTGTTCAACCTGACATGTTGGATTATGGATTATGTACTAAGAGCATCTCCACCTCAGAGTAGCATGAGTTACGTATGGGACGTCATGTATGATGTTTTCCAGTTTTGTATTGATTCTTAAAAAACACTCGCATTTTTAACTAATGGCTTACATGCAAAGATTCATGGCAATGATTCATTTTGTGTGTATTTTTTAACCCCCCAACTGATATTGCACAAAAAGTATTGCTATGATATTCCTATTGCAAAAAAAGCAAACTTTTTTTTTTAACTTAGGTTTAATGAATTAACATGGTGCCTTCTTTATTACAATGACAGTTTTCCTAAAATTAAATTGAATAAACAACTGCAATAATATCGCATCATACCATGTCACAACCCTTGTATTTTGATCTTGTAGCTTTTATCATACAGCCAGATTCTTGCCAATACACAGCTCTAGTAAGAACATAATGTTTTTTTGTTTAAAAATAATATATATATATATATATTTTTTTATTATTTTTTAAAGTTAAGACAGGTAACTACTACATGAGGTCAAATATTTAAAAATATGATGCCAAAATTAACAAACAGGTAAAGGTAAAAAGGTGAAGCAGCTTAATCGTCATTATAGGTTAGAGTGGAGTCCAGAGCTGCACCACCACATTGGACCAATCTAACCTGATGTGCCTAACGTGCATTTTTTTGTTTGTTTGTTTGTTTGTTTTAAATAGCTCAGTCATCATATGTTAAGATAGGCAGATCTTGCGGTCATGTAGTTTCAAGCTGTGTGTAATAGTGTCTAGGTTCGCCTGTGTTTTTGGCTGAACTGCAGAAGCAGGCAAGCCCTGCAAACGCGTTTGTTGCTGACTGAGTGAGTTAGGCAACCAAATTTCAGGATTGGTCAGACAGTCATTAATCTGCGTTCATTGGTTGTTGCCCTTTCAAAATTAATCCGCATGAACAATAATCACGTCAGGAGTGGGCATTTTGCCTACTATGGAGTGAAATTAGAGCAGTCTCACTGAGTGAGACAACCTAACGCCAGAAATGTCTCCACAGGCTGTTGAGTAATCAAGTAGATGTTGTTTTACTGTGTTGTGATTGAGATTCTGACCCACTTTACACAGTGGTAAGAGTCAAATGCACGTTTTTTGCTTGAAATCACATCACATCACATCATCACCGTGAGTAGACAGCGGGACCTACAGCGGTGCCTCCTGCATCTGCTGCTCAGGACAGACGCTGTCACAGCGGCAGGAGCTACCACAAAGAGTCAGCAGGCAGATGGGTGGAGGCTAGTACTTTTCACACATAAATTTGGCATTTTCTAAACTCATGCCAAAGACACCACATCAGCCACATTACTGGTTTATGGCCCGGTAATGTGGCTTTGTGGGTTGAAATGTCAGATATTTTTCTTCATATTAAAAGTCTTTTACTCTCTACTTTGAGGAAGACTTAACGTTACATGTATTTGATCAGAGATGTTACGTCATCTTTAATGATATTTCTTGTTCTTCAATGTGTTGTATTAAAGTGTTTAAAAACCTACATAAGCTATTATATATTAGGGGTGTAAGGAAATATCTATTCATATAGATATTGTAATATTGCGATTCTAGTATGATGTCAATTTTCAGAAACACTATTAGTTTGTAGCAGTGGTTTATTTCATTTTTTTAATCCCCTGACAGCTATTGCACAAAAACTATTGCTATCATATTCTGATTGCACAGAAAAAAATACTTTATTTTTACCACTCAGATTTGATTGATATCGTGTTGTGTTCTTTATACTGTTTTCCTAAGATAAGATTTAAAAAAATACAATTTATTGCCTTGCCTGTATTGCGATGCACATTGTATTGCCAGATTCTGGCCAATACACAACCCTGTTTAACATTAACCACATTTACTGCCTTAACCAGATGCAACGTTGTTTTCTGCTGAGCATGTTTGGTGCAACAGCAGTCAAAGTTACTTTTTTCCCTAAGAAGTCTTCTAGCTATTTGCAACTGATTTCTTACTCTTAGAGCACAGCCCAGAAATGTGAAAATTTACTGAACATATAGTTAGAAGAGTAGTTGTATTTTTGTTGAGTAAACCAATGTGCATATCGCCTTGTGAGCTTCACAGTGTCACGTGTTAGAAACAAGATTGAAACAGCCTGTATGAGGAGAATGCAGTCTCAGCTTGTAGAAATATTTGTGTTAAAATGCAACATGGTGCGAATGTGGATTATGCTACAGGACGGGTTTGTGGAAAAATTTTGACCTTTCAAGAGTACCTCTGTAGCCTGTGTCGCTTAACTGCAGATGTCACAAGATGTTGACAGAATTTATGCATCACTTTGTGTGCTTGATATGTGGTGTGTCTCCTTGTGTCCATGATGAGCCCACAAGCAGTTTTAGGTCATTTAATTTAGCCGAGAGAGGAAAGTGCTGCTGAAAAGATGACTAAGTCAATCAGTTAGACAGAAAACTAATTAGTTTTTAGAATCCAGTAAACGTTAAAATCATTTATCAAGGAAAAATGCCAAACATACTCTGACTTTAGTTTCTACTTGTATTTTGATCAAAGCCTGTTTTGCCCACTTGTGTCAGGCTAGAAGTTGCAGATGCAAAAATGTGGTTAGATAGGTTTCGTTTAGTTCATTTTAGTATGTTAAACATCTCTGCTGTTCTTCCCAGCCCAGTGCAACAGGAGAGCAAAAGACAAAACCAACCCAGAACAGCGTCAGAGAGCTGAGAGGACTGGGTTTGTCCCCTGACCTGGTGAGTCGCCTGCTGTGATCACTTATCCTTCTATAAATGCTCCTTTTGCTGTGTTTGTGTCTGTGTTTCATGAATCATAAGAGTTTACCAAATGTCTGCAATATCATGGAAGCAGAGTTGTATGTTCTCTATGTGGAAGGTCATTCTGTGTTTGCAGAACAACCTGAAATCATGAATTCGACAAGAAATAATTCTCTGTAGGTTTTAGGTCCAAGGTGACCAAAATCATTTTGACATTCGAGGTGACAAGGTGGAAGTGACATTGAGCAGTATAAACACTGACATATTTCACAGTATACAGTGGCCTTCAAATGGGGCTTTATTGGTATTAATGGCACTAATGTGACCATAAACCACTACTTCCAGCCTCTAATGCTGCATTCAAGTGAAATCAGACAGACAGCAGGAGACACCTCATGAACGGCATGGGAAAAAGCAAACAGTCTGACAGAATGGAAGAACGACAAAACGAAGCACTCATGATCATGAGTTGCTACGATGATATTGTATTGTTTACAAAGAATAGGCTTAGAATAAAATATATTTAAAGAGATTATTACATGACAATTATGTTATGTAGCCTAACTTTTTTAGTTTTGCATGTAGCTGTTTTAAAAAAAAAAAAAGCTTCGACTTAATTTTTTATTGCAAACTTAAAATAAAAGTTGAATTCCCTTTGAAACATTACATTTTAGAGGACAGTCAGTTTTATCAGCTTTTTGTGTGACATTTCGATAGGTTTTCAGGCTGTGGTAGATACAGCTCCAGGTATTATTGCACCAAAATAATCAGCTTCTCGTTGATGAGATTGAACATGTTCTCTCCTTGCGTGAGGCATTTGAGGAGTTCTGTAACATCCGGTTGTAAATTCCATGGTGGAGGACGGCAAAAAGTTATAATATTTTAACCTCTGATGGCAGTACCACCTGCTGTGACCATTGCCAGCATTCTCTGCTGACCTCTTCAAATTTTACCATCCTAGTCTCATTTACTTTAATGACATCCAGTTTGCTGTCTACTGTCTGCCTGATTCCATGTGAATGAGCGTAAGTCTGACTTTGTGACCCTGCAATCAGTAAATCTGAGATTTAGTAGATCGTGTGCATTGATCTGTTATGCATTGTTATCCAGATCTACCTACATATTTAAGCTGTGATGCATTTCGTATATAATTACAGTTTCTTCTAAAATTATAATTTTAAACAATTAATATTCTGACCACATCCATTTATAATATGCAAATTACCGAATGCTCAAAAGGCAAAGCGTAGAAGGTGTTAAAAAAGGTGTTCATAATGTGATTGAATTTTAGCAACATATCCCCTCTTGTCTGTTGGAGGCAGTAATGTTAGTTAAGCTTTTAATGCATGTCTGATTTTGTTTGTGCATTTATTTTAGGCCTATGTGTGTGTAAAAGTGATAAGAAAGAAAAGAAGTTGAACTTAAATTTGTTACTGCAGAACAGAAGATAAAAACTGGTAAATTAAGTAATTAATTACAGTAGAACTCATAATTTGCTTTGTATAATGTAAAATTTACTGTTGCATAAAATCTCTGGAATTACAAATCATAATTCACAATAAATTCCACTAAATAAAACCAAAGTTATCATAAGAAAGTCTAACAAATGTTTCTGTCTTCTCATCTTTGCTGACAGATCATGTGTCGCTGCTCCACCGCTCTAGAGAATTCTGTCAAAGAAAAGATCTCAATGTTCTGCCACGTGGAACCCGAGCAGGTACTTCTCTGACACTGAGGCCAGTTTGTCTCGTCATCTTTGATGAAGCTGAGCCTCAGCTCTCTACTTGCTACTCTGAACTCACCGAGTTGTCTCTTCCCAGGTCATCTGTGTGCACGACGTGTCGTCAATCTACAGAGTGCCATTACTGCTGGAGAATCAGGGCGTGGTGGGCTACCTGAGCAGGAGACTGAATATGCCCATCGAGACTCGACCCAGGAAAATGCTCACTAAATGGAAGGAGATGTCTGACAGGTGAGTTCTCAGTCACCAGGTAAAAACTAAATCATCTGTTTAAAATTTCAGTAGAGCTGAAAATAAAATGTCTCACTCATCTACGTGCTGCCTTCACAGGTCAGACAGACTGCTCGAGCACTGTTCGATAGCTCTGGTTGGAAAGTACACAAAGTTTTCTGATTCCTATGCTTCTGTCATCAAGGCACTGGAGCACTCAGCCCTGGCTATTAGCCATAAGTTGGAGGTCAAGGTAGGTACATATGTATGTATATGTGTAGGTAAATAAACATATATATTGCCCTTATTTTTAGATGCGACCAGCAGCTCTATCCGGTCGTTATGTCGGACATAACACTATTTACTGAGTCCAAGCCCTGTCTTTCCAGTATGCTGCAGTGCTGAGTCCAGTGTTGTTTCAATAGATCTGAGTTTAAAAAACAAAAACAACAACAACAAAAAAACAATCGAACTTTAATTTTTCGGCTTTTCTAGCGATGAGAAAGACAAGAGGACATGACTGCAATTAATTAAGTATGTTAAATGATGAAGAGAAAGTTTGGCTTTTGTAAGTGGGTGTTTAAGTTAGCTAGTTAGCCTTAGCACCCACTTAGTAAGACCAAACTGACCCTGTGCAAATATCCTTCATAAAAGTTAATGTTTTTATGACGCTGCGATGTTAGGGATACCCTGATCCTAACTGGATGTAGACAGAAGTATCAGCTGTGCTCCTGCTTGGATAAAACAATAACTTCTATCAGGGCTATCTGAAAATAGTCAGTTTGGTTTTAGCAAATGGGTGCTAACTGAGCTAACCTTAGCACCAACTTGTAAAAATTAAAACTTTTTCTTCATTTGTTTAACATAATTAATCATCTGCTGCCATGTCCTCTTGCCTTTCTCATCATTAGATAAACAGCAGAATGAAAGTTCAAGTTAGTTTTTAACTCAGGTCTATGTTAACAACACAGGACACAGCACTGTGGCATGTTGAAAAGAAGGGGCATGTGCCCGGATGTAGTATTTTGAAAGGGTGTTACAGTCAGTCCACAAAAATTCCCCCCTCTTTGGTGGCCACAGTTGAAGCCTTAGGAAGCTGAAATTTGGCATGGAGGTCGTGTCTGTGTGTCTGTGTGTGTGTGTGTGTGTGTATCTGTGTCTGTGTGTCTGTGTGTGTGTGTCTGTGTCTGTGTGTGAAGGTATGAGTTTGTGTTCATGCCAGCTGACAAAAAGGGACCCTTTCACTCGTCACAGCTTGCCATTCCCAAACACTTAAGCCCCACCCCTTTCCACAATCCATCAGCTGTTCGTTGTAGACTCTTGTGGAGGCATCACTCCAGACAGCGTTTATAATTTCTTTACTTTCTTTCTTTCCAAATATACAGTAAAGAAAGGATTTAACATTCTCACAAGTACATAGTATTTTGCATCCCAACATTTTTTGCTGCTGGTCACAGCTATTGGGAATTCACACTCGTTTTTTCGGTTCTGTAAAGAACAACATGCTTCAATGTTTTTGTGCATCCCTGTGTTGAAGAAGTATAAATGACTTATCTTGTACACTCTTGTTAACCAACACACATCACTGTCATTGGGATAATCATGCTGAATCATTGTTGTCCAGTTCCCATGGGATGTAAACATGAAGTGTAATGCTTCTGTGAATTCAGTTGACCAGGGGCAACTTGGAGCAAGTGTTTTTTTGTTTAATCTGAAACTGGATTACTTTGATAATCAATGATTAAGCCCAAAACATGATTCTCATGCAAGTTCTGAAATTTTTAGGAGTGTCTTTGTTTTTTTATTTTTTTATTTTTTTTTTTTAATTTGTTTATTTATTTATGTGCTCAGAGTATAAGTGACACTGGTCATGTGAGAGATTAAGTCATGACCTGTAGAAGGAATGCTTCTTTGGGCCCAAATTGGAGCATTCAAGCACAGAATGCACACGAAGGGTTTCAAAGTATTTTGAATCAGAGAAAGTATAGTGTGTAGCGGACCCCAGGAAGAATAGCTGCGGTTTTTCCGCAGCTAATGGGGATCCAAATAAATAAATAAATAAACAATAAGTACAATAACTAACCTCTTGTCATTTTTAGCACGCATATGTGTCTGTCTTTCTTCTTGTGCAGTATGTGGGATCCTTTTCTCAGGTCACGTTTATCACTACAGAAGATGTTTGCCTCTTTTTAGAGGAGCTCTGCTAATTCTTTCCTTTGCAAATACCCAAATTAATGACTGATGTAATATTCACCTTTCTACATAAAAAATACAGACGCCGTTTGCAAACCTGAAAATACTGAGTAAAAAATTATATTCCACGTCCTGTAATGCATGTTTGTCTGGGTTTTAATGCATTTTTTGATGAGTGAAGGCTGAAGTGTTCAGCTTAAACTCGGGTTTAAAACGCCCTTAAAGAGTAACTTACCTCAGACTGAAAATCCTGCTTGTGCTGCCATCTAGTGGTTGCTCCATGCTCTGTTCTCACATTGTGCAGCACTATTATACATGATGTAGCCTGCAGTCACACAAGTACTGTTTGGCACAGTATTTTGTATTTGTACTGTACTTGAGAATTTCCATAAATGGTGCTCTATTTCTGCTCTGCGTTTTAGAGGGAAATATGGTACATTAAAACAGCTTTTAAACTATTGAGCTTCTAAATGATTTTATTAATAGCAAAGTTATTCAATTATTTCATTAGATCATTTGTGTGGTTGATTAGACCCATCTAGTTTGGGATTTACCTTAGGTCACCAATAAGAATGATTAAATTGTAACTTGTAACCTGAATAAAAGTCAGATTAATATTATTTTTGAGTCTTCTATCTTAAATTCTATCTGTTAAATTAATCGTTCATTGTGCATCACTGTGGCTGCATGTCATCTTCGTAAAGAGGGATACCAAAACAAAGATACCAACTTTGATGTGGGAAATATCTATCTGCATTTTTAGAACTGCCATCTTAAGTTTAAGTTTGTTCTCCTCAGTATATAGACTCTGCGTATCTGGAGCCAAGTGCTCTGCAGGAGGAACCGGTGAAATACCACGAGGCATGGCAGAGACTCTGCAGCGCTGAGTGAGTACTGAGGCATATTTTTTTTTGCAAATGATACGACCTGGGTAGTATATTTGTAGTTTAATGAACATTTTTTTTCCTCTGTCCTCAGTGGTGTTCTGGTTCCAGGCGGTTTTGGTGTCAGAGGAACTGAAGGAAAGATCCATGCCATCAGTTGGGCCAGGAACCAGAAAAAACCTTTACTAGGTGCAGGATGGCTGTCAAGACAGATATGATCACACTCTAGTCATCATTATCTTCCATATCTTAGGCTGATAAAAAAAAAAAAGTCTGATTGGTCCTGTTAAACTGATAGCTACCTCAATAACAGTGATCACTCCAACTGGATTGATGTGTGTTTCTCTGCAGGTGTGTGTCTGGGAATGCAGTTGGCTGTGTGTGAATTTGCCCGAAACATGCTTGGCTGGAAAGGTAACATTCATTCTCTCACAGTGTTATATTCACGTGTTAAAGAGAAGATTTTGTTTAATAACTGAAAGCCACAGAGACTAAAGAGAGTTATTATTTTATTCAAATTTGCTCTGAAGTTGCAAATCCAGTGGCCTTATTTTCCTATTACTGATTCTGTGAAAAGACTGCATAGCACAGCGTACTCACCTCTGTGTTCAAGCTGTGCTAGGATCACAGTGTTTATTGGTAGGCCAAGGAGGAACACAACTACTTCAAATTAAGTAGAATTTAGAAAATCAGATTTTAAAAATTTGAAGTGTGGCTACAGAATTTTTCAGTGTCTATTGGCTTGTTAGGACAGTTTTGCAAAACTGAAAAGACAGTGTAGAGGTTTATCGTTGATCCAGGGATGGTAGTTTTGCAAATCAGTCTTATCTTGACGTTCACTTTGTAGCTCCAGGGTACAAAGACTGAGACAATTGCGACACAGAATTTCTCCCAAATTCAGTTTTACTAAATTGTGTGTCCTGTCTTTTAATTTTTGTGAATTCTATTTTTTACAATTTACAGATAGCTTCTCAGTGTTCTTAAAAACCTACTCTTAAAATTTAGCTCAATAAATGTAATTATTTCCTCCTCATTTTAGAGCTGTTTTATTACGCCACTATTAACTAACAATTATAGATAATTAATAAATAAAGATGGAGTGAGGTTGTGTATTATTAAAGGATAATACTGCATGAACTCAAGAACACTTTGTGTACGTTTTTCTAAGTGTCACAACTTTTTGAGGTTTTTTTGGTTGTATGTCACTTGGATCTTGGCAGCGCTGAAAAGACTCACTGCAGTTGAGGATAAAAATGGCATGTATAGGTTGCATTTATACAGTCACACATGGAGAGCCATTCAAAGTGCATAAGGGGTTTTCAGAGATACCCAGACAAACACTAATCATGTAAAGAAGTGAATTAAAGTGAAACTAGACAATTTTTGGGGGTTGACATTGTCATTATGATGTATACCTGATTACACGGTGTAATAGTTTTTGAAAAACCACACCAATTGCTGCTAAATTGGCCTCCATTAAGCCCTGTTTTTACCATGATATTTTCTTTGCCACCAGGATGAGGGTTACGCGAAAAAATGTATAATCTTTCCTGACTGGCTGGTCTATGCTGCACTTGTTAGTGCAGGTGACGTCAGTATGAGCTGATGAGCTGTTCATGTCTCACACTCTGCTTTGCCTCTTCTGACTGTTGTCACAAAGCTGAGTGTGAGTGTCTGCAGGCCACACCATCAGTTGTCTCAAGCTTGAGCTGAGATGGATCAGTTTACTCCTTTGGAACTTTCCCTGCAACTGTTTTGTCTCGGTTCAAACTGGACTTAAATGAGAGAGGCGACAACAAATGAAATAAAATGCGAGCTGGCGCAAATGGCCGCAGCAAAGTTGTTTCCCAACAAGTCTCATGCTACAGCCAACGTTAGTTTGCTAGCTCATTGGCAGAAGTTACCAACTGCAACTTAAACACATTTAGTTCCTAAAGGAACTTCAGAGGGGAAACATTTGATAAAAAATTGCACATCCAGTGCCAATACTTTATTTTACTGGACCTTTTCTTCCTGTGTGATTGCACCTCCCTCAGTGTACTCAGTTACTTGTATTAGGCACTGATTTCATACTTAACATAACTGATTGCTTGTCTTTTTGTGTTTTGCACATAGATGCCAACTCAACTGAATTTGACCCAGAATCAAAGTATCCTGTGGTAAGTTCGTTTGAAAAATCAGAAACTGTCTAGTTTTATTGAGATCTGAGAAGTGCATTAAGTTCTGATTTTCCTGTTTAACCTGGCAGGTGATCGATATGCCAGAACACAACCCTGGGCAGATGGGCGGAACCATGAGGTTAGGGAAGAGAAGGACCATCTTCAAGACTAACAACAGTGTACTGCGTAAGAAAAACCTCACATCCACTTTCAGCTCCATATTGACTTGTTGTTGCGTCTGCCTCATGCTCACAGCTCTTCTGTATTCCAGGCAAACTTTACGGAGATGCAGAGTATGTGGACGAAAGGCACAGACATCGCTTTGAGGTACGATGACCTCGCAGCTCATCAGCAGCATTAAACCACCTGGTTGACAGTAGATTGTATGTTTTTGACTTTGGCTGTTTTACTTGTGCAGGTTAATCCTGAGCTCAAGAGTCACTTTGAGGAGAAAGGCTTCCGCTTTGTAGGTCAAGACGTCGAAGGGGAAAGAATGGAGATCATAGAGCTGGATGGTATGGACATAGAAATACTTTTTCTTGTGAATAACACAGTTTAGTTTGATGGTTTTCAAACATCAACATTTCAACAACAATCTTCCTCTCTACATTTTTTTTTTTTTTTTTTTTTAAATTCCTTGTTTCAGATCATCCGTATTTTGTTGGGGTGCAGTACCACCCTGAGTTCACTTCTCGTCCCATCAAGCCATCACCTCCCTATCTTGGTTTGCTGTTGGCTGCTGCCGGGAAGCTGCAAGGCTACTTACAGAAGGGCTGCCGTCTGTCTCCACGGTAAACATGCAGCGCAACATTGCATGGTTTCCACACAGCATGCGTTTCTGTTTTACAAGAGCAGATTGACCTTTTGAATTTTGTCTCCAACACAGGGATACATACAGTGATCGGAGCGGCAGCAGCACCCCAGACTCAGAGATATCAGAATTGAAATTGCCTTCCATCTCCAACGAGTAACCTAGAAGGTACACATACTTGGACATTAAAATATTCATGCTTGCATTTTTTTTTTTACCACAAATGTAATTATTCTTTAATCCTCCTCACTCTAGTGTACTACCTGTGGACTAAAGGAGACAGAACTAAAACAGCTGTTACAAGCTTCTGTGAACGAATCCTGCAATGAACTACTTCAATACTACAGAGATAAAGGAATTGCTATCCTACAGCTTCTTGGTGGGGTGAATTGCTATTCTACATTGTGGCCTTAGTGTAAATATGTACTGCTACAACTCTTGTAGCTTTTTCAAAACATGTCCCTGGGTTTCTTTTACTATGTGAATGGAAGATGATATAATAAAACACATTACACATCATAGTTGTGTGAATTTTATTGATTCAATGACTTACAACTTAGCCTTTATCTTGACAGAATTCACTGCATAGAAAGACATTTAAACATAGTGCAGATCAGGGCACGGTATGAGTTCACAGACGAGTGTACACGCCAGATACCAGGGCTAAACCCTTATTTCAGGGGGAGTGGCATTCTACAAGTTCATTCTAATTTAACAGTACAAATGTCGACACTTCCTCGCAGAAGCTCCACTGCCATGAACTTCCTTTCGACACGTACAACTGGACCTGAAGTTAAAGATAAATAGAAGTCAGTGCAATTTAAACATTAATTCTCAACACATTACTAAAAGGCTGATCTCAGTCCCATATCCGCAAGCTTCATCCAACAGTCATCATTGTATTTAAGTGGTCATCATTGATCAGAACAGCAATTTGTGCTACATGGCAAGGGTTTACATACCTTCTGAAATCATGGAGGGATGAGCTCACGCAGCCCAGGTATACCAGACTTGGATCATAAGCAGATGACTGCCTACAGAATAAAGATTGTTACAATCATGTGAACATCTTTGGCTTTAGTAACTGACTGCACCATTGAAACAGGGCAAGTGTTGGACAGCTGAGTGGCTGCTGATGGCACAAGGGGCCACAACAGTCAAAGACCACCCCATTTTCTTGCATGCACTTGGAGAACCTAGAGCTACTAACAAGCCCCAGTCCTTAGGATAGCATGCCAAATATAAGCAAAATATTTATAAAAAAAAAAAAAACCCAAAACATTACCTCAGCATGAGAGCTTCATTCAGTCACTTAGTGTGTCATCCATTGGGGTCATCTAAAAAAGCAATTTGTAAGTATTATTTTTTTTTTTTATCTGTACCCGCTTTGTTAAAATCTCTTTTACATTGTGGCTCAGGTACACATTATGTCTCAATCAAGACTGATCTCAGTGAGGGCAAGTTTATCGTCATAGCCAGAACTTTTCTGTATTAAATGTAGCTTAGAAAAGATACCTGCATGTGAAATGGTCATTTTCAGGATTTGCCTTTCCATCAGAGTAACCCCACACCTGTGAAAAGTTGGAGGAAAATGTTAGGGAGTCACTTTTGTAGGTTTGTTTAGACAACTTCAAAGTCCAAATGTCCTTTCCCTAAATGTTGCTGGAGCAGTCATTTTCAAACTGAACAGCGACCGTCGGTGAAAGTCTTCATCTCGGCTTCCTTTTGACCGTTCAATGCTACATTAAGAGCACAAACGGCTTCGATAGGAGCCTGTTGTATGGACAGTGTAGTACTGATGGGGAGGGGGGGACTTGCCTGCATTGTGTACACAAGTCCATGGATTGGATAGAGAGCACACATAACCAACTGAGCCTGAAGAGGGAACAAAAAAAGTCAGTGCATGTACAGTACATGTCCACATGAAAACAGTTTAACATGAGGATTTTACAAATTCTTTACAAGTATGAAATATGTGGAGAACGGAAAAAAGTCAACTACAGTTTGTTGGTATCAATGAATGGTTGCCGCCATTGTGCATATGAGCTAGGACCTTTAAATCAGTGATATCAAAAGCAGGTCTTTGCTGCTTAATTTCATTTATGGAGTTTTCAAGTGTAATTTATGTCATGCCTGAGGTGCTCAAATTTCAAATCGCGTGCATGCAAGTACGCTCCCATTTTCTGGTTTAAATTTACAGGGAGATCCTACAGTAACCCCAAACAGGTTAGACCAGGCATGGTGCATTACCATCAAGTAGCCAACGTTCATCGTCTGAGGGTACAAAGGTTTGCCTGAGAAGGAGTTGCTAAGGCTCTACCGTTTACGTTAGCCACGTGGTTCACACATATTAGCTTTTAAGCTAACAAAACGCTTAGCTGCAAGCCTTCACTTGATCCATCCAATATTTATTACTACAACAAGCTGGCGCAGTTTTAGTTGTTGTATGAAAGTAACGCATTATCAAAACGTCAAAGCGTTACGTAACTCAGTATAAGTTGGCCACAGACATAAGCTAACGTTAGCTGGTTTCTAACTGCAATTCGGGTAACGTTAGCTCAGGCTACACAACAACTGACATTCACATCAATTTAGCGAATAAATGTCACTCTTAGAAAGTCTATATACGCAACGCTAAGCGAAGAAAATTTAAGTGCGTATATATAATTTCTATAAAAGAGAACAAATCCAGCAGAGGCCTTACTGAACTTATGTCCACCGCGTAGAACGCTTCAAGAGGAAGAGGCAGAAAAGACTGCCTCGTGCTGTTATATAGGCTACGCTTGCGCCGAGCAGCAGCCCGCTGATTGGCTCATACAGCTCACGTGAACCCCGTGCATGACGGGATATGTATTTTATTTTACAAACGGTTCAGGAACCCCTTCTGCTGTCTTTGGTTGGTCACTAGACACATGAATACCAACGAGAAGAGAGACTTCGACATTTCGCTTAATATATTTTTATAATATAGAAAGATCAAACTAAACATATTGTGTGCCTTTATTGAACAAAACATACGGTACAGTCCGACCACAGCTGGAACCTACTTCAGAACCACGGACAGCAACCAGCCTTCAGTCACTGACTGGTTTTGAACGAACAGTGCAGTTATGACTCTTACTCGAAATATAGGCCTGTGTTATTTCATTACTCTTCCATGGCCATGAAAATATTTCAGATACACTGTTTGCTGGAATTTCACACAGCACAGACAATAATCTGTTTACATGGTGTTCGAAAGTATTCCTTGTCGCGTTGAAATTCCTCCAGCAAAATAAGCAGCCGCTTTAGGGCTAAATTAGAGCTTATCAGTTGTTTTTCCTTACGGCTTAAAATCGCTTTACAGATTACCCTGACTCTTTCATTACATACACAGTCTCTTTCAAGACTGCGGGGGGTTTATAGCCGTATTGTGCCGTGTAGTAGAGCATAGGTAAATCAATCACATGATTGCTGCGGTCGCTCCGTGCTCTGCTCTCTTCCTGAGCAGAAGGCAGCAGCAGCAGCAGCAGAAGCCGGGGCTCCATGTAAACACGCCGCGCGCAGGGCTTTGTTTCACACACACACGCTCACTCCGCTGATATTCCCTTTCTAGTCATGCAATGGATATTTTGTGGCAATACCAGTTCAGAATAATTTTGCTCGGGGATTCGACAGTGGGGAAATCGTCGTTGCTGAAACGCTTCACGGACGGAATTTACAGCGATGTGGCGGATCCGACGGTCGGGGTAGATTTCTATGCCCGCTCGCTTGATATCGAGCCCGGGGTAAAAATAAAGCTTCAGCTCTGGGACACGGCCGGTCAGGAGCGATTCAGGTACGAATCTGAAAAAAACAGTATTCAATAAGTATCGTTAGATTGAATATAGCCATTATCCGTTACCGATCTGTCGTTAAATAATAGAGAGGCCTTGGTTCGCTGTCGTGTTGACTGCTATTATAAAATAAAATCCTTTGTATTAAATTAAGGCCATTTCCTCTGTCATTATCTTGCAAAGAGGTGAGAGTAGATAGTGGGCAAAGAGGTCAAGAGAAGATAACATAGGCCTTCTGTAAGTGTCCTGTAGTAAAAACTGAATTGCATCATTGCATTTTTTCATGGATGATGGGCAGCCTCCTCATATTTAGGCCCCAGTTTGATCCCCTCAAGATACATACTGCACAGATTGTCTCTAGGGTAACACAAGGGTGAAAACTTTGTATCCTTAGTCTAGTTTTTGCATTCTACCCTGTTGCTTGTTCTGTTTCATGGGTCCCTGTTGTCATGGATAATTTCCTTTAAAGCACTTCTCTGTCTGGAGAAGCAGCTCCGCTCTTAGATCTGCTTTCCCTTTTGAAGCCCAGGCTTCAGAGGGTGTTTCCCATCAGGCTTCACCACACAGTCTTTCACTTCTGTTTTAACTTAATATGAGGTGTGTTGGTGGAATCAGTCAGCCATATACACCACTGGATGCAAAGGTCAGGACCTGTGTGTGCATGTGTAAATCAGGGTCAGTGCAGGGCTGGACATCTCAAATGTGGCTTTGACTTACAATTGAACATTTAGGCTACAATGTTGGAAATACCAAGATATATTAAAAGTATCACCATTAAGCCTGGAAATACAGAGATTTGATTTTTGGTCCATATCCCTCAGCTTTAAGCTTGACCAGGAGGGGCAACGACTTCAGAGTCTCAGACCTTATGAACTTCCGGGCTCACATGTTTACTTTCTGGTTTGTGGTAATTTGATTAATTTTTACCACATTTTTTGGCCCTGTTTGTGAAGGTACACAGTGTCAAAATCTAGTTTACCTCAACTATTTCAATTTATATTGCAAACACATGATGTATATAACTAAATACATTTACACTTGCATATAAAAGCTGACACACAACAACCATGAGTT
>JAPQLA010000008.1:21346841-21373267 GCA_029822935.1 Naso vlamingii | reverse complement strand
CATGTTTACTTTCTGGTTTGTGGTAATTTGATTAATTTTTACCACATTTTTTGGCCCTGTTTGTGAAGGTACACAGTATTGCAAACACATGATGTATATAACTAAATACATTTACACTTGCATATAAAAGCTGACACACAACAACCATGAGTTTTTAGCATAGGATTATTACTTAGTTTGGGGTCTTGTGTTTTCCATTGTGGGTGCTTCAAGACGGTTAGATACATTTAGAAAACATACGATAGGTAATGCACAGTGAATGGACCTTCTTTACATCATGGACATTCAAATATGAATGAAAATTAACAAGCAGTGAACAATCCAATTATCCAGTCAGTGAGTCCAATGTTAAGTAAGTTCTGGTGGATACAAGTATAGTAAAGCAGAATCTGGATCATATCAGAGCTGTAAACCTGAGACTGTCAAGAGTCACAAAAAATGAACATGAGACTTAACTTGGACTTGACTGTTACTTTAAGACTTGGCTCCGTAACGGCTTGGCTTAACTTGCTTCTGAGCTACTACGAAGCCTTTGCTTGCAAGTCACATTAGTACCGAAGACTTTCAGAAATGCTACTTCAAGATAAATTTGTCTTGAGTTATTAACCTGTCCCTATCTACCCTCTAGGTCCATCACAACATCATACTACCGTAACTCGGTGGGTGGGCTACTAGTCTTTGATCTCACCAACCGCAAGACCTTTGACCATGTGAGGGAGTGGCACAAGGAGGTGAGTGAGCACATCCTGCCTCACCACATGGTTTACATCCTCATTGGCCACAAGAGCGACCTCAACAAGGACCGCAAGGTGAGTCGGGACGAGGCGGAGCAGCTGGCGGCCGAGCTGGGTATCCGTTATGTGGAGACATCTGCTAAGTGCAACAGCAATGTAGACCGCGCCTTCGAGCTGCTGACGAAAGACATCTACGAGCTGATGAAGATGGGGGAGATTGTCACCCGTGATGGCTGGGACGGGGTGAAGAGCGGCCTCACGGCCAAGGTCCTCTACCCAGCTGAGGACGAAGAGGAACTGGCTACCGCAACCGCTGAGAAGGGCTGCCACTGCTGACTGAGAACTCTCTGTGTCCAGGCACTCTCCATGTCACACCAACAGCTCACCTCGTCTCACAACTGTCCATCAAAACCAAGTCACTTGGGCTCAGCACCCTGTGATATCACCATGCATCACGTCCTCTCCTTGTGCTTTGTGCCCTCTTTGTGCGTGGGTTCTTCTGCCAACTGGGATTTCCCTCGGTGGGGGGCACTGTATATCCCAATGTGTACCTTGTAGGCAAGTTGTATCTCTAAATTCATGTGGTGTACCATGAGCCAACCTGTTTTGGGCCTTGTTAGGTTCGTAAAAAAGAGAAAGCGTGCTGAGCGGATTAGGTCCTGGGGCTTGGAATGTAGCCTTTACTCCTATCACAGCCCTGGAGTGATGGACTACAGAGTATACGGAAGGTGCGGATAAATCCATGGACAAAGATGTACCATCGATGTATGGTTGTGCAATGCTTTGCCTGCAATTTTGTTTGACTGTAATATTGTAAATAGTAATGAAATTTATCAAGATGAAAGCAACAGGTCCACAAAAGCTGTGTAATTGATAGTATAAGCAGACACAGTGCACTCTACAATAAGTGTCACTATATTAAATCAATGTGCTCCTCCTGCAACTGTAAGCTTCGTGTGCACTTATGCCAAACTGACTTAACCTTTAATCATCCTGTGAAATAATGAGTAATGTTTTTGGACAAGAAAAAAATAGATTATTTTTAGTTTAAGTGTATAGGCTACTGTAATTAGAAAAAGTGGTCCCAGTTAAGTATTTGTATTATAGTATCAACAAAAACAAGACATCAAGTGTGTCTCTTCTCAGTCATTTTAGCTTTGTTGGCGTTGTCAGCAGTAGAAAAGATGTTTGATTAAGAACAAAAGGGAGTTTGAATATCACCTGCACCTCTGACAAACAGCTTTTTTCTGTCAAAGTACACTAAAATAATATTCTGTTTAAACCTGAGAGCTGATGATGGATAACAGCTTATTAAATGCAATGGGGTGGACATACTGCATGGGCCACTTTTGTGTATGAACTTTATTTTGTATTCTCAAGGTTTCAGTAGGAAATTAGCAACTTTCAATTTGCAAGTCTGGAGAAAAGTCAGAGCTCCAGGCAGAGCTAGATTTGTCAAACCTTAGAATCCCACATCAACATGGCAGCATACACAAAACATAGATGCATACATGGTTTTTACAGTCCTCCAAACTCACCAGAGTTCAGTTTATCTAGGGGTGCAGCATTCCAGGAAACATGCAGCAAAGCCACAGCAGCCTGGATTTGTTGTGGCATTTGGTATGACATGTCATTGTCTCTTTCACCCGTATTTCTGACCACCTATTTTCTGCCTGACAAAATGTTTGATTTAATATTTTTAGGGTCTAAAAATAATATTTGAATGTTATGGAAAATAAGGTCTTTTGTTATGGAAAATAAGTATTTTTGCTGTCTTTCTCAGAGTCAGATGAGAAAATGTAAAAATGTGTCAGAACAGAGCTGGCAATAAGCCTAGCTTAGCATTAAGAGGGAAGGCGGGGGTAAACAGCTCTCCTTATGGCTCAAGAAATGTGCTTGATGAAGACAAGCCAGCCTCAGTAACTTCCCGGTGTTGTGTCAGTGACTTCAGTGAGGTTAACACGTGTAGGAAATTTGAGAGAAATGAAGAAGAAAAAAGTAAAGCGAGTCTCCCGAAATATTAAATTATGTCCTTAAAGCTAAAAATGCTTGTTGTTACTCATGAAAGTCTGACAGAAGAGACCACCTATTCCTGTTGAATATCAAGGTCAGGATTTATAGTAACCTTTATATAAATCTCAAATGTAATTTATCAACTACCATTGACATACCATTGACATAACTTAAACTTACGAGTATTTTGGATTTCCCACCTTGTGACACTTACACCAGCTGTAATGGAGCCTCTCTTAGTCAGCTTGCAGTTTTAGCACTGAGTTGTATTTATGATGAATGCATGTCTGCGCACACAACTTTCAAACTAGTAGCAGTAATTACCTTTGACATAGAGGATCATGTGTAATTGCAAGTCTCCAGAGGCTGTTGACTGCAGATGCTATTAATCTGTTGTTTACAGGTCATGGGTGTACAATCGACTACAGTACACTTTGGCTGGGAACTCACCTCCCTGACCACTGCTCATTCACTTTTCACCAGCATCTCACCAAGAAAACCTGTTCACATACACAGACTCACTGTAAACAGCAAGAGATTATGCATTTGACATTTTTTACTTTGTATTCATGTGACCGCACTGACATTTTTGTCTTTGAGCTGATAAAGGCTGTATGGGGGATCTAGTATGTGGTTGGAACTTAGTATTTGTGAAGGAATGTATTCATTTGCACCCTACCTTTATTTTATATCTCTCTGTTGCCACGATGTGTACAACAGTGCACATACTCTATGCTTTTTGTTGGCTGACAATCAGATTTTAACATTTGTGTTCTTGTCGCAAGTGAGGGCTTCATCACATGGGTGTTATGCCTTGAAATCTTGCTAAATGTCTTTGCAGCATTCCAAAATCTCCATTTAACAACCAGTCTTACTGAGTTTGATACTACAACTACCTTCCTCACTTCTCATCTTAACAGGGTTAAATGTATGATATTGTTCAAATTTGTATGTTGCTTTGAATTTGTATCGTGCCGTTAGCAAACTGTTCTCTAGTGAGCATGATTCCCATTCCTTAGTACTGCACGTCAGAAGGGGCCCATTGCACTGCGGCCTGTGAAAACACAGCCTCAGAACTTTGGAAAGAACTGGTCAAATTTAAAGGACAGGACTGGAAAGACAAAAAGAAGACATGGCTCATTAAAAGACTGACTATGGGAAAACATAAGCTAATTCCTCATTTACTGTCACTAGATGCCTGTATATGCACCAACATTAAATAGCTGAAAATTTTAAATAAAATTATTTGCAACTACATTTGTAATGTGACACATTGCAATCTTACAACAGTGGCCATCCTGCGTAGTGATGGTGATGACAATAATGGTGGCTGATCTTCAGTTTAGGTCCAGCCTGTCTCTTATTGTGATGTTAAAGAAGTAGTTCCACAATTTGGGAAATGGGCTTATTTACTTCTGCCTAAGAATTTGATAACAAAATTGATAGCAAATGGGTAGACTTAACAAAAAGACTGGAGGACGGGGAACAGCAAACTTTGCTCTGTCTAGATTCCATTACCTCTAAAAGCATTTCATTCCTTCAAACTAATGCTTACCTTGTATCTTTTTTTTCTTTGAACAGAAAAATAGAATGAGGTTATTGTGTGAGCTACATGCTGCAACCATTTCTTGGTAACCAACAGCCAGGAGCACTTACTTTCCAGGTTCTTGTCATCACATTGAGGTTGCCAGTACCACCCTCTTTTGTAGATGTACACTAACAACCAACCATACAGTCCGAATGCTCAGAAGTCCGAGCAAATGGATAAACTGTTTGTTGCTCCCAGGAAATGGTTCCGACACAAGTTAGAAATATGATATAAAATGAGTAATTAGTGACCTTTAGAGGTGTTGGCACACATATTTGACCTTTGTTCAGAGTCAGATCGCTGCTTCCACTCAGTGTTTGCTAGGCCAACCACATTTGGCTTAAAACATGGACATGAGAATGGCATCAATCTTTTCATTGAGCTCTTTGAAAAAGAAGTGTACAAGCAAATTTCTCAAAATGTGAAGTATGCCTTTAATAGTGTATTTTTTATGTTGTCTACATTCAAATGATCCAACCAACCAACCGATCGGGCCTTGGTGCCACAAAACATCAGCAGCTTTTTGTCCTGCGCAATGGTATATTGCACAAAACTTTTCAGCTCCTGATACCATGGCCACATATCACATCTTTATTTAATAAATTGTATTTATTTTATATATCATGTATAAGGGATTTTCCTTTTATTTGATGTGATTTTATCAATTAGATTAAAAAATAAATGTATAACAAATCATGTTTGGACTCCAGGTTTGTTGTTTTTAAACTGGGGTTTGGCGCCCTCCTCTGATACATGTGAGCATCACCATGACCTACATTGGCTACTCTAATATTATTAATGGAGATGAATGTACAGTTTTTTGTTGTTTTTTTTAGGAACAAGTTCACCATGTCTCCAAATTCACCATGCCTCCTTTCACTCCTGATTATATTTTGTAGCTCATATTAAGAAATTGCTTGAGGTCAAATTAAAGAAAACAAACTATAAAACAAACAAACAGAAAACAGGTAGTTCAGCTGAGAACTCCCTTTTGGCAATGGATGTTACAGAAATTAAATGTGTTTCATATCTCAAATGACAAGATGGCTTTTATCAACACTTTACTTTGGTCAAGTGTATATTAGCTTCTTATATAATCCATTCCACATCATAACATATTTTAAAGGGCTATAAGCAATAAATTCAATTTAAATGCAAACAGAATCTGGAATTTCTCTACACAGAGGGCCAAGTACATCCTGGCAATGTGAAGACGGTTTTTAAAAAGCATTCAGATTAGATTAGACAAATTGTATGTACAATGTCAGTATTTATCCTTTTTATTTTTTTTCCCTTTTTATAAATTTTCCCGAATGTATATTTGATAAAAGCCTAGATTAACTATGTAAGGCTGATTGAAATGAAAGAGAAAAAAAACAACAGAAAAAGGTTTTCATGATGGCTTCGGTTTACTTTTGGATCGAATTCATCCAGACATTTGGACGCTTGTATGAGTTCTTCAAATTTCCCACATTTTTGAACGCAACATTTGTTGGAAATGCGAAAAGCAACCAACGAGAGCAAACCATATTAGATTGTCCCGCCCTGTTTTACCCAGCATGCTTTTCGGTGGCTCAGCCCTCGTATTCAAATTCGCTCAATGTTTTATTTAAATGTACTAAAGACAACATTTTTTCCAATAATACTTGTTGGAATATGTGGAGTTGTTACAACATGGCCAAAAACACTCAAAGACAGCGTCAAATTTGCTGCTTGTCAACCTCTGAATGAGGAGCATGTTTCCACTGTTCAGAAAGTGAGATGTTTACGTGCAACAGTTAAAAAGGGCTTCTGCTGAGAGTGGCACAGGGGGAGTGGGGAGATCCACCTCCTCTGCGGAATCGCCATCAAGAGATTTCGGAAGCACAATTTTTAAAATAGGGGCTGCCGGTGACCACTTGTCCGGGCGCCCCGCTCTACCTGGTCAAAAACAATTATGTGAAACGTAGGTGAAGGCTGACATGTTCGAGATGTGATGAAGTTGACGTGAATACACACGATGAACTTGCTTTCAAACATTTTGACAGAACCATTACTGACTCCACTCATGGTCATAAGAAGTTGGTGAGGTACAGCTGCTTAATTCAAAGAGCTGAGAATGAAAACTATAATTCACACCGATTCTGACAAATTACATGTCAGACCTCGCTTTATGGTCGGGGTCAGGCTAAGCCTTTAGTTATAGGGCCCTTTTAGGATCTTTAGAGCCTTAACCACGTTGCTCTACGCTTCTCCCTTTACATTGTCATACAGTGTATTCAATCACAACATTAGAACAGCAATATTTCACCAAATGATTAAACGACAAGCATACTACACCAAACCTATGCTGTCAATGGTGTGTCACCAAACGTGATATACCGTTACTTTTGGTACAGTCACAACTTAGGCTGCGGTTGATTTTCATAGTTCAGAAGAGCGTGATAACAAGGCAAGCGCTGTTCAGCAGGAAGTCAAGCTACATCAGCAAAGTGCGCATGCGCCGCAGCTCTCCAAAATCTAGGGCTGTGTTTCTCTTCTTAAAACGGTAAGGACAAGCTATATTTTACAATATGCTTTTAAATATACTTGGCTGTAAAGTATCAGCCATTCTTACGACAACACCGATAGTTTTAATAGGGGGGTTCGGGTAGAGTGCGGAGGGGGTTCAGGCAGCGAGGCTCGTCCAGAATGGAGGGGCAACGCCGTCGCCGTGCCGTTGTTTGCTGTACGTGCCGCCGCACAGGGAGACGTCATTTTGAGGGGGAGCGGAGAGTTAAAATGCAGAGTTACGAAGGGACGCACGGTTCAGAGACAAGCGGCACGTAACCGTCACACTGTAAATGCAAAGCTTTACCCGTCTCGGACAGTATGGTTCACAATATTGCCCAATTTCCCACACATCAAGTTACGCCCTCGCGTTAGCCATAATGGCTACCGTGGAGCCCAGACTGAGTAACGTTAGCTGTGTGCTTCAACAGCGAACAGCGGTCAGGTGCCTAACGATAACTTAACTGCAGTCGTGATAAACCACACAACTTTAGGAAATAGGTGTCTGTCAGCTGCGACAAAACTGATGGATTTTGCCCCGACCTTAGTTTGTAGGTGAATGATCTTATTACTTAATCCCATGTCAGTTAGCATCTCCGAAATTACGGAAAACTGCGGTTTCTGTCCTCAAACTGGGGGGTAACGTTACAAAGCACAACGGTAATAATGTTACAGTTTTGCAACAACAACAACAACCCCGAAAAAATCTGGTAGTTCTAAATACCGGGGCTTTATTAGCAGCCGACACAGCCTACAGAATGTGGTTTTAAGATAATGTACCTTTCGTTAAGGTTTTGTGATTTAATGTAATTTATGTGCGCACTGAATTTCTCAAATTTATTTTATTGAAGTTAGTATTGTTCGTATTAGACGTGAAGAATTTGAGTCAGACGAAGCATTTCTGAAAAGTTAATTAAAAATGAACTCAGTGTTAGATATGAGTTTACTTAGTACGTTAAAAATAATTTATAGCTAACTAATGTCATAACGTCACTAGATCAGTGTGGATCGGTGTCGCGAGAAAACGGCCAAACTGAACATAATGAAGTTTGGTTCATTGTTTTGTTCATGTCAGTGAGAGAAGCTGCTGTGAAAGGGTGGATTTTTTTATGTCACGATGCCTGCAAAATTCAGATATAGGGTTATGCAGCTACTTCTCTGTCCAGCTTGATCTTACATTTATTTTAAAAATATCTTGGCTTAAACTCTAAAAACAAACAGTAGTTTTGAATGTCTGTGTCATATTGCTAACATTTAATGAGAACCTGAGAAATATATCAGCTTCATCTCATCTTCCATGGTATGTGATGGATTCACCTGTTTTTTTCAGATGAACAAACTTCTGGATAGCTGTCTTATGAAAGCGTCCCCTCTCTGTAGTCTACCCTGAGTGTGATGGCGACCACCGAGGAGGTCACAGTGTCCATGGGGGAGGTGGTGATGGTGAAAACTGAAGGTGAAGGAGACCCAGAAGACCCAAATAAAACTCAGGTCATCCTCCAGCTCCAGCCAGTCACCACTGGGTATGTACAGAAACCAGGTGTATCCTCACGGAGACAACGTAAGGCTGGCATGGGGACGGAAGCTACCATTTATTTCAACACAACAAACACATCTACAGGAATATCAGATGTTCAGCTATTATTAGGTTCTAATTAAAGTGGTACACAGTGCTACTTATGGATACTTAAATGTACAATATGTAGACAGTATCATCTTTACTACCAAGGAGAAATGTGACAGTGCCATATGTTTCATATGTTCTTTACAGAGATGAATCTGCCGAAACAGATGCAGCTGTCATGGCTGTTGAAGCACAACCAGGTAAGAGATTGTCAGATTGATATTTGGACCATTTTAAAGCTTTTAGTGATGCATACATTTGGCAAATTATATTACTATTTTTTTAAAAAATTATTATTTCATTGACAAATCAAATTCAGTCTCCTCACTGTAAAATGCTGTTTATTCTTTTGATTTTTTTTAGAACAAACTGAAGGAGAAGATGTTGAAATTGGCTGTCCCATCACATGTGGTGACAGTAAAGCTTTGTTGCTTGTGAAGAAATTTGTGTGCCCAGGAATCAATGTGAAATGTGTGAAGGTTTGTATTCTTGTTCTTGTTCTTTTTCAAAGGACCCTTATGCCTGAAAGACAACAGAAATCATGGTTGGAGAGAACAGTTAGAGAAAGGGAGAGAAATCAAGTTCACCATTCAAACCTGGGTAATGTGTGGCTTTCAGTGTATATATCTTAAGTGATTCTCTTGCAAGAGTCTTTTAAATCTGTCTCCACCCTGATTGAGGTTTTTTTGAATGGAAAACTTGATTTCTCTCCCTTTTTGTAACTGTTCTCCTCTCTAACCCTGATTTCTGTTGTCTTTCAGGCATAAGAGTCCGAAATCGGACACATGGAGTACATTTGTCATTTTGCTTTTAGTTGTTTCTGGTGTTTCATCATTTTTCAATGAACTTATTTGTTAATTAACTAATCCTCTTCCTGCTAGTATGAAGACCAGCTGATCAGCCCGAAACAGTTTGTGCACATTTCTGGAAAAGCCACTCTGAAAGACTGGAAGAGAGCTATCAGGATAGGTGGAGTCATGCTAAGGTGAGGGGACTTACTTATTTACATAACTGTGAGCCAAAAGACATTTTCACACCTCTTTGTGTGCTGCTTGGTTGCTCTACACTAGGAATGGGCATAATTAATCGATGGCCAGTAATTGATTGTTAAGGATTTTGTCGATCACGTGATCAAGTGATCGATCAAATGTAGGTATCAAATAAGGACGCATCATATTATCGGTATCAGCCAATATTGGCTTTAAAATTAAATATTGGATATCGGCTAGCACACCAATATCCACTGATATAATAATATAAAATGTTGTATAAAATAATGTATAAAATGTTGTTGGATTAAAGACGTAATTGAGGAAAAATGTGTTGTATTTTGTATTTTCTGCCATAGGCCTTTTTAAAATAAAAAAAAATCATGATTAAATCAATAATTGATTGTTAATTTTCCCGATGATCAATCAACAAAATTTCTTCAGAAGCCCATCCCTACTTTACACAATGTCATAATTAGCCATCATCACAGTCTGCATGCCAACCTGAATATGTATTACTGCTGACAAAGAACAGATATTCTGAATATGTGTCCAAAACAATGACAAAATCAAAGCTTTATACAAGTGAATGAACTTGAAATCATTCCATCACTTCTAAGATGTAAAGTAGATGACTGACTCTTAGCTTTTTATTAAACTTCCTGTCTCTTTGATTGATGGAAAGGTTAAATGTCTAATTCAAATTAAACAATCTGGAAAAAATACGTTTGTAATCATATCAGGATTGTAACAACTACTGGAACTACTCCTGCGTACTTTATTAAACAGAATACTCTAAAAATAGAAAGGGGGCTATAAAAGACACTGCGATGAACATTTATCTCATCTGAGGTCAACACTGTTATAAAACACGAAGTCTGCGTCCCCTCTTCCTGCCAGAGTCATGCGCCCTGTGGGCTTGGAACAAAGTGCGCCTGTCACCTTCCACAAATTAATTTAGGAGGTCTCTGTGAGTTGTGGACACCACAGTCTCTGATTTTCCGCTGCTTGGCCAAGTTATGTCCATTTCACTTTCTTGTGACTGGACGTTAACCATGAGCAGCTCTAAATCCAAGCTGGGATAACGGTTCTTAAAGGGCTTTCTGCCCTCTTCTCTTGAGGCAGTCTGGCTGGTATTGCTGGGTGGTTGAAAGTTGCTGTGGGCACTGACTGTTTTAAAAAAAAATCTGCTTTTAATCCAAACCTGTGTTTTCTTTTCCTTTGATGGTAAGTGTATTTCTTTTAATGCATTTGCATACGTTGCCATTATCCACTAACAAATACATGACACCAGGAAATGGGTGAACCTTCCTTTTCAGTGAGTGTGGGTGACCCTTCTGTCTCTGTTGCTACTAGTTTAGGTTCAAGACACCATAAAATGCAGTGTAAAAGACGCGCTTTAAATACCTTCTTTTTTTTCATCTTAAAGGTGAAGTTTGGTTTTTTGCACATTAAGCCTTATTTATAATAAGGATATTTCTGAACATACTCGATGTTCTACAGTATTATTATCACAAACGGTGCAGTCCTGAGAGCTGGAGCTCTTTGCTGACGTCACCGCTAGCTGAAAACAATGGCAGAGCATGTGCACTCAGACAGTCCATCGAAAAACATAATAAAAGACATGAAACTGGCCAAATATTTAGCGGTGTCCTCTCATGTACTGACACTAAAACACAAAGGTAAACATGGATATTTAACCTCAAAGCAGCTCTTTCAGCTGCTTCACGTAACAAACAAACAAGCATTTCCTGGTCATACAACCCTGTTTAGCTTTGTGTTTTAGTGTCGGTGCATGAGAGGACACCACTAAACATTTGGCGAGTTTCACGTCTTTTAAAACGAGCCCTTATAGTATTTTTTGACAGATTTGTCTGACTGCACATGCTCCTCCGTTGTTTTCAGTTAGCAGTGACGTCATCAACGAGCTCCAGCTCTCAGAACTGCACCAGTTCATCATAATAATGCGGTAGAACATCGTATATGATCGTAAATATCCTTATTAAAAGACTTAATGTGCAAAAAAAAAACAAATTTCCCTTCAGAAAGTGGGGTACATCCTATATACCGTTGCAAACATACCAGTAGAAAATGACTGACGCATTTTATTTTACCCAAAAGAAGGCTCTATAATCGAGCCAAAGCTTTGCCACAGACATGCACCGTCATGTCTGCCTGTGCAGCCACCGCCGTCATGGCCACAACTATCATTGTTACTGCAGGCTGAGCCTAACCAACTACCATCTAGCAGGACTTAAAACTTGACATGGTGACAACAGATGGTACTACAAAGAGCAACACAGCTGCACAGAAACTGCGTGTTGTGGACTTTGCTTTACACAATGGAAAATAGTTTGGATCGACTTAGAGTTGGTAAAACAAAAGTTTTTGTTATTTTTGAAGTGAGAGAGGCAGTGTTTTTGCCTTTTATGTTGTACCTGATCCAAAACCAAGGACGTATAATTTGTGTGCGCTCTGAATGTGTTTCAAAGGAAAAAAATAGATTCAAATAGTTTTGAAAAAAGTTGTATATACGTTTATATTAATAATTAGCCATAGAAAACCTATTTTTCCTCTAGGAGACACCCAAACACAGACTGCATCTTATATACCGGGGCAACTTGTATTCCAGATTTTACAGTGTGTGTCTTCCACAGAAATATGGCAGATTCACATTTGTGTATGCAGAGATAAACGAATATTCTATTCTGCTTTTGCACTGGGTGCTTTCGTGATCTTTTAATCTTCTCATAATAATCTCTGGCTGTTTACTTGGTCAAGTCCTCTCTATCAATCTGTTGTCATGCAGTTTCTCTATCAGAACTTCCAAACAAATGGAATGACTATGAAGGCACTGCTCTACCAATCAGAGAATGCATGTGCATGATGACAGGTGGTTCAGAATTTGACACTTGCATGTTTACCTCTGCAAAATGTCTTTAATCTGATGAAAGTTTTCAGTGATTAGAGATTTTAACTTCACTGTTTATGTAGACAGTAAATAAAGTGATCTGATTATGACATGCATATACATGCATCAAGCGTTTAATCAGACTTGACCATTTTGCCATGTTTTTCAGAAACTGCAGAAGAAGAAAAGGCTTTACTTTCGCCTGTGTTGTAAACAAATACTGCTGTTTCTGCCTGGTCGCTGCACACCTTCAGCTATTTCTCTACAGGCTCGGCAGTTCATACTGCTTCCGGAAAAACAACAGTATTTGTTGGAGACAGGGAGGCTCAGTATGCTCTCCTGTGAACTGTATCGCTTGCCGTGGCTTGGACATAAGCTTTATCCCCGTGAGTAATGTTAGACGGGGGACAGTGGTAGCCTTCTGCTTCTCATTACCAAGAAAGGACGCTGCTGCGCGGCGTGAGCTGCACGAAGCGTTGATAAGCGGGATGGTGATAATTCAAATGTCCAAGCCATGATGGCAAGTGATACAGCTCACAGGAGAGCAGACAGAAATACAGCAAGCTTCCTCATCTTGGGAACATAAGGGAAGACAACTGCAGCAAGGATAATTTTACCCCGACCAGAGAGACACGATCGGAACAAGTGTGCACGTGGACAGCGGTCGAAATAATGATCGGCATAAACCACCCTTCTCATCCAGAATGAAAATTCTTTCCAAACGGGCCATATCGGATCAGAATCTTCTGAATGACATGTTTACATGAAGCATTTTTATTCAGATCAGGCTTTTATTTCGATTATTTGTGTCCACGTAAACATTGCTACTAAAACATGACATAAAGGATGCAAATATTTTTGGCAGCACTGATGGGATCAGTGGCGGCTGATCAAACTTTTTTTCCCCTTTTAATTTTCCAACTGTTTGACACCCTTTATGATTTCTTCCCTCCAGAAAAATGATGGATTCAGGTCAGCTGGACTTCTACCAGCACAGCACACTGTGCACCAACACGTGTCGCAGCACCAAGTTTGACCTTTTAATCAACAACACACGGTTCCCTCCAGACGGCACTGGACTTACCACTCCCACATCCTCTCAAGGTGAGAAAACAGAAAGGTCTTGACAAAAACAGGTTCATTCAAAATGCGGTATCAACCGTCATAGTTGTGTATTGTATTTATATATTTGAATATTGCTTTATCGGTCGGTCAGTCTGTCAGTTTTTATTATATAAGAAAGACAATGTCAGTTTAGTTTGACAAAATAAAAATGTTTTCCATGTACAAGTTACATGTTTGCTGCCCCTATGAGTACGACTGAAGACTTCTGAAACGCTGCATTGTTATACCAGCTGGAGGGAATGCTTCATTGTGGAAGAAGGGCTTCCCTCCCTGTCTACAGTTATTTTGTCACATTACCTATCACCATTACCTATTACCATTACCATTACCTACCCTCTACCTGTGTATCTAACTAGCCCTTTATTTAAACCATCAGTCAATCAATCAAATGTATTTTTGTATAGCCCAAAATCACAAATTACAGTATGTCTCAGGGGGCTTCACAAACTGCACAGATGTGACATCCTCTGTCCTTAGACCCTCTCACCAGGTGAGGAGAAGCTTAAAAAACCCTAAATCGATGGAAAGAATCAGGGAAAAATAAGAAACCTCCGAGAGAACCGCAGAGGAGGGATCCCTCTCCCAAGGACGGACAGACGTGCAATAGATGTCACATGTACAGAACACAACAACAAAACAATCACAATGTAGTTGCTACATCTTGGATTCTAAGAGTATATAGATCCAGAAGGAGGTGAAGTCTACGAATCCAGAAGCACAGTCTGTAGGTCAGATATGTGATCAAAACGGTCGTGCAGTTCACAGAACTAGAGGCATGCAAAGTCTGTTAGTCGTGGCAGCTGTGGGTAGTACGGACGAGGATCCCAGGCTACAAAACATAACTTTTAAGCAAGTCTCATTTGTTGAAATCTAATTTCTGGAGATGAAATGAGGGAATTCAAGCACACTAAACTTCATTGACTTAATGTAGTAGTCTAAGTTAGCAAAAATCTGCATGCGAAAGTTTGCAAGCAAATACATATAATTAGCACAGCCAGACTATTTTTCAAGTGAGAATTAGTCTGGTACCTCTCAATTCACTATTTATTTCAGAGGAGTAGTACCAACAGGCACAAACAAAACTGCTTCTGGACACAACTGGGTAGACATACAACCAATCAGAACTGCTTACCCCGTTTTTCACCTTGCTGGCTGGTGCCATGTTTGTTTTGAGAGGAATTCCAGGCAACCGAAACCCCCAGCTTTTGAAAACTACGCAATGTTAAATTAAAGGAATATTCTAACAGGACAGATAACAGCCATGGAGACCCGGCAAGTACTGTTTTTGTGATTACTACATGCAGGGAATAATAGGAGTTTAAGTAGGAGTCTTTCTACCGAAACTTGGACTCGGCACCCTTGCATACAACACGACAGGTTAAAAAACACTGGACGAAAGCACTAAAACTGACATAAATAGCTAACATCACAACACAATACAAGAATGTTTATGTGATAATTTCACAGCTTTGGGAAAAGTAACATTAGCCGTGCCGCTGTCTGTAGGCTACAATTCGTGTCAGCTACCAGGTACACAGACCAGTGCTGCTGGCTCTTCTGCGCTCCTCAATGAGTCATCGCATAAAGCCCACCCCACATGAGATCAGTGGCTGCGATTGGCCTCGCCTGTTTTCGGCTCAGTGGAAATAGCCTTGAATGGGATGGTTCTCAGACCATTTCCACTGAGTGAGTTATGGGTCTGGTTTGTCCAGCTAGGTGTTGAGTGCAGTGCTTTTTGACTGTCGACCCTCACATCTCAGACACTGGAATGTCCATGTAACAATGCATGTTCTCGTGTAAATTGCAGCTCAGGTGGTCCTGGGTAACGGCGGTGTAGTGGGCGAGGACAGGGCAGAGAGTGGGAAGGTGGACTGGAGCTCAATCTCACTGGATTCTGCAGACAAGAAGGAATCAAATGAGATCTCAGGTCACAAAGGGCGTGCATCCCAACACAGAGAATTAATCTCACAATAATAATCGTTTCTGTAGAAGATAAGACACACATGAACACAGAGCCACCTGAGACTTGTGTGTATGTTGTCTGTCTGTTCACAGAGGACACGCTGAACTTCTGGAAGGGCATCGCTGACGTGGGTTTGCTCGGTGAAGTGGTGACCAACATTAGCACAGAGCTGCTGGAGCTGCTAAATGGCGTGCAGCAGCGCAGGGAACCAGCTGCCTTACAGGACACAGGTACGGAACAGCATAATGTGCACTGGCTGCTGGGATCTGCATCATCAAAGCAAACCGTATGCATGACTAGGGGCTCGCTTGAAGGTGTATAAACAAGAAACAAATGGAAAGAAAGAACAAATTCAGCAGCTGTTGGAAGCTGATGGAAGAAAAACCAACACCAGAAAACTTTTTAGAGTGGCTGCTGTTGGTTTCTGTACAAAAATAACATCAGCTGAGTTTGTTCCTCCTTTCTGACTGACCAAGTGACCCTTTGATTGATTGCCGCACTGATCCCAGATTCCTGTCTGGTAGAGGTGGCGGTGCTCAGTAACCTTGCTCAAGTGTTTGGCCTGCTTGACTCAGTCAAGAAGATCCTGGAGAGGAGGAAGCAGCAGACGGATCCCTGCCAGGAGCAAATCCTCAGCACGCTCACCAGTGAGTACAGATCAGAAACAATCTTTCCACTTCAGGGGCTTCCACACTAAGGCCTCGTTCACACTCATGCGGGTGTTTTTCAGCTAGGCATTTTTTCCTCTAATGCACATACAAATGCCGTTTTGGGACACTGTTAAGGAAGTGAACAATATGTTGACTCAACAACGGATTTTAGACATGCTTAAGTCGACTCTTATATGGCTCCGATGAAGGGTTTTTTTGTTTTGGTTTGGTTTTTTTGGTGTAAATGAAGGACAGTTCATTTGTTTAGATTTCCTAAAGAGGCGAGCGGCAGACAAAAGTTCATAGCAGTAATGTTTCCTGGTCGCCAAAATACCTTCATTTGAATTTATTCATGCACTTCCTCAACATGAGCAGCACAGTGAAGTTAGTATCAGGTTGGATATTATGCAGTAAACTGAGGCTGCTGCTGGAACAGGATATCCAACGTAAAACTAACTTCACCACAGTACAGTGCTACACAGCTGAGCAGTGCAAGGCTGGATAAATGGTTAAACCACTGCTAAACTACGGCGCCGTTCCAACGATACGTGGTCGTGTTGAAGAATGAGAAGCGCAAGCTGTAAGTAACGTTTTATCAGTGTCCTAACTGTGTTTTTTTGGGGTTTTTTTTTTTTTGGGTGTTTTGGAAAATGAGGTTACAAGTACGGCGAACTGGGCACTGCACATTCTTTTCAGCACAACCTCTGCCCTCCCCCTGACTCATGCCTTCGACATGTTCACTCGCACATTATTGAGTCGCTCACATCCCTAGACACTGTAAACTAATCTTTTAAAAATGACTTTCAATGCCGGTTTTGGTTTAGAGTAATTACTTTTATTTAAAACTAGCTGATATGTCTTTAGGGTTAGGGTTATATCCCTGTCTATTGGCTGGGCAAGCTAAAAGCGGGCACACACTACAAGACTTTTAATGTCGTCATATTACTTTACAGTTCACACCACAACTTTCTGGTTAATCTGGTTGTAATCAAGTGTCTAGCGTTGTTATTTGCACACTATACATGACTGATTGGCAACAAGAGGTCACATAAGACAAGATCTTTCACAGTCTTTCAAAATATACATAAGGTGACACGTTATCTCTTCTAAAATGGATGTCTGCTAGAAACTTGCCGTCCACATAGTTTATGCAGCAAAAAACAATAAATAAGATGGAATGATAAAAGATGGTGCCATGGTTGTTTATGTGTGTCCCCTCACCTGATGTCCTGCACTCATTGGCTGTAGCTCGTAGCTGGTCTTACAGCCAGTCACAACACTTTTTTATTTTTGACGGGGGTGTTGAAAAAGTGTCTGTGAGTGGAAAATCAGGGCTAAAATCTTGTAGTCTGAACTAAGCATAAGGACATCACTTCGATATAGGGCTGGGACAATGCGTAATTGATTGCATAAATACATCGATATGAAAAAATATGCGTCTTGTCACAAGCAGCCCACAGCAAAGTACAGACAGCTGCACTCAGCCGAAAAAGAAACCTCACCCACGATCATACAAAGTGTGGGAATACTTTAAGCAGAGACCTAAAAGCATGGTCCTCTGTAAGCTGCACAGGTGGAACTGGCTTATGGCAGCAGTGTCACTGCCATGCATGAGCACTTGAAGCAGAAGCAACCCAGAGCGCTTTGTGAAGACGACACCCGGAGCAAGACAGCGCTGTGTTTACTTTCTGTCCACATCAAGAGTTTGATATGTTTGCCATATCAACACATGTGCAACATGTTTATTTTAGTAATAATTGATTTTCTAATGTTAAACATTTAGTCTTTGGTTCCATGTTAAAAGTAATTTATGCACTACTGCTGCTGTTAATGTAATGTTGTATGACACATAATTTCACATTTTTATTTGTCTGTTGTCATTATTTGCACGGCAAAGTATATTTCAAAAATGGCTTAAACTAAGGTTACAGTCCAGTGGCTTAGCTAGAAATAAAATGCGGCTACTCCTGAGTAAAAGTGGATGGGCCATGCAGTTTAGATTCATGCATAATTAAGGGATTCTTGCTGATTTTTTTTAGGCGGTTACACTGTGTTTTAATGGCTATATCTGTAGAATATTTCCCAGACATGAAGGGAACAATCACGCAACAGGAGAGGATCCAGTGTCTCTTTTTTTTTCTCTCTCCCTCTCTCAGAGTGTGTATAAAGTAAAATCAAGTCATCATATTTATTGATAACTGTGAAAAATTCAGGGCTAACAGCAGCTGTGTTTGAGCTGCCATGTGTTTGAGGCAGCCTGTGTGTCAAAGGCTTTACAGTAGCCTGAATTCCATGTGTACTAATATGCAACCGCCCGCCGTAAATAAATGTGGTGTTTTCCACTGCATTTTACATCATGAAATAAAGCATTTAGCAATGCATCCTTTGTTTCTTGTTACAGTTTTTCTTTTAGGTGGAAATGATTGAATAAAGTAGCCCGCTGAAAAATTAATGAGACCTTTTTAAAATGTTTTTATTGTAAAGTCATTGTCATATTATAAAATAATATAAAAACAAAATAATCTTCAGATTATTCGATAAAAAAAAAATCTATAGGTGCCGCCCTACTTCAGTTGTGTTTGTGCATTTTCATTTAGACTGAGATTTAATTAAAACAGTGCTCTCCTTGACGGGATTTTTTTTAGTATTATTTTTTCAAACAAAGGGGGAAGAAACAACTTTGAAAATAAAAATAAATGTGCTGTGGGCTTGGACATCCTCTGTCCACTGTTTGGCTGATAATGTATAAGTCTCATGCAGCTTATCTTGGCCTCTTTTTTTTTGCACAAACTAACTCATCCTCATCATAGTCAGCATCACTGGTTTTTCTGCCCATTGCATGTGCTGTCAGCTTTGTGGGAAGTCAAACAGCAGGAGCGTTTTTGATTAGGTGCTAAAAATACAATGTGGTCACTGTTCACCATAACAAAGTTTGACATAAATCTTAACTCAAGGTTCTGGAGTTTCCACTTGCATCTCACAGCCTATATAAGTGAACTTAACCTTATTATTATGTTTTTTATTTATTAATATTAAGGGCCCGAGCACAGACGATGCAAGGACCTATTGTAATGTGTTATTATTCTTGTGCCAAATGAATCGCCTTTTTGGTGGCTTTAATGTACTCAAAAACTCATGAAACTGAGCAGACTGGTCAGTCGTGGTAAAAATTTAGGTATTTCATTGGTTCCGCAAATGGGCGGGGCCAAATGGCTCGTGAGCGCCCCCTAAACAGCAGCCCCAAGGCCCAGTTTCACGTACACGGCTGAAAGGAGTCCCGCCCTGAACCCATTCACATGCTGATAATCAGCCACCTCGTGGCGACAGAAAATGACCAAAATTGACATGCGTTGCACTTTAACAAACTCCTCCCACAAATTTGATTTGATTGTCACGAAAAAGGGTGTGGACACTCTTTAGACCTGTCTGTGACATGAAAAGTTATCAAAATCTTTCGTTTTGGGTTAACGGCGTGGGCGTGATGAGGCCTCCATTTTGAGCGTCTCACCGTGAACAGCGGAATGTGTATAACTTCATTGTACATTTCACTCGAGTAACAGCCTGAACACATCTGGATGCCAATATTCACTCTCGGTCACAGCGCCATCTACTGGTGACAGGAAATGAGACGATTTATTCTAGGATTTACAGCTCTTCCAAGGTTTGACTGACTACTTTATTTGGTTATGAATAACGTCTCCGCCCTAATGATGCTGAATAATTAACCGTAAGAGTTTTCATCAAACGCCAGCAGCACGATGACGGCGATATTCCCCTTGGACAGAAAGTTGTGGTAACTTCACTTTACATTGTCAGATCTGTCTGAAATTTTAAATGTTCGCTTAGAATGCCCCTCTGAGGAGATTGACATGCCAACAACAGCTCATGCACATTGCGCCCCCTACTGAGAAAAGGAACTAAGCCTGTTATTTAAGTTATTAGTTAGTGCTTTTAGCCCAACTGCAGCCCTCCCCGATGGGCCCGGGGGTGCGAGGGTCCGTTCAACACTGCTTGCAGCTGTAATTTTAATTTTTTTCTTTGAAATGACTTCTCATGCTCATGACACACTGATTAAGATGCAACAGATAACCAAAAAAAAAAAAGTTAATTGTAACACATGTGCTGTTGGACAGAGACATTGTAAGTCCAAAGCTTTTCCTTTTGTGGTTTTATGGTCTATGCTTACATGCGTCTAAATATCAAAGACAGATGTGAAAGCAGGCAGAACAGCAACATCTGAACCATGAAAGAAGGTAAAAGCCTGTGTACATATAACAGCAGGAAGAAGCTGAAGATCAGTGTTGAAAAAACAGATTTTACACACTGCAACTTAAATCAATTTTGTTTTGGACTCAAACTTAATTTTGGATGATTTTAGCCTCCAAGTTATTTTGTTTTGTTCACTAAATTAACCGTGAAGCAGTTTGTATTTGCTAGAGTCTGATTTGTGCATCTGACCAGATTAAGTGCCTGAGGCTCATCGGTATTGTAGTGTGTTATATTTAGAGCCGCATGTAGCCACAACTAATGGAAAAAAAGTTTACACTGAGGATGTCATTAAGAAAGAAAAGAAATTTGAAATGGAAATACTGAAAGGAGAAAAACAACACAAAACCAGCTTCTTAACTCTATTCTCATTTTGAGTGTCCCGTGCATAAATGTTGCCTTCAGATGAATAATTTGGAATGGATTGTTTTTGGAATGCCGTGAAACAAGATGTATTTTGTATAATTCATGCTGTATTTATGAATATATTTTGCAGTGAAATGCTTATAGACACAAATATCTTTTGAGACAAAAGACTCTAAACCTACTTTTGGTGTCTTAATTTTTGTCAGTGATTCATAATAAATATAAATATGCATCACTGTGCGTTGCAGTGCTCTGAAATGACTCTTAAAGATTGGGCCTGTGTATTTGCAAGAATCTGATGATATGATACGTGTCACGATACAGAGGTTACGATATATTGCAATACTGTAAGCAAGACAAAATATATTCCCTTTTTTTTGTCTTATTTTTAGGGAAACTGTCATAGTATAAACAGCATAATATCCATAAAATCTGAGAACAAAAAAGTGTTTTTTGTGCAATCTGAATATCAAAACATATTGCAATATCGATATTTTCATACACCCCTATTATGAATGCAAGACCCTCAGAGCTCAATAATACCACGTAGGAAATGCCTGCGGTTAGGTGTTAGTTTCTGTTAAGGACAGAGACATTTATATTGGACTTTTTAATTTGGGGGTTGGGTGGGGGGTGGAAGTGACTAAAGTATGCACATTATCTCAGATAATTTACAATTTTAATTTTAATTTTAATTCAGTTTTAATCAGATGTTGATAAGCTCAGCCCTTGTCAGTACTGTGTTGTGTGTTCTGTGCAGACTTGGAGGTGCAGTTGGAAGAGCAGAGGAAGCAGCAGCAGGTGCGAGCTCTCCTGTCCTGCCCGCAGCCTGCCAAAAACAAGACCCCCAACAAGCGCCCGACCAAGCGGCCTCGTCTCCAGAGGCCCGCCTCCACCACCACCCTACTGACCTCCCCCATTAACCAGCAGGCCACCCTGCAGCCCCAGCAGTTCACCGTTCTTTCCCCCATCTCTTTGTCCTCCGTGGGTCAACCGTTTACTATGGCAGGCCTGCCCATTGCCTCCTTGGCCCAGTCCTCCAACACAGTCACCCTGCTGCCTGCTGGCTCACAGCTCTTCACCCGTTACATGGTGACCGCAGATGGAAAGGCGGACACCTTCACCTTGCACCCGTCCTCGGGCCTTACTCTAGTGGGCACCACTACCATGCAAGACTCCAGCCAACTGGGCACAGTGGTGAGCCCCTTAGAGCTGGTGCACCTGAGCCAGCAGGCCGGCGGGGCGGAGGTGGTGCCCATAGACGGCCAGGTGGTGGACGGCACCATGCTGGTTCAGCAGGAGGTGATGCAAGGTGAGGTGGAGGCCGGCCAGGAGCACACGGTCATCGAGATCAACCCGGCTCCAATGGAGCAGGCGGTGGGAGTGATGGAGCTGCAGCTAACAGGGGATTCGGACAGAGACAGGGCCACCATGATGGTCCAGAGCGGGATGGAGGTGACGATGGCTGCAGGGAGCGAGGAGACGCAGTGCCAAATGCAGGAGGCGCAGACTGAAGGAGTTCAGGAGCTGCAGCTGGATTCCAGCAGACAGTTGCCAGGTGTACAGATAGTGGTGATAGGGGAAAATACTCAGGAAGAAAACAACGTCAAATGAGACACACCTTCTATTTTAATCCAGCAGAACATGTATGGACTCACCGAGCCACCACAGACTCATTAAACTGTAAATACACCAAATTTTCACACCCACAAATCTCCTTGGCCGAAGACCAAGCACTAGGATAGCCATTTCTCCTTTTTCGATGTGTGTGTGTGTGGGTGTGTGTGTGTGTGTGTATACTCCTCTCAACTTCTTGTTGAGTTTTATTGAAACAAAGAGTCATAACAATATGCTGAATGCTTCTTTTGTTTTGTACTTAAAGGATAAATCGGGTTTATTACAACTTTGGTCAGAAATTTGTCATTTTGGTTGTCGTTTCTAGCTGTTTTAATAACTTTGAACTCACCAAGGTAATTACTGTGATGTCAGAGTGTGTTCCTAAAGAAGCTGAACGGTGCCAGATACAGAAACACAAGCAGCCTGACAATCAGACCAGTTCTTAAGAAACCTCCCTTTAGTCAAACCTTTTTGGAAGGAAAACATTCCTTATAACATCTGTTGTGTGTTGACATACCATACTTTCAGTAGTCATGTACACTCAATTTTCCTCTACAATGATGAATTATTACCAACATTTTGGACGTGCTTACTTTTCGTTTTAACACGAAGTAAAAGAGTGTGGATGCAAGTGTTATGTGGCCAAAAAAAAAAAGAAAAGAAAAAGAAACAAGGGAAAAAAAACTTAATAATGATGTTAGAACTTTCAGCTATAGTATCCTTGAACTTAATATGTCAAATTAGTTTGATAAAATGTAAGAGAGCTGGACTGTGTCTTCTGTGCAGGTGAGATAAAAAGGCCTAATGTGTGCGTTTAGCTGCTCTGGCTAAACTGTTGCCTTGTGCACAATCTGATTGTCTGCTTGTGTTTCTTGCCCCGGCTGATTTCATGGATAGAGGAAAACTGTGTTTTCAGATCCCAGCAATGACCTTGGTCAGTATAAATAAAATAAAACAAACAGAAACAAGGGTCAAAAGAGCAAAAATGAACCTGGATCGTAATGACCTGGAATTATCCTTCAAGCCTCCATGAACAACCTGAGGACATGAGAATGCACTGCAACTCTGAAGACTCCATGCAGGGCTTTGATGGTGCTGATTGTTCATCACCTCATGTACTCAGTAGCAGCAGCCTGCAAGTCAGAGTCCTCTACTGTTAATCAGATTTACCAGTGACTGTATTACCAGTAACAGTGTTGGTGTCACTTGAGGCTGGGATTTATTGCACTGTCAGTTGTGTCGTAGCATCGCATCCAAGTTGTATTGTTTTTGCACTGTGTCGTCCTTTTAGGACTACAGGAATTTGTTTGCAACAATGCCTGCTCTCTTAACATTTCTTTAGAATGTGGCGACACTGCTGGGTGAGCACAGTGTTTTACTTTGTCTCTCCACATAGTTAAAGGAAACTCCTCTCACTGGAAATGCATTGCTTATGCACCTTTTCTCTCAGTGGTTTCTTACTGCCTGATTTCATTCACAGACTCCTTTACTTTTATTTAATGTGATCATCTATTGCTTGATTTCAGTATGATAGATAGTGTGAGCTGCCGGGCTAATTGTTTAAGTCAATATAATGAAAACATATATACATATAAACTTAATGTCAAACTTGGTATGCCTGTATTTTACACTTGTCAAAGTAGTGTCATATTTATTAGTTTCCAAACTAAGGAGATGGCCTCTTAAAGTGCAAACATGGAATAATTTATGCTCTTGGCCTGTTGTTCACATCAACAAAGACCTGTTCAGTACTTGTGCATTTCCAATAATTTAATTTAACAAATGAGGGTATTTGCATACTGACTTTGTAATGTGTTTTAATATTGGAATTAAAACTAAAAAAGAACACCCAAGTGTTTGGATCAATGTTTCACCACTAGAGAGTGCTGTGTACTCGCTACATTACGGACTGAATGCTGGAGATGACGATTACAGCTGCATTAATGGATGGTGAAAATAGTCTGCTGCTGTAATCTCTGACTTCTCCATGTGTCAGGCTTATTGCAGTCTACGGTGTAATCTGCACCGTCATGGGTGCTGTCCGTGATAGGCAGGCCTCTGTGGAGGCTCAGCCATGCTGACAGGGCACCAGGACTCACCATTTATTACATTTTCCTCCTCTTGTAGCCCCTAATACACCAAGACAGCCTGTTTGAGTGGAATGACGTGAGGATTTGGGTTATACAAGCACAAAAACAGGCAAATACACAAACCAGAGGAACTCAAACTGAGAGTGGGATGTAGGTGTGGCTGTGCAGCACAAACGGGAAACAATCCTGACATCAACAGCTGGATGTGAAGCCACTGGGGGCCAGGTAAAGGGTAAGAGGTTAAAAAAACTGAACCGCAGGGGTCATTGCATGGTGTAGGAGAGTGTATGCTTTCTGGGTAAATCACAGAGGTGTTCTATAGACTGAAGACTGGGTTTCCATACATGTTGTGCACAAGACAGACAACCAGAGCAGCATAAGCGTCGGTTGCACGTGTCAAAGACTCTTGAGACGTTTGAAGGCTGTTAGAGGAGGCTAACAGCTGACATTCTGTCACCTCGGCTTGAGCAGGTTTAGCCCAGAATAGGCACACAAGCGTGACATCTTGCAGGCCTAGTCAGTATATCTTAAAAGCAGGATGGCTTCAAGCTCTATACCATCAGAGGAAGAAAACAGACTCATAAACAAACTCTGTCATCATATCTCAACAGATTAAAAACATACATGGCATAAAAATGGAGTGACAGTGTGACAAACCACATGTTGAGGAAGGGGAGGGTTTTAAATCGTTCTTGTAAAATTATATCTTGAGCAGGCTCTGTGAAGGAGCTACTGTCATTTGATCCATTGTTAAGAAAAATGACGTGTCAAAAATTTTTGGTTACACTTCTGAAATGAGAAAATTCTCTGCTGTTCTCTGTAACATCAAAAATCAAATAGCCTGAAATGAGTTTTGGAATGTTAGTCCGTAAAAACAAGCAAGCGGGAGCGGTGACCTTGGATTCCAATAACTTGCTGTTTGTTTTTTTTTTAATTTTCAGTATTTCTAAAAAGTTTTATAAAACAATTCATCAATTTTCAAATGTTTGCAAGGTTTGTTTGAAATAATCTTGCTGTGTTGCTTGCTAACCTTGGCTTTTTGTAAATCCTCCCCACTTACTGAACCTTGACTACTTACCACTTCCTTTCAGACCAAATCAGGTGTTGGGGTGAAAATGAAAGTCCTCAATTCAGTTTAATGTAAATAGTAAGTTTAGGCTGTGAAGATGCAGAATGTTTGGGATTGAAAAGAAAAACGAACGCAGTAGCCCTGTGGCAGAAAGTTAGAGTCCACTTTAAGAGAAACCAAACATCAAACTGCAGCACACTGTACAAGCAAATCAGCTGACTGGCAGATCAGACTGAGCAGTAGTGCTGTAGCATTTGGGATCGGTCTTGGTCTCTAGACAGGTCTGGACCACTTTTTGAAAGTCTCGTCTCGGAATCGAACGCATTTCAACTCGGCCTTATCTGACATAGCAGACTTTTTAATCAAGACCAGTCAAGACCACAACAGATTTATTTGTTGACTGTGACTGGATGTAAAACTTTCTTTTTTAAATGCAGCCAAGTTGTAAGTCATTTATAGTTTGATTTTTTGATTCATCTAAGTTTGGCTACCTTAAATCACAGAGAATTCATAAGCAAAACAACATACAAGAGACAACACTCAGCTGAGTGCAGGTTCTGCGAGGCAGTGCACACTGAGACACTGGGATAATATTAACTTAACTCAATATTAACTGTCACTGCCTTGAAATCAGAGGAAATTTTTTAATAATCTTGGTCTTGACTTGGTCTCTGCCCCTAAAAGTCTTGGGGCCCTAGTTTCGTAGACCGGGCGCAGTCTAGGCGCAGCGCAGGTGCGCCGCGCCAGCGGGGTGTGTCCAGGTGCATTTTGCAAGTTTCGTGCACGGCGCAGTCCGGCGGAGCCCGGCGCAGGCTCTCCTCCTGTCCCTCCTACCGGCGCAAGTGGGAAGGAGGGAGGAGAGAAGGCGTGAGTGAGAAAGGAGGAGGAGAGA
>JAPQLA010000008.1:21314863-21328505 GCA_029822935.1 Naso vlamingii | reverse complement strand
CCAGACTAGCAGCAACTGTTGTAAAATAATGATTAAAATGGCAGGCAATCTGACACTTATCAAAACACATCTCATCATCAATAAATTTATCCTAGACGTGTACTCTAGGACACTATGATGTCACTGCAAAGCCTGGCTGCACCTGGAACAAAACATGTCTTACCCTGGCAGTTCAATGTGAAACTGACTTGAAACTTAAACTCTGCTTTTAAGCCTGTCACTGAAACTCAAGTTTAAAATTGGTTATTTTTTAACACTTAAAATCCACACAATCCTGATCAACTGCTTTATCAGGATTGTGTAGGTTCAGTTTAATCAGATTTGATTGGCATCGTGGCTAAGATAAGCATAAATGCCTCGAAACGTCATTAGACTCAAATATTTCTCTTCCAGAATTAGAAACTGTTGTATGAAGTTGTGTCATGGTTTAAAGGTTCTGATAGATTTAATCTCCATGACTGCAGCTCTAATTTTTTCACCAGCAGATGTGAAGAGACAACAATGACAGAATCAAGGTCACCAAGGTCAACAAGTATTGCATTTTTGGTAATTGAATCTATAAGTTTGTAACTATTTAGATCATTGACATCAAAATTTGAGCCCAGAGGCTCATGAGTCAAAGATACTGCATGAGATGAACGAGGCAGGTGCATGCAAGTGTCTAGTCTGACTGATGTACATTAGCCACAGGTAAACTGCAATTGATAAAGTGCTATCTTAGCTAACAAAAGCAATTTTATGTAGTCGTAAATCTTGTTTTAATGTCATTACTTTTCAGTTCTGTTTAAACTAAATGTTTTCTATAGAGAATTTACTGCACGTCACCAGCCAGATGTTGCCTCCAGTCTGCTTCTCTTCACTGCCATCAGAAGAATGTGCTCTGCTGAGGAGACCTAATGCCATGAAACTCCATTAAAAGTGATAAGTGGCTGTTTAACAAACTGCAATTCACATGCTGCTGCTTGATGAATATAAAGAGGCAGTAGCTCGTGTCTCTGTATCTATTACACACACACACACAGGCTAAAAATGGCCCTTGATGTGGCTAAAATTTTCAAAAGAAGTGTTCTTTTGAAAAGAAGAGCTAGCTAGTACTTGATGTGGATATGCAAGCAGTTGGAAAGATGCAGTCAAAACAACAGAGTGTATTTAATTTCTATAACACTGTGCTTAGAATAAAACAACAACAACAAAACAAAACACAGAAGCAAGGGTGGTGCCACAATTAGTCTTTTGCACTGACCGAGTAACGAGGGCCGAGAAACACTGACTCATTCACTGATCCACACTCTTCACATGTTAGTAATAAACAAGTGGTCATGTTTTGTTGTTGCTTATGTTTGGGGTTTGCATGTGTGTGATCATGGAAAAAAAAACTTGGATGAATTTTAATCCTGGTGATGGAAAACCAGTAGATGCCAGCTGGAGTATGTGATGCTGAGGCTTTACTACTTTACTGTCTGTCTGTATGTCTGCTGTGTTAGGAAGTTACTATTAAATAAAACAAAACACATGATGATATGTTGCAAAATTAGAGAGGACTGGTCTTTTTAAACTAACATTTGATAATTTAATCCCAAGAGGGGAAACTAGCTTTGTCAGCCTTTGCATAAGGACAACAAATGGTAAACAGACTGCATTGATATAGCAGTTTTAGTAGTCTTTTGACCACTCAAAGCATTTTACAACACAATTCAGCATTCATAGATTCACAAATTAGTGGCAATTGCTACTCTACAAAGTGCCAACCTGCATTCTGGAACTCACACAGGCGTGTTCACACAGCCATTGGGGAGCAATTTGGGTTTCAGCTGACACTATGCCATTCAGATTGGAGGAGTTGGGGATCGAACCACAAACCTTCAGATAAGTCGAGGAACCGCTCTACCTTCAGGCAAAGCCACCAGACAAAAGTCAGACATATGATGGTAGGCAAGATGAAAGACACACTGCCAGTGGTAACACCAACTCAGAGTGATAAATACAAAGCAAATTAGTTTTTGCTCAGCAGCCCATTGAACTAAAAAATAAATTTTAAACAAAATACCAAACAATAAATATGTGGTAAACCTTATGTCTGCAATGCCCTCCTCATTTTTGCAATTAAAATGAATAATAATAATAATAATAATAATAATAATAATAATAATAATCTTTTATTTTTTGAATTTGGACCCTTGGAGGCAGAGTGGCTAAGTCATGCCCTTTCTAGTGGACCACATGGGACCTTATTTCAGAGAAAATATGAACGGTAGTTAATGAGTAAAGACAATTTTTTTGATCCCATTAAAATTGTTCCGCTAATCTCAAATATGATGTTTGTCAATTTAAAAAGTAATTTAGCAAGTCAAGAAAGTCACAGTTTATCACACAACTGCTGAAGTATAAGACTTTGAAAAAAATTTTTAGAAAGACAACACACCCGATCATCGCATAAGTGACGTCTTGCGGAAGCGACTAACTCTGTTTGCTTAGCTGCAGCTGTCAACATGCCCATGCTTGTAATGATATTTACCTCTTTTAATACATTAGCCCACTTTCTGAAGGAAGAAAATGTGCCAAAGTTACAGCCATGATACATATATTGTGTGAGTCGAGAGATATAGTGTGAGTCGAGAGATATAGTTCACTGAGCGGTCACTGAGCGGTCTCACAAAAAACATTTTTATTTTAATGTTTGACAACAAAATGTGACTTTCTTTACATGAAAAATTATATTTTAAATTTCCAGCCATCATATTTGTATTTCAGGGCACAAGCAAAATGGGAGAAAAAAATAATTTGTCCCTCTCCATTAACTACCATTCATATTTTTTCCGAATTAACGCCCCATGGCCTGGAAGTAGAGGGGGCTGACTTAGGCGCTCTATGAGTTGTTCATAATACTGGTTACAGAGATCACACAAACTCATTACTCTTAAAATCCAAAACATTAAAATTCACATATATGGTTCGTTTTCAAACAGCACAATGTATAAAGCAAATAACAACTTACCTCCTGGGAACATTCAGAAACAGTTTTTTAATAGAGAAGGGGGTGAAAATTTCAAAGGGGGAGTTAAAATTCAAACACCTTTGCTTTCATACAACATTAAAAAGTTTCTTGTATTTCTATATGTAGAATATAGTTGTGGAATGGTGAAAGTGTGCAGCCAAGGCAGTGTGTGGCATGAGCCAGTTCAAACAGCAGCACAACTCATAGTCTTTACGAGGTGCAGGGAGGGGCTGTGACAATTACCGGGTGTTTTCACAGATTAATGATTAACTTGTTTATTTATGTTATTTATTTTCTATTGTTGTTAAATATGTACACATGTAAATATATATGTTTATGGGTGTGTGGTACATGCACTTAAATACACATAGAGCTATTTATAAATAATTGGAAATTTACATAGGTTGTCTTGGAAGTCAACTGATGGTTATTAATTACTAAGCTGTGGAGAAGGGGCAGGATTAAATAAACCTCTGCTTCTTCCTACTCCTTTTTCGCATGTTTAAATGTTTTTGCTTTGTTCTGCATTTTAATGTATTACTTTTACATGTTCGAAATAAACCCACTAAACTGAACTGAACACAGCACTGACATACATATCATCAGACTTTCACAGAATACATAACTGCTAACAGATGCATATGTGCAAAAAGTTGTTTTAAGCCTTTTGTGCATTCTGAAGGTGCTGATAAAAGTCAGATACATGTCCTCAAGTGACGTCTCTTGAGTAAGCATTGGTTTAGACTGAAGATTAAAAGTCTGAAAGTAAAAACAAATCTGGTGGTGTGAAGTCATAAGGAAGTGAGCTTACCTTTCTCTGCATCACTGCTACTGGTCAAAGACTAGAGGCTACATTAGCTGCATCTAGTTTAACAGACCTCAATCCATGACCAAACTGTTGAGTGGCACTGAGGATAATGTAGACTCCATTTTTTTTACAGAGGTTTGGTTTCTTATAAAATATTAATATGTCATCAAACATTTCTCAAGTATTTCTGGGTTATTTCAACCCTTCTGCTACAGCCATCAATGTTTGACCCTTTATTATGTGTAAGCATTTGAGCTAAAGTCTCATAATCTGGTATTAAATGACCATCAAAATGGTAAAAGAGTCATTTGATAAGTTGTTTTAACCAGTTAGTTAATAAACATACTTGTTAATATGGACTGCTAGCGTCAAGGTTGGTGCACTGATAACCTACAGGCTGAGTAATTAGTATGAATGCTGATTCAGCATTCATACCAATCTTCTTCAGTTCTTTATACTTATAATTATTAGTCTTATTATTAGTCTTCCACGTGTTTTTTGGCCTTTGTGCTATTAAAATCATTCAGTTATCAAAATGTTCACCTCTTTCAGAACATTCTGGCTTCTATTTTGCTTTTTTCTAAGTTTCATACTTTTTGAAATATTCAGCTTTTTACACAAAATTTTGCTCCATTTAAATACATTCAAAAATCTTCAAACCGTCTGCCAACCCACCCTACTTTGAACCTGTGCTGCATCCACATAGTTTCAGCTATAGACTTCATTCAAACTTTAAACAAGACAGAAGACTTTGGACTATTTTTCTTGTATTCAGGTTTTTGCTATCTTCTACCGTTTTTGAGATATCGCAGTTTTACTTTTATGCTTTTTTTGCCCCTCTTCAGATTTTATAATGAGTGTGTATTGCGGAATCCTCTGCAGGCTAGAGTGGGTGATGTCATCAGCTGAATGGAGAAGCAGTGAAACGTAAATTAAAAATCTCAGAAACAACTCCCAATAAATCCCACAACTTTGCCAAAATACGCAAAAACATCAGAAAACAGAAATTTTGTGAGGGATCTTGTGATATAGGTTTGGAAGCAGTCAGACTTATACTTAAGGATCTACGAGCCTAAGTTCGAGGCATACCCCAGCCAAAGCCTTTAACTCTCATGTTAATTTGGTCTCACACTTTCACCAAAGACTGAGTGGTGTACTATTTTTAAAACTGCCATATCTTAGTCATTTCAATGTTTATCCACACAAACAGCATATGTATTTCTTCAGTACAACACTGTGGTACTCAAAACCTCATTTTACCGAAACAAGACATAGTTTTTGCAGGAGACAGCTTTGTTTGATGGGAACTTTTCCTTCTTGTCCTTGACACAGTGCAGTCAACACTAATGCAGTGACAGTTGAAGACATATAGTCCAATTTCTCCCATCATAGCCAATGATGCTGTAGTGCAGTGGTTAATGCACTGAACTGGTATCCCAAAGGTCAAGAGTTCAAATCTCAGGCTTCCACATTTTTCACACTCATAAATATAAATACATGTTTTACTTACTCAGCAGATTTTTTTAACATTATTTACTGATTCATACTTTCTTGTATTTATAGACATAGTAACTTATCATAGCTCATCTATCTTCTAGCCTTCAACTATGAAGTATTTTAATGTTATTCTCTAAACTCAGTCAAGTTGCTGCTGATCTCTGTTAACATCTCATCTGCTGTGTCCTATATGCTGGACTTTGAAGAGCTCTTCTCTCCTCATGTTCTCTGCTCCTTCCTCTTCCTTCTCATCCTTTCTTCCCCCTTTTCTCTGCTCATCCTCCGCTTCTCCCATTTCTCTTTTTTCTTCTTCTCATCTTCCTCTCTCTTTCCTCTCTTCTCTCTTTTTAAAACTGCCATATCTTAGCCATTTTAATGTTTATCCACACACAAAGCAGAATGTATTTCTGCTTTGTTTGAGGGTGCATTTTCAGAGCTTTCACTGTGTTTTTACATTGTGCCTCCACTGTGCACACACCTCATGCTTATAAGCGTCTGTCTGTCTGTCTTTCTGTCTGTATCTGTCTTCTCCTCTTCTCTCTTCTTTTCCTTCTCTAATCATCTCTTCTCTTTCACCTCTCCTGTCTCCTGTCTCCTCCTCTCTCCTCCTGTCTCCCTTTTTTCTCCTCTTGCTTTGAATGAAAGAAAACATTTAAATCTGACAGTGTTCAGCAATTTATGTTTTTTCTGCTTATACACTTATTTGAACTACTTCCAAATTTTAACATTACATTCATCCACCTGCTACTTTAATTCCTTGCATTTAATACTTGTAAAGGTTCATGGTTTGTTACACCCAAATATAACTGTTCTTCTAACTTCATACTCCCTTTTACCAACACATCCATTTCAACGTCTTGCTTTTCTATCAGATCCTACCATCTCTCAGTAGAATGAAGGTTCTGACACCACTTCTGCCTGTTTTGCATTATAACTTCAAGGTTGATCAGCAGTGCAGTTTTCAACATTAGCTTTTGTTTGCAATTTATTGCATATTTCTGCATTTTTTCAGCAATGCTTTTGCATTTCAGCTCTCAGCATTTACAAGGCATTTTCAGCAGGAAATGCAATTTTTCTAGTTTTTAATTGCAGTGATTAGAAGAAAAGTACTTCCTGCATCCTGTGAATTGTATATTCATTGGTTTTATTTAGGAATTGACAATATGTCACTTACCAATCACTCATGTAAAATAAGGCATGCTGTAATGTATTCATGTTGCCCATCTCACATCAGACCCTATAAGCATGAGTACACTTATTGGAATAACAGTCTTGGATACTTGACTACCCCCTCCATGTTTCCTTTCCCAACACACCAATTTTAGTGTTATTTTTGACACTGATTAAAATCCCCCGCTCACCTAACTCAAGTTTATTGGAAAATTAATGTGTGGGAATAAAAACAGTGTCCACAAAATGCCCCATAATTACAGTGTGGGTTCAACGCAAGAGAGTGAGTGGGCTTTTTGCCACACTAACTGAGTAACAATGCCTTTAAAGTTTGTGAGAACTTCACATATTATTTTTTAAATTTACATTTTTAATGATATGATTTGTCCACTGTCGGAGAAAAACAACTGAAGTGGAGTGTGAGGAAGGCTGCTCAGACATTGTAATATTTTCTATTTAGAAACCGTGTCCAACCAAACATCTAATAATAAAGTATTTTGTTAAATAAACACATTCCACTTACTTTGATTGAATGATATTTTTTTTTTATTCCCAACTGTTTTGTGTATAAAACACTCAAACGTATTTTCACAAATTGCATTAGCCTACTTGCTCTTCATTTACAGGAAATACATTAAAAAGAACATAAGCTCATTGTTTCAATCAAAGTTCATCAACCATAAAAACCTAGCTTGATTCAAATTTAAATGGAATATAAAACTGGATTATATAATAGACTGTTAACTCCTACACATTGACTTTTGACTCGTGTCCTGCTGATGCAAGCCCTCTTACATGGTTACTGGGACACAAGTGGCCAAGTGCAAAGGTATTGTAAGCTGCAATATAGAACTTTCATCCACAAATTAGTGAACAAAACATTTAGTCATCAGTGTGTGTCACTCTGCCTCTGTTTTTGGTTTTTCAGTGAAATTTGAACATGTTGGAGCATATTTACTATCTTACGGGCCATTGTGAAATGGTTGTATGCCGCTATTACATGACAATAAACTAAAAACATTTATTTTATAATTAAGAATTACATTTTAACAAACATTTAGCAATTTTCTAGAGACTTTGTCATTATATTGTGCTATATTATTTTATATTCATTACATTTAATAGTATAGTGACTGTGGGCCTATAGAAAACAGACGGTCCTGGATCAGTGCTAAATTAGCACACACGTTTGCAAGCTAGTTTGTAGTCCACAGATCACTGGCTATTAAAGAATCCTAATCTTAACACTATTATGAGTTTGACTGCATTTTATTCCATATCTTTTAAAGCTGGAGTCTACGATCTTGAAGATTTGAAAGCTGAATCTCCTCCACACTCCTCCCCCTCCCCTCTGTGCTCCGTCCGACATCATGCGCCCTCCCCTCAGAGCCTCCTACCGACACGCCTCCTCCCATAGAAGAATGAGCAGGCGGACCACAAACAGCATGCGAGTTTTGAGAGGGGAGTGACATCAACTGAGAGCAAATAATTTCACTAACAAAATTCAACAATGTTGGAGTCACAGGTATGACAAACTGTAAAGTTATTACAATGCATGTTGAAACAAACGTGACTCTTATTACTCACTACAGTGTCCACAGCTGCCAAGCTAACGTTAAGCTAACGTTAACTAAAAAGTTATTGGGGTGACAGAGAGGCTAACAGATACAGCTGTTAGCTTGTAATCATGATAATGACAACAATGTAGAGAGTGTAACGCTACGCGTGACATATGTCAACATAGCCAATATTTCGGCGTATTGGGTTGACATGGAAGCAAAAGATTGCTGCTGGTAGCTTCTTATGTCCGTAATGACAACAACATTGACCTGCTTCGAGCAAATAAACAAGCTGATTTTGCACACAGACGGCGTAAACATGTTCGCTATATTAGCTTATCAGGCCTGCATAGAGGCTAACAGTAACTACCGTTGGCACCACAATGTGGATCTCCATCGAGCAAAAAAGCAGATTTTACACAAGGAATGTGTAAAAACATATTTACTGCATTAGCTTATAAGGCTGGTGTGTCGAGAACAGTTCTCTCATCGAGATTGTTCTCTGTTGTCGACACAACAGCGGTGTAGAGGCTAATGTTATTTTGAGACCAAATAGGCCGACAGAAAAGCTAACGTTAGCTTTCACTGTCTTGTTGGCATTTGTTGTAACTGTTATGATGTTGTTATCTATGTTTACGATCTTATTGTTTTACTTGTTTAGAACTCTGTAACCTTGTTTTGAAAAGTGCTATACAAATAAAGTTGTTATTATTTTTATTGTCATTATTATAATGTGCTCATAAAAGAGCACAATGTCATATTATGGCAAGAGGTAGGCCTGACTGAAAATTTTTATCTAACTCCAGCCTTTTTCTGTCATAATCACAATAATCAATCTAAAATTATAATTTCAGTGCTATTCTTTAATCACATAAGTAAGATGGTATTTTTTGGAGCTGGCTAACAGCATCTAAGTTAGCTTCTTAAAATGTTAGCCAACCAGCATGGTATTGTGTTGACTGCTGTTAGCTTCAGGCCCGGGGAGAGGCTAAACGGACAGTGTGTCCAAAACAGCATAGTAACGTACCATTTGTATGACTTCAAACTGGGTACAGTTAATTTCATTTGCCTAGTATGTGAATTTTGTGTGTGTGACAAATTGATAGATGTATACTACATACTATAAATGAATTTCTGAGTATGCAGTCCAAGCCTACTGGATGTACTCTACCACCCCAAAATGCATAGTGTCTTGGGACTTGGGGAATTACAGACAATGGGCTGTGAATACTGTAATAACTTTTCTGTCCTAAAGTACTACTGGTAATTGTTTTCTAGAGAAGGTAATGTTCAATTTTGTTAGTTCTAAACTTTTTTTGTTTGTTTGTTTGTTTGTTTTTTAATGGCAGCAGACCAGTGACTTACAGATAGTCATGTGATTCCGTCACCTGACTTGCATGTGTATACTTAAGTGTGAACGGTCTGCCATAAATGCCGTACTTAATAGTAGTAGGAAGTAGGCAATAAGCTGTGTGCGGGTTTGAACACACTCTGACTTTCTGGACCCATATACCCAGAATGCCCTTTAGCAAAACCCACCCTGATCCCGCCCTTGATTGGCTGTACCTTTTTAGGTCTTAGCTGTAATGCTAAATGGAACTATGAACTGTACTTGAAAGGAGAGGCTCACAGACCCCGCTGTGAGTGTTTACGGCCAGCAAGTTGGTTTAATCTCTCCCTAGACTGAACAGGGAGGGGAAACTTTCATCAGACATTTTTTAAGGAGCCATTTGACTTTTTAAAGTTGTTAAAGCAAGGTTTAGCCATTAGCATGAACAATGGTTCAATTTTCCCAATTAGCCATCCAAGTAAGCTGGCTTGAATAAAAGCATAACCCTGAAAGCACCACTTCTAAATGGAATACAGTCAAAATTAATGCCATAAAAAAAGTTAATAAACAATATTTAGTGATGATTTATGGTTTTTGTATTAAGAGGACCTTTCTTGAGTTAATGGTCTTTTTGTTTAGTTTATGGCAGCCTTTGTTGCTTTGAGAGAAAAAGCAAGACCTTGATGACGGAGATTGTGCATCATGAACTTTTTTACTCTAAAATGTCTGCATTTTATCCTGACATATTTTCATACACTAGGTTATATAACAAGTGCTTTGTTACTGTATTAAGAACTTTTAATGTGGTTTTAGTGTTAACTTGTTAACTTATGCAGGCTATTAATGGGTAGAGGTGCCAAACATGTTAGTCACTTTAAAGGGTAAAATTGACCCTCTTCCTTAAAAAATCAGACTGGTAAAATGGACTTTCAGACACTCCTCAGACATCCTCAGGCTGAACAGTTAGTGACAAAAACAGATTGGTAAAGAGAAGTTCATGACACTGTATAAGGGTTTTTCAATTCTGTCTGGGATATTGTCTCCTTCAGACATTGAAGGCCGATATTCACTGCAGTTTAAGGCCACCAGACACAGTTTGACAAAGAATCAATGCCCCATCCCTGCCCAACCTCAAGTCTGTTGCCCAGCCGCTTTTTTAATGCAGGAAGAAAACAAACTGGAGAATAAAGATGTGGGTGAGGCTGTGACCATGAAAACTGAGAGCAGTTAGCACTTTTTCCAAAGCAAACTTGAGGCGAGCTGCACTGCAGTTAAACAAAGTTATGCAAGACTCTACTGTATATTGTTTGTATGTTTGTCATTGGTAAATACTGCATGAAAAAATGATGAATGAATTGTCCTTGGTAATGCATTGACTACTAGTGCAAGCAATGTTATCAGCAATTCAACTGCATGTAAATGATGTCATTGGAGTTGGTGCTCTACAGTCATTGTAAGTCATAGCTCTCACTGGCTCTTGAGGGTTTCCATCTGAAATTCACTTGATGACTGGCTTGCAAAAGTGAGTAACTTTAATGCTGCACAGTCATTTTTTTAAATTAACAATGGATCCATTTACTTTAGCTAGAATATCTCTCTCAGCACTCTCATTAAAAAAAAGCTGTGATAACATGCTGTGCACTACCTGCTCAACACCAAACATTAGAGTGACAAAAAGTAGCTGCTAGCTGATGATAATAGTGGATTAGTAGCATTTTAAGCTACACAGCCAGAAACTTTGGATAAGGTGGAGACAAAAATAAAAAGAGTGAATGTTGACTCAGTGTTGCCGGATGTACGATAACTACTGTATTTGTACAATAATTTTGCCCTCTGTATGATGTACGATCAATAATGCCAAAAAAGGCCAGATGTACGATAACTTTGCCATTGCTCTGAGTGATTTCAGTTCCCTATGGTAAAACACTGACACTGTGTGTAGATATGGTGCTTTTGTATTGAAGGGTAACAACGGAAGGAGTGATCATGTAATGGGATGCAGTTGACTGTGTTGTGTGAACCACACAGTTGCTGTCTAGTTCAAAGGACAGAGGCTCCATGCTGTTACGTTAACGTGGTGCACAGACCATTTGCCATTGTGTAGTTATTTCATATGTACAATAAGTTTTGGTAAAATATGATAATTTTAAAGCCACAGTACAATATTGCCGTATTTACCATCTTGCAACACTGATTGGACTCAGTACATGCATCAGGTAGCCATCAATACATTATGTTTACCATAACATAAAAGGTGATTAGAATTTCTAAATGCAAAATATTCTTTTCTTTTTGTTATGAATCAAGATTTCTTTTTGTAAAAATCCTTCCATAACACACATCTCTCATCTTAAGGAAAATTCAACGATAAATTGCATGTGCACCTGTTTAATGCCCTTCTGGACCCCTGGAGACATTTTTAAAGTTCCAGTTGCACATTGTAGCTGATATAACAACAATGGCCAAAAATACAGAGTTGTCAGTCATGACGTCACACTGCCTTTTTTTGCTTTTTTTGTTCTTTAGCTGTCTAATTCAAATTTTTTTAGCAGTGTTGGACAAGTTACTCAGAAACAGTTGTAAGTTAGTTATTACTGATTACTCCTTATAAATATAATACATTTACTTAACTCATTACTTTAAAAAAGATAAAATAAAATATATACGTAAAAAGTAATTAAGTTACTCATTACTTTATTCTATTACTTTCACAACCCAGCTGACTTCTTAAAAAAGTGAAGCACAACCCGTTTAGCCAGCTCCCAAAACTTAATCCACTTTATTGGAACATCATTTTGTTGGTTACTAATTTAAAGATATGCTTAAGCATCGCAGCACCATCAGTAGCTTATTAGAACTTTTACATTAGCAACGACTCAAGTCAAATACACCTCTTGTAGAAAAATATATATCAGCACATACGCGTATATCTCATCATAAGATATCTGAGGACAAAAACACATCGCTTTCTAGTAACGCAGTAATGCTACGTTTTTTGGATCAGTAACTGTAATGTAATTACTGTTTTGGCACTTGTAATATCTTACTTTACTAGTTACTGGGAAAAGTAATAAAATTCCTGTAATGCATTAAGAAGTAACTTCCCAACCCTGTTTATCAGAAAAACAAACACTTGAACAGACACCAGCATTCTAACAACTTGCTAAAAATGACAGAAACCGTCTTTGGGGAGTTAATTTTTTTACATGGAGTGGAGGTGGAGGGGTGATTAACATGTTTTGGCTTCACCATTGAGGGGCTGTCTTGTTGTCCATCTCTATGCAGTTGTTTGGTTGGAAAGCCAAAAATTCTCCTTTAGCCTTTGAATACTTTGTTGCATCATCATCAACAGGGAGGAATCTTTCTATGAAACTGCTTTATATCAGCAAAGTGACTCTACAATTACAGCTGGTGTAGTGACTGCAGTTAACTGACCAAACTTAACTTTCCTGCAATCCGACAACTTTAGGCATTAGCATTACTTCAACTCACCCACACAAGTCTCTGAAAACAGGTGCATACACAACTGCACTGAATGCCCCATGTTTGCATAATTGAGGCTATCATTTCTCACTGTGCAGGATAATAACTGTGAAAAATGAGCAACCAAAACATTCAGATGCACGAGAAAGGTAAAGCAGACGTGGAGTTCTCTGTTTCAGTTTAGGTTTGTCAAAACAAAATCAGTGTTGACTTTTCTAAATAAAAATCCTTGGAGTGTAGAGGAAAGCACGATTCAGTGTGATTGTTTTAGCCCATGGTGGATTAGAGTGCAGGCATCTTAACGTGAAACAAACCCAGCAGGTCCGATCTATGTGAGACCATTCATCAGTAACAAGGAAAAAAAAAAAGGCTTTCTGTGCTGCTGCCCTGATGACTTATGGAACAGTCTAGACCTTAAGGTGACCTGTGACTTATATCTACTAAGCTGCTTGTGTAGAGAACATATTGTGGATAATGAAACCACTGCTAAAGGACTGACTCAAGCACTGTGTGGAAAAAAGTGCCACTGCAGCACTTAGGCATCTGCTTGCTCAAAAGCTTCCTCTGCAACCCTTCATTTACCTTTCTGAACATATTAAATCACTCCCAGTGAAACACATACACAAAGCAACTGCAGAATTTAGGTTGACCTCAGCTGTGTGCATTCAAGGGAAAAGACAACAAAGCAGAGCACAATACTTTGCAGTCCAACATCTGCAATATATATATATATATATATATATATATATATATATATATATATATATATATATATATATATATAAATTTGACAAAAAAAT
>JAPQLA010000008.1:21291611-21314763 GCA_029822935.1 Naso vlamingii | reverse complement strand
GGTGATCTTAGCCTAGTCTTTTTAATGGTAGCCTACTTTTTAAAGGTATAGTAGTAATAACCATAATGTTATAATTAAAACACACATCTCTATATTATTCGGAATGCATAAATCTGCATGGGAATTGCATTAAGTGGGAATGTATGTAGATGTAAATGTATGTAAAAATGTATGTTTTGGTGTTAGAGACTCAGGTCTCTTGAGGGAATGAAATAGGCTACAGTTTTGGGTTTTAACTTCTTTTAACAACTGGCCAAAATGGCAAACTCAGGAGTAACAACTGTCTTGTGTATTGTAGAATGTAAAATAAATAAGTTTGTCTACTGTAAGACTGTAGTCTGTCTATATTTATTTCATTTTTTGGTGCTATTTAACTTTTATGGGACATATGCTTCTCTGTAATTTAATAGTTTTTTTTTTAAATGTTCATTGATTGAGACAGTGCTTTGGTAGGCTAATTCTGAGTGCATTTCAGAATGTTTCTTAATAAACCTTAATATCTCATTGAAAACACATCTAAAATGTCAGTAAATTAAACCATATTGCTGACATTAAACAGTTCTATGTGAAGTTTAGAAAGAATGGTTCAGCATTGGATCTCCTCTCTCCTCTTGCTGCACTGCTGTCTATAACGTAGCTGCTAGAGGAGGGGCTGGTTGTTAGCAGCAGCAGCGCTGCACAAGAGTTTGTAAGATTTTAAATTTGTGGAAAGCTAAGCTAAATGGTTAGACGGCATACAGACAGCTTTCTTTTTAGCTTGTTAGTAGCAATGAGCTGTTAGCTGTTGGGCTCGCGTGCTGTGCTTGTGACTGTCGATAAACCGATAGGCAGAGATCATCTCCTCTCAAAAATGAACGGACTGGTCGGTAAAATACAATAACGCTGTCTCACGTTAAAAATCAGCGTTTCTCCGACAGACACGGTGCATCAGGAGTGAAAAAAAAACAGACCGGCGCTTAAAGAAAAGCCTGCTTCCTCAAACTCTGCTCCTAAACTCAGTTCGTTGTGTGAAATGAGTGCCTGCGTTGTGCCTGGCTGGGAGGTGGGGACACATGGTGCATTCACAGGCTGCTCTGAAGTTCCGACAGAGCCAATTCAGGAAGAAACACTTTGAAACTAGTTACACTTTTACTTCATGCAAAACCGAAATACCTCAATTTCAAAGTGCATATTGAACCATGGATGGCGTACTGTACTCTGGCCACTAGCACCCCCCTTCCCGCGGCCCTGCACCCAGATAATGCGATTTTGAGTCGAATTACTCCTGCATGTATACACCTCAACCAGACCCTAACTGCTACACAATCTGTGCATGATCAATAGTCCCCACGGTGGTCTTTGACCTGCAACTTGAACAGCATAAATTTGTAGAAGAAAGCCAGGAAAAAATACAAGAATACCGTAAGCATGAGGGGAAGCACACATAGAATTTGCACTAACAGCAAAGTGCAGATATGAAATGTACAGCGCTGTTAAGTTGTCCATGTTTTTACCACCACAGCCGCTTGCTAACTTGTTTGCAGCTGGTTTGGCTAACCAGAAGAAGGTCCAAAAGCAACCACCTGAACGGGGCATATAGCCGCCTACAGTAACAGGGTCAGACAATAAATTGACTCTCCCTCTGGGCCTATGAACTGGGGCAGGGACGGTAGTCAAATTAAATGGCCTAATCGATCTATAACCGTAGCTTGAGTTCATTGTGCATGTAAATGAACTGATTGATGCCTTTTAGGGGGCATAAAGTTTTGGTATCAAGTTACATTTGTTGTCAGTACAGTTATTTGGTGCAAGCAATTTTGCCATTACTGTGAGGAGGGGCACTAAAACATTTCATACCATCACTTAAACCTTCAGTAACAGAAATAAGTTGTGAACACATCACTGACATCACCTTTAAAGTTGATTTGGCATCTTGTTAGTAAAGAGTCGCTTATATTCATAACCAGAAGTAAAGGAGCAAAATAGTCTTTCAGTCATCAACAAATTCTTGATTCCTTAGCTGCTTAATGCTCCACTATGTTTACCAGCTAGTAACCTTGTGTGTCTGCCATGTAGTGTGAGCAAGAGCACTTTTATTTTCAGATGCTCTGAGAACAATGAGAGTGTAGATGTCTAAACAACGAACTGAATCTTACAATAAAGCCCTGAGAGGAGTTTTTTGGGTTAATTATCTGTAGGTTCATCACTACGAGCGATCCATTTCATATTGCTATGTGTTTTCCTTTTGTCAGTTGACATTTATTATAAAGACATCAGTTATAGTTGCTTTAAAGGTCAATGTCCTGATTAATCAGCTGAGGGTTTGACATTGTTTGCTGTTTCTTAGTTACAAATAAAATATAGGTACTTGTTATGTTACTTGACGTTGTTACTTAGGTCATGGAGCAGCATTTAAAGTTCTAAGGTCACATGAAAGTTTTCCATTGCCCATCGCAATGGCCACACAAAGATATCTGAGAAAGTACATATTTTAACAATACTTTTTCCGGTTGTAAATCAGCTGACACCATAAAAAGTGGCATCTGAGAGGCTTGAGCCCAAGAAGCTGTTTCCACAAATTTTTGATTTGGTTTCATCCTCTTTTGAAAAAATGGAAAAAGACTAATTTCAAATTTAAGTTAATAGTTATTTAACTCTTAATATGAAATAGGCCTTGTTAAAAGTTATTTATGCAAACCCAAAAATAAGGGTCTTTTAAGTTTTGAAAAGAATTAATTGCTGCTTCTCTGCAGTAATTGATTTTTCTCTCTACTTGTGGGTGTTTGTCTGATGATGATCACCAGCAGAAGTTCTGAGCTTGCCCCCTTTATAATTTCTGGCTAGATTATTGGCAACATGGGGGAAATGAAATACAGCAGAATTAATATGAGCAAATTAACTGGTTATATAAGATGTAATATAAGCATTTGATGAGCGGACCATAAAAATAAACACTGAAGAAGTTATTAGATTTGAAGGGCATGTGGACCCCTGTATCACTGCCACCAATATATCAACTGCTCCCAACAGTTTAAAAATTCACATTGAATTATTACATCCTAGCAAATGAAGCAAGCTGACAATATCCCCCCTGCTACCATCCTCCAATAAATAAATATCTCCCAGACACAAGTTAAAAGCCCTGAGGCTACAAAATCAATATTTCATAGGCAGGAGGTGATAAAGAGTCTTGATCCAACTCTTCCTGTCTTTGAAGCAGCCAGTAGTCCAGTAGTGAGCAGCAGGATGGCTCGATGCCATCTGAAGCCACTGCCAAGTGGATTTGGGCCACTGCACAAATTTAACAGGTATAGGAAAGAGTTGGCTGCACTTCACCCTGCAGTGTGTGGATAATTTTTTAAATAAAAGCTGAGGTGACCATCACAGGGAGTATGTGGAGAGATTTATCCACCAACTACCAAAGTGTGGCCCTGCCACTTTGGAAAGTCACAGTGGAGAATCAAAGGCCAGCAGATCAGAGTAACCTGCAGAGGCTGGCTCATTACAGGACTGTTGAGCCAGTCTATCCACCGTTGTTCAGGACTAGTTTACTGGAGATCAAAATTCAATGCAGCAGTTCAAGTTTCAAATCCAAAAGGGGTTGAGACTAAAAATCAAGAACTTGGGTGAGTGTTGGTGCACATTATTTGTTACAAGCTTAAGATCTAACTCAGAAATTATAAAGTTTTTTTTTCTCTCTCTCTCTTGCTTTATTTACCAGTATGTAGTTCTGGTCAAGTCATAGATGTCCAGTTGTAGATATCTATTGTCTAGGTTTTGATTTAAAATGGCACTTTTATTTATACTATACTATTATTATTTTACTCAATGGTGGCATGACTGCTATGCAACATCCATGTAATGTTCACATAAGGCTGTATCATGCTTTAATTATATTTCCCACAGAAACAGTATTCTGCACACCTACACATACTGGAGTTACTTCAGTTTAACTTAACAGTGTTTTATGGTACTGTTATATTTACTGTTTATTTATTGTTATAGTTCACAAACTCACAAACTAATAACTAATTTAGCTATCAGTGGCTAAAGCTGTTAGAATATGAGTTCTCTGAATGTGTCGCTGCTTTTGGTAAAGCTTTTGCTTGTGGGCACAGACGGAGGTGAAGCAAACTTGCGTCAGGCGTTTATTAAGAGTCTTTAAGTCTTTAAGTCTTTGGTTAATTCGCCGACCAACGTCTATTGGCCAACATGCTAACTAATGCCAGCAAACCCTAATGGCTTTCTGGCTACTTCTATTTTTCCTTTGGAAATACAATACAGCATTGCATTGTGGTATACGAGAGTAAAATGTAGGGTACATATGTACACTGAAATTTGCTGTGCATTTTGGGTTTTTTATAATGAACTATATAGTGAATAAAATTTTCCACTAAGAATTCAAACACTAGGCCTACTGCAAAATGGCAAAAACACAATGTAGTGTACTATTTCCATGATAGGGAACGGTTTCAAATACAGCATCAGTCTCTCCTGGAAGCAATCACACACACCTGCTGCGCTGTGCATCTCCTTAGAATTAGGTCAATTGGCTCACACCTGGTCACACCACTAATCTACTCTCCAGTCATTCACTGTCAGATTGCATCTCCACATTCATGCAAGACTTTCCAGCACTTACCTTCGGATTGTTTCAGTGTTGCCGACCCTCCTTGGGTCTGACTCACCTGTTAAGTCGAAACCCCGGTAAATGCCTCAGTTCTCTGTCCCTGACCCCGAGTTTTGCCTCTGCTCCTCTTGGTTTCTACTCGCCTGTGGTGGTTTGGTGTCCTCCTGCCTTGATTAGGTTGAGTGAGTTTCCCTGTCTACTTACCTGTTGGAATTATGGATTGAGAGACTCTTGCCTGCTCTTCTGCCCTGTTAACATGAGTATTACCTGTGATAATGTACCTGTTGACAGAGAGAGAGAGAGAAAAAGAGAGAGAAAGAGAGAAGACATCATGTGCGCCTGTGTACTCACCTCCCTGCATTCCACCTGCTGCTGGCTCAGTTTCCCCTGTCTGAATATTCAAGCTCTCCCCAAGCCCATAGAGACTTTTACCTGCCTGAACGCTCTGACCATGGCTGCCACCCACCTGTTTGCTGTTTACCTTGCTGAACACTACAATAAAAATCATTCATTTCTGATATGTTGTGCTGCACTTAGGTCCTCTACACACACTCATGATAGAGTGGTGACTGCAGTGAGTTAAAAGTCTGCAAATGCCTTTGCTTGATGCATATTATTGGAAAGCTTTCATTGTATGTTCACTATCCAGTCTGCATTAGCATCAGATATATGTTAGGAAGAGACACATGTGCATTACCTGACATAAGAGAGAATTATTGATAAGTCTGATTTAATGAAATCATTTTGTTAATGCCAGTGTTCTGACTGTTCTAATGCTTTCTCCATAATATTTCTTTTGTATAATTCTAAAATTGATCATCCAACAATTCATTCATCCATCAGATAATAAAGTGTTCAAACAGATGTCAGATCTTTACTCCCGTTTCTATGAGCCAATGCTGTTGTATTAAATTCAGCTAGATTACTTTGGCAACTGCATCGAGCCCTTGAAGATTCTGGGTTTTCTGTGACATTTTATCTGTGTTTGGTTTTGAATGTGTGGTAATACTTTCTAAGCCAATCTCTATTATAATACAGCACTGTAGGTCCATTGTTAGTATGTTAATAATGCAGTTTTGACTTATGCTTGAAGTAAATTGTTGGTGAATTTGTAACTGAATATCCACAAATAAAGCACAACTACAATTAATATCTTAAAGGACCTGAGGAGGCCTCTGTTTATTTACCAGATCTTGAAGTCCTGAGTTGCAGTGGACTCATGTCCCAAAATATTTTCAATACCTTTTAATATTACTGTATGTTTGCATCAGTGGCTCTCAAGACAAAAGATGTTGGCAAAGCACGAAAAGTAACAGGGGTGAAGCAGCCTCAATCCCACCAGTGAGTCTTTGTTATAATGTAATATTTTTTTCAAATGTATGGCTGCCCAATGCATTACTGTCGCACTTTAAAAACTAACATGAACAGAGCCTTGATGCAACAGGTAAATATGTAGTTTACAGGCCTTTTTTATTTATTTTTTAACTTCTGTACATGTTGTGCTCACATGGCATATTTCACTGAATTCTATAATGCTATGAAGAATGCCAAAAATATACACTTAAAGAAAAGAGGAGGGTCACAGCACAGCACATTTTAGCCCGGGGCCAATTTGAGTTGTTAGGTGGTTGTTATGGAAAGATATCACATCATGCCATATGCTGTGTGCTCTGTTTCATGGGTTCTGAAAGAAAAGATGCTACTGGTTGTCATGGTGTCCTCAGCATGACAGGAATTACATTTTGTTCACTAAAAAAGTCCAGTTAAGATTAAATTAGACTTTCAAAGTATTAAAAACAGAAAGTAACTGAGATCAAACTTTTTATTTCTGTATTTGGAATGTTGAACAAAAGATGCTAAACATGAATAAAAGAAAAGCCCATGGGCAAAGTGAGAGGTCAGGGTCAGTTGCACTGCTAGAGTTAGGAAAGGGGATTCGTCTGCAAACTGCCCTGCAGTGTTTCATCAGTGACTCGAACCCTGGCTGTCCACGTAAAACTCATTATCCTTTTATCACATTACCGCCCCACTGTCACAAACCAGTGTGCTAAATGCAGAAAACAGTCAGAGGGAACAGATAGCTCTGGATCCTATTAGTAAAAAATACGTTGCTGTCATTATTCAAAAACCACCTGAAGTCTGACTCACTGGGACTGGGGTATGGAGGGAATAACACGTTGCCAGAGGCTACCAAATCATGATTTGGTAGTCAGAATTGAATCTAAGGGTTTTAGAATAAAAGTGGAAAGCAGACCTGCTCAGGTGTGGCTCAGGAGGTAGAACAGGTCGTCCAGTTGTCAGAAGGTCAGTGGTTTAATCGCTGGGTCCTTCCCGCATGTTTAAGTGTCCTTGAGCAAGACTCTGAACTCCAGATTGCTCCTGTTCTGTAAGTGTGTGTGTATATTGCTGAAGAGCAGTGCTCTGTATTGAAGCCCCTGCCATTAGTGTATGAACACGTGTGTGAATGGGTGAAAGCACTTTAAGTGGACTTGAGAAATGCAGCCCGTTTATCATCAGCCACGCAGAAATGTCAGTTTGGGAGCCGGGAACGCACTTAAAAGGGTCAGCGAGGAAAAACGTCCCCTCTAATGTGACAGTGTGGGGACCTACTAAAAATCCATTTGCCTGTAGAAATTCAGATAAAACCACATACAAGGGCTTCTGGAAGATCCACCTCCTGGCCACATGGAGGTGCTGCAGACCCGCATTCCTGCGTCGCACTTGCTCGCTTGTCGGTGCAAAAAGTAGCGGAGCCGTTACAGGAAATGTGGGGCTCTTTTTGAACGCTTTAGCTCGAGATCAGATGCTCCCTGTGCGGGCTGTGGAGGGAGCAGGCAGGCAGCGCTTCAGCAGCGGGACTCAGCGAGCTCAGCGCACAACTTCTCTCCAGCCCCTCTGTTGCTGCCTCCGCTGCTGGAGTTTTCTTTAGGATTTTCCTCTTGTGACAAAACGAGCTGGACTTTACTTCCTCTGCCAACATGTATTCAGCAGTATTGCTACTGATGCTGGCCGTCAGGATCTACGCAGACAGCATGGAAGGACCAACAGGTAAAAGAAGGGAAAACAAAATGTTTTCCTGTTTGGAATTTGGAGAGACGCACTGCGCGCACCTGCGTGTCTCCTCACAGATGAAACTGCTGTTTAAAAGTTGATTGTCAGGCTTTAAAGTCGCTCTTTCGCCACAGTATAGACACAAATGTCGGTGTCAAGATTGTGTTTTGGTCTTGTAAGGGTTTAACAACTTTAAAAGTTGTCTGTGAGTGTCAAACGAGACTCCAGTTCCGTGAAGCGTCTCTTTGTGCGTAACAGTGCAGAGAACGTTTATTCCAGAAGGCTTGAATAATGAAACTGGCTTCACCCCGACAATATAATCACGGCATCATTTCATTACACGACTCAGTGCTATTGGTGATTATTCGATTTTAAAGGGACATTTTATCTTATTAATTTATTCAGCAAAGTTAATATTAATAGGTTTAAAATGAAAGTGGACTCATTAGGCCATTTGTACTTTCTCCTTCTACTCTCATTCTTTGTCTCTCTCTGTCCAGTGCGTTCAGCAGCATGACGTTCACTGTCATGTTTTCATTGGTCAGGCTTCAGTAGTGCCAACAGCTTTCTCTATTCCAATGTGTCATGTAAATGAAAATGACATCCTAGTGATTAAGTCATCCTCACTACATTTTTTCTGTTGCTGATTTGTATGAGATGGGCTGCTGACTTGCCTGCATGTTAATAGCGTTGATGAAACATGTTGCATTATGATGTAGCTGATGCAAGGGATAATTTGGTTGACTGGTTCAGTTTGGTGCAAAATCAGCCATCAGAGGCATTTAGGAGGAAAAACGTTGGTGAACAAATCAAGAGGAGTGTGTATTCTGCTGCTACAGAGCAACACAGTGGAGATGAATTAGTCATGTCAGTGTTGTGCCCCAAATAAAATCACTGGCAGCTGATCCCCATACTCTCTTTGTGTACCAGTCAAACTGTGATAGCTGTAAGTGAAGTGTGAAGTGTATTTTAATACCTGAAACCCAGCACGTCCATCTGAGACAGGGGTTTAAATCCTCCTGTTTTTGCCTGTGGCGAGTTTAACATTTGAATGGCTGGAGCTGTTTTTGAAGATTCCTGAGACCTCTGAACCTTGTCTTTTGAGGAATGTTGTGTAATGCGGTAAAAGAAAAATAGCCTCTGGTCACATCGTGTCAAGTTGTCTCAAGTAAAAGTGCCAGTTGGTGTATCTGAAGAATGCTTTGCAACTGGTGTGAGCGCTGTAGCTGTGATATAAATACTCTGGTGCATGGATATCAGTTACACAGCGACCAAAACCAGTTGTTGAACAGACACGCACAGAGACACTCCCTGCTCTCCTGGATCATGTTGTTTTAGATTTGATGGAACAAGCCAACTGTCTTATTAGATTACACAAAACAACAGAAGTGTCTCATCACCAGTTGTCATACTTGCTGATTATTTGTTGAAAATGAATTCTGTTGTAAAGAACCAACTGTTCGACTGGGAAAAGTTTTCAACACAGGAAGTAAAAAGTCTCAGCTGGTCTCACCTGCTTATTTCTCAGGCTGTGCATTCAACCTCGACACTCTTTTGGTATTAGAGGAAATATGTCTGTAGCACAGAGCATCAAAAAGAACAGACAGCTGACATCAGCTGTCTGTTCACATTTCTAACTTTGTTTACTTTTTAATCGAGCAGATGTTTCCTGACGTCAATCAAAAATCTCAACAGTTTTAGAGTAATTTCTGTATTTTGTATATGGCTGCTTTTGTTTAGGCATTTTTGTAGTGGTCAAATAAAGGTAACATATCAGCAATGGTAACACTAAGAGAGCTGCAACTATTATTACTGGTATTTTTTAAAATCAGCAATCTGATTTAAAAAAAAAAAAAAACTGATTCTAAAAATACTGATTCTTTAAAATGTCTGAAAATGCTGAAAAATTAGGGATAGGTGCAGAGGATGAGCACTAAATTGCTGCCGAACCCTGTTTGGTCCGTCAGAACAAATCAAATAACTCTTAGATTGTTGTTTATGTAATATCAGTCCCTTCCAACCTACTGTAGGTGGCATTTTCAAATTCCTTAACATTCCCCAATGATGACGAAGCTGCCGCCCTTTGTTGTCCATTACTTGTGTATTTCCATTCTGTGTTCTGCGGTCATGGTTGGCAGGGCCATACTGTCAAACATCTGGATAACGAACAAGCTTACGTGTTCAAAGTGAAACATTAGGCAGGCAAGTTGTGGCAACCTTTAGAGCAAATGTAATAAAATGATGATATTGTGTTTTAAAGGTATTGTTTTGGGAATCTCATTGGGGAACTAGACAGATATTGTTTAAAGGCAAATAAATACTTAATTTCAATGTGCCAGTGTGAAGCTGCAATTGTAGGTCTGTTACCTCATTTCAAAGTTTCACCTCCGCATTTGTCGTTGTTGAGGTGAGGCGACACCTGCTGTGTTGTTTAAGTGCACTTGGCTCCTGTTAGCAGAGGCTCAGAGAGGTTAAAGAAAAAAGCTAATTTAATCGAAGAATAAAACCCAGTGAGCAAAATCCAACACTGAGTGGCGCTGACATGCAGCCCCACACACTTTGAGGTTTTTAGGTGTGACGCTTGTAAGGAGCACACTTAAATGGGCGCTGACACAAGAAGGTGGGCTTTCACGGGCTGCTGGTAGGATGTAGAGGATCCTCAATGTGTAGCAATGTGGATCTGACTCAGTGTTAATCCAACAGAAAATAGCCTGACACACAGCTCTCCTGGGGCAAACATGGAGGCTGTAAATGGAGAAAATGAAGCGTATGCTCACACAAAAGGCTATGATGAAATGTGGTTGTTCCGGAGGAAATAACACAAGATTCCTTAATAGAACAATAGTGAGTTGCATAATGGTTACACGCTGTTCAAAAAATGAGTACACCCTGTAATTATAGTTCATGATAATGAGATAGCAAGGAACATGGGTTGTTTCGACACCCATTTTATAAAGGAAGAAAAATCACAGAAATTTAACAATATATAATCGAGTCCACATCATTTACCAGACGAGCTCTCAGAGCTGTGGTACTACATTTCAGAAGCAACAGAATGAACAACCTAGCTTTAATTGTTGATTTTAGCAGAAGAAAAATGGATGCAATTAAGCTTGAAATGGATAAAAATGACCAATATGAAACTGTTAAGTACAGCCCACATTACACTCCTCGCCTTCACGATGCAGTGTAAGACGGATTGCATATTAGGGAATACATGAGCCTGCTTTTTTCACTTTAAATGGATGGGTCCAACATCAGATGCAGGGACATATTCGATCAGCTTAAGCAGATGATAGACGGAGCTGGTAAGAGCAAAGCAGCCCTGCTGAGGTGGAAGTCAATAAATCCTTCCCTCCCCTATCCTCTACAACTTCGATGGCTTCCAAGAAATTTTAATTGCCTCTGCTGTTAGTGGCCTGTCATTCTGTTCATCTTGGAGTTTCACTGACAGTGTGGCTAAACCATACTTGTAAAGGTGTTAAACAGAATTAAAAATTTACCTTTAATCTGCACAGCTGAAGACTTTATGGGATTGTGGAAATTGTGAGACCTGAATAGCTGAGAGACTTGGCTGTAACAACAGCGTGATTATTTCTATTTATCTAAAAATGATTTCCTCTTATCAGCGAGGGAGGGTCAGGCCAGCTGGTGTGCAACTGAAGTTAATTTTCTCCAAGAGAGCCAAGTTGGTGAAATGCATTGTCACCCCCAACAAACCTTATTGTGCCTGTCTAAGCCGAATTCCAGTTCTATCTGGCTTTCAGTCTTGTTTATCTTCGGTAGTCCACAGTTTTCAACAGTATTGTGCAAGAATGCTGTATGTTTTACAGTTATATGATTACTTTATTTAATAAGAATATAATTTTGAAATTTACTGCAATTCTATAGTTAGTGGACAGGTTGGTGAGGGAAAGATGAGTCTCACACAGGGAATGTGGGGATGCTATTATGCTGTGTTGCTGTGACTTGTAGGTTTGGTTTAACCGATAATTATGAGCAACCGAGTTGGGAAAGCTACCCATGTCATTGGTACATTGTAATTCTTAGCCAGGAATTTGATGACAAATTTTCCCACTTGGTGACAATAATAGAGTAGTAAAAAGAAATGGGGACAAATGACTACGGAGCTAATATTTCTGGCGGTTATATCTAAATAAATTCCAATATGAGCATTCTAGTTAGCTTAAATTAGTTATTCAAATATTGTTATTAATATGTACAATATATAATACTGTTATTAAAAAAATGCTCCAAATATGTAACACTGCAACATAAGCTAATTAATGCAATTAAATTGATGTTACTACAAGGCTAGCAGTGGCATAACCATGACCACACATTTGAAAGTCTGAATAAAGGAAAGATTTGCTTGTGCATCTTATGTTAGCAACTTTGCTGAACTGCAGCATTATTGTTTAGCAAAAGATATATATGGTTTTCACGTACTTGTCACAAAGATATGTTACAGAAACAGAATATTTTACATTTTAAATAACTTTATTCTAAACATCAGTGCATTGAACAATAAGCACGTCACCTAATTCATAATTTTAATACAGTTTAATTATAGACTTTGGTCTAGACCCACTTAATATGTAAAATGTCTTTAAACAACTTTGTTGTGATGTGGCTCTATATAAATAAAATTGACTTGATTTGACTTGACTTATTAATTAAGCTTTTAAATTAGTGCATATCACAGAACATAGGCTAAATGCTGATATCCTACAGACATAAATTTATCTGTGGTAGACCAATATCAGCCCATTCTACTGGCAGATGTCACACTTTAAATCAACCAATCATATTCCTCACATAGGACTAGGGGGCGGTTCGACAGGAAATGCTCTTGCTAGGCTATACGCTGTTGTAAATTCGCTGTAAGACTGTTAATATTAGCCTGGTAAATTAGACCTATTCATATTCACATTGCAAATAAATTCACTGTGCCAGGCTAGTTAGTATGCAGCTTTGTTAAGTTTTTTAATTTTATTTTCTTTAAGCGAGAAAGTAACTGTGTGGATTCACAAGATGTGGTTATTTTATCCAAATAAAGCCTGTTTGCAAAGTTGGTCGGACTTTTCTGGACCTTTGATGATCACATAGCCTATGGGAGCTGGCTGTCTCTACCGAATCCTGATGAGATGATCAGCTGGTCAACGAGCAGTCGTCCTGGGGATAGGACTAGGCTGCGGTTCAACAGAAAGAGCACTTGTTAGGCTGTTGTAATTGTTCGCTGTAAGACTGTTAATATGTTGTTTTATTAAGTTTTATTACTTTTTCATGCGAAGAAGTTAAGGGGTGGTATTCATAAAGTGCTGCTGGGTTCATCCACTGAATCAGATACCTAGTTAAGCTAATACCTGAACAAGCTGTTGATGGTCAGTAGGCGTGCAAAAGAGATGCACAGATCGGCTTTTACGTCATCTGAATCTGCATGTACAAATTGATAATCCTCCCGTCATCCACCCGGAATAATTAATTATCCCATTTACAGATCCACCATCCGTGCTTACCTGCTTACCTATTCCCATATAGTTGTTGTGAGATCACTGAAATGCAGTGTTTATTTTTCTTTCATTTTTTTGTGCAGTAGCGCTAGAAGCAGGGGCCGCTCTGAGGGGAGATTTAAACAATCAATAGCAATAGCAGCATTACCATAGGCGATTTCTCAGTCGGATATATAAGCTGATGATATTACACAGAATTAGACTGGTTTAAGAAAAATGAACATTTATTTCAAGTCATTTTGGCTGATATAGTGATATTTTATATAGATATATTTTCTGCATGATTTAATTCGCCCGAATCCGGTGCACTTTTAATCAATATGTTAATTAGCGTAGCAGCAGAGCGCGGCTTCAGCTTCCGGAACAAAATTAAAACAGAGACGAGAAGTCGTCTGTCCGAGAGAAAAACACAAAACCTGATGACCATCGCCTCTGCAGTGATCACGCTTGATGCATTTAATTACGCACAAGCATGCGCACAGCTTAAATAATTACGAACCAGGAGGAACGTTTAAGTTAAGGCCACAGTAGGTGAGTTCAGTTAAACTGAGTTCATTTTTTCGTTAGTGGTTTGTTTATGATTTGAATGTAATGGTCTAATTTTGTAAAATTGCATTGTTCATTGCATTATTTTGCCTGTTTATACACAATGGCACAATGATTTTGGTGGCCTCCGGTCTTACTTTGGGGGAAAAATCATTCATCAGCTCAGTGTGGTGGTTCAACCTCTGTCTTCATGCCGTGGCTTAAGTGCTTAATCTATAAGATGGTATGTTTATTTTATTAAAATAAAAATGAATGAATGAAAACTATTACGTCTTATTATTTAAAAAAAATTAAATTACAATGACAGATAGTAATTGATTTTGATGGATTTTTTCGTCCCTGTCCATCAAAATGAAGGACAGTCAGAAAGTCTAATGCGACCTCTGGTAGCACTGTTTTTTATGTCTGTTTTCATTTTCTACACATACAGGAGATGTGACTTGGAAATGTTGAAATGGTGTAAGGCACCTTTGGACTGAGTTTAATTGGTGGTCTTATTGGTATTGTTCAGCAGATAGATACTGTGTGAAACCAGATGTTGGTCATTCATGGTGACAGCAGTCATACCTCAACCATTGCCATCTTGTGCAATATGTTTGTGACGTTAATCTATCAGTGCTGTGCCTGCCACCACCATGCGTTATTAATGGAGATGACAGTGCTGCTAGACCGCCTTGGCCTGGACCTGTGAGTCGTCTTTGTGGGGAGAACAAGGACTGTCTTTGTCTCTCCAGGTGTTAGAAATGTGTTGTTCTTCCTCGTCAACAACAAATCATTACTGAGCAGATGGAGTTCTGCCAGCAGGCGCTGCACTGCCTGTCAAGCTGATCGCTAAACATGTTTAAACAATAACGGTAATTCGCTCAGTGCATCCTCTTCTCTCTATTCAGATGACTGTAGATTAGCCTACTTTAAAAGAAGCTGCTGGGCTTGTGATTGCTGTTGCTCACTCTTCCCCCCATGACTCGTTTCATTGCTTACACAGCTCAGTTTTATTTGAACAAACTATATAATGATCCACAGGATGGAAATCAGAAATCAGTGAAATAGCTGTGGGGAAATAAATTCACATAGCATGCGTGTGTCTGCTGCTTGAGAATCAGCTGCCAGTGGAATTTGGATGTTGGAATGTGCTGTCTGTTGCAGGTGTGCAGTGTTCTGCTAATTGTGCCATTATTAAGTCTCATAGGACTGAGATGCTGCCAGGGCGACAAAATCCAGGAAGTCTGAAGCATCCGCACCTTACAACTGCAGATGATACTCAGACATAAGCTTGCTTTTTAGCAAATTTTAGAAAAGGTTCAAGTGCCTGAGATCATTTCCTCGCACCTCTCCAACCCCCCCCCCCCCCATATAAGAGCTCACTGTCTGCCACGGATCATGTCTCAAGTTGTCCATGGAGCATTGAGAGTATGAGGGTGATGCTTTGAAAGCAGCGGCATCAGTAGCTTACCCAATTGGGGTGAAACAATTGCACTGACAACAAGATCTGTCTCAATTTTTGAAAACTTAACTGTGTGTCATGTCAGGAAAGTGTCTCTTAATTCCTTTAACAGCCTCAAGAATGGAAATATCATCAAGTCAGGCAGGAACACTTATCTTGTCAAATCTAAAGGAATAAACCATGAACAATTTTATCTTAAAACACTTAAATGCTGTTGGGTAACAACAGTTGCTGGGGATGTGATTTTCTTCCCTCTGCCTTTTTTTTTTGTTGGTTTGGTGTATGTTAACTTTGCCTAAGCGAGCTGTGTCTCAATTATGAAAACAATAGTATTTCTTAGCATGTTTAGAGTATTTAGACACTCAAGAAGTGACAAAATTAAGTGTACTGAAAACAAAGTTGGCCTAATACATCTTCTTAATTTTTGCGTGTGCTTTTAATGTAGAATTGTAGACGGTCCTAAAAATTTGAGCCCACGCCAAACTAACCCGATGACGTAACCTGACGTAACCTGAGCCGAGCTCGCCTGAAGTTGTTATACAGAACGCTCAGCCCAAGGCCGGTGAGTCCGTTCAATAAAAAATAGTTATGAGACTCAGAGCATTGTGAAAAGCGCTTAATTTGTGTCGGCGCAGCTGTAATACGATGGTAGCGGGTGTGAGAGTGAGTGTGAGAGAGAGAGGAGAGAGACAGAGAGAGAGCAGAGTGCAGAGGACGACAACTCTAACACTTTAATGGACACTTTTGTCCCATGGTAGACTGCACAAAAGACTTAAAAGTACTGTTTAAAGCTTAAAAACATTCAAACAAATCACAAGGTTCGATCGAAAAGTTCCAAAACTGTGAAGACAGAGCCCTGCACAGTATCGTGCATTCAGTAGGCATTAGCTATAACTTTCATGAGTAATAATATCAAATTTCATCACTTATAATCATCAATATTTGTGTTCCGCGCATTTTTGTGACTGCTGATGCCGACACATTTGCAATTTCACCTCTGTTCCTGACTCCCAGGAGCGACACTATTGAAATTTGCAAGTTCCTCCATCAGCATGCCCTGGATAACACAAACTTTATGTTGAGGATCATCACAAGAGTTGGATCTAAACATTCGGAGAACAGATCTAACTGGGGGGCATTGGGTGAATGCTGGGGGGGGGCTTTGCCAAAACACACACACACACACACACACACACACACACACACACACACACACACAGCCACTATGTGTCATTGGAACAGCATTTGTAATAGACCACACACTCCACTCTTGCAGAATAAATCCAGACAGGACTGAAAACATTCAGCATTATGCATGTGCTAGCCATGGCAGGCATTTTAAGGTAAATTAAAATGCTTGGCTTACCTTTAGAAGAGTTGTAGGCGGCAAGTGTGAGGGTTCGCTTGCGCCCTCTTCCGTTGTCAGTGGAGCTGAAGGAGGCCTTGAAGAAGCAGCACCGTGTAACCACTTTCTGATATCCATTAATATTTCCAAGGTGCAGAAAATGTCCAAATGTGTTAGCATCCTGCAGCAACTGCTCACTGCAAACTCTGCATGCGCTTAACAACAACGTCAAGCTAGTAGGTCATGGGTCAAACACCAGACCAATGAGCACACTACTTCCCCAAACGTGACCATATGCAAATATCACCAACAGTGTTTTTTTTTGTTTGTTTGTTTTTTTTAATGAATTTGTTTTTGTTTTTATTCATTTTATTTTAATTGTAATGTATAAATAAATACATAAATTAATACAAGAGTGGCACCAAAAGCTTGGACTGCAGGTGGGCAGGAGCAGGGGGACACAGTAACTCATTTGAGGGGCATTGCCCGCAAATGCCCCGCCGATGCTGAACGGGACTTAGCCGCACTAGCAGTTTGGTTCTTTAATATGAAACAGCAAGTTAAAATGAGATTCTCCCGGCAACAACACAGGCGTCACTCCCCACAGCCCATGCTTGCTAGATTTGACTCCATGCAACTGTTCTCTGTTCCCAAAAATGAAGATGAAACTAATCAGATAAAGAGAAGAAGCACAAATTGGACTGGACTTTCGGGGAGAGATCCGAGCACGGGAGGGGTGCTGGGAACTGTGTATCGCTGGACAAGGAGACTGTTTTGGAAGGATGTAAACCAGGTACAGTTTTTACTTTTTATTGGAAAAGTCTTTGAACTTTTTGATCCAATCTCCTACAGACTGTGTTATGAAAATGAAAAGGAAGACTTGAGAAAACAAAGAAATCTTTCTAAATTAAAGTACTATAATTTTTTTTTTTTGCTTGATTACATTATTGTGGGGTTTAAAAACGTGAAGAACAGTTCAGACACAAAGATGTTTATTGTAAAATAAGTAATTCCAGAAAACAAGCAACAAAGAAAAGAAAAAAACCTCAAGTGTTTTCGTGCTTTAAAAGTTTGACTTCAAGGATAAATCAATTATCATACTAGTTTTTAGTATTCTGTCGACCAAGTATTGATCAATTGTCTTTTAACTTCTTAATCTAATAAACTGTTTGACTGTTGCCCTTTGAAAATCTCTCTGTCTGTTAGCACAAAATAAATAAGTCCGTTGGCAATGTACAAAGTAAGGAAAATCTAAAGTATCAATATAAAAAGTCAGATGTAAGCTCTACTAAGTAAACATTCCAAAGGCATACTACTGACTCCACACAGAAGAGGTAGACAAAGCAGGTTGAGGGAGAGTCAGCATACCAGAAATGTAAATTAGAGCACTTCTTCAAAATTTAAGCCCTGGAATGCACTCTGCATCAAAGATTGATGACAGATAAAACTGTGGAGTGTTTGAGGCCGGATTTCCTTTCAAGGATAATTTACCTGCAGTTTTGAAATCATTGCTCTCAGTGCACATCATGTTGCAGTGGCAGGTAAGATTGATGATGTGAAATTCAGCTGGTTGTAGCTACGTCTGTTGGACGAGTTGGACACAGATATGAGAGATGCTGGAGCATGACTGTTCCACAGTGATGGCCGCCTGTCCATTTAGTCCAGTGCTGCTCTGTCAGATTCTGCCTCTGCTGCCATTACCTCCCAGATTTGTCACCGCCTCTGACAGCCAGCCGTGAATAATCTTTATGAATATTCCTGAACCACTTTTGCTGCCTATCCGATGGTGTGTTTACACTCTGTGGCTGAACCAATTGTCTAAGCTATTCCCTGGCCATGAAACCTGTGGTCAAACCTGTCATAACTAATGACAGGTCAATGTGAGTTGTGATGCTGGCAGCAGACAGGAAACTGTCACTCTCACGGTGTGGCGATGACCGAGCAGCAGATTCAGCAGACTGGGTCAGAGTTCAGCCACAGGATGATTTTGTGGTGGTGCTGTCAGCAAGTGTTGCTTTAGATTGAGATGACATCTGGGGCCAAACTGTGGGAATAGCATTCCTCTCGCTTCCTTTCCTCTCTGCAGCTTCTGGGATAAAATAACTGCATGATGCCCAAAGCTATTTCTTTCAGCTCTGCTACCTCCTCCTCAGCTCTTTATCTCCCAGACTCTTCCCTCATGGGCTCACATGTTTAGTCCCCCGTGTCATTGATGTAGAGGAGCATAGTGCAGATAAACCAAAGTTAGACTTGCTGCCAAACTATGAACTCACTTCTTCTTGCACTTCATTTTCGTAAGATACAAAAAATAAAAAAAAGGAAATAAAAAGAAATCAGCGATATGGAGCAAGACTCAGGGTGTGTAGGTCCCAGGGTAGCTGTAGATATTACACTTTAAAAAGTAGATGCTTAAAGTTATCAAACCTGTGGGCCTCCGAGTGTCCCTGTGGCACACAAGAGATAATAAAAGTTGGAGCGAAACTTGGAAGAAAAAAAGTCAATTATTAAATAAATAATATGTCATGTCCCTCAGTGGAGTGAACAAGGGCACTGCGGCAGCGGATGTTCACCCCTGTCAAGGTTAGCAGTGACCCTCCTGTGCACAGCAGGGAAGGTTATGCAGCATGAGCAGCAACACCTGTGTGTCTGCTATCACCACGGGAAATCTTCATCAACGCCTTCTTTACTTCCTCCTCCAGTAAGCTAATTTGGATCAATGCCACTTTTTGTGGCTTGTGTCCTTTTCTGCTGCATCTGTTTTTTGCAACAGTATATACAAAGTGTCAGTGCACCGGAGCGCAGACGGGGATGAGGGGGGGTGCTTTAAAACACATAACCCCAACCTTTTATGTACAGCAGCTCTGTGGTTGGCTAGTTCATATGGCATGCTGTCCGACCACATCAGAAGGTGTTTATAGCTGTTCAGAACAGCTATCCTGTTAAAAATGCTGCCACCATAAAAAGCAATGTGAGGAAATAACCATTTAAACAGGGATAGAGATGCAAATTCACATTGTTCTCACACGATACAGATTTCAGTACCTTGACTCAGGGTATACTGAGTATAGATCCCATCATTTTCACCAATTCAAAATCTGTATAGCTCACATGTTCAGCCGAAACTTAATGGCATCATTATAATATAAGGCAACACGATTTGAGAAAGGTGTGAGGAGGAGCTTGTTTCACAATCTTTTAGACCTTACACCTTTACACCAAGCAGCAGTCCCACTGTGTTTGGGAAGGACGGTGTCAAGGATATTTTAGAGAACTTTTCCTGCATAAACAGGTTTGAAAATGAAACTGATAAACATTTCCAATATGGGCTTCCTGCTTGGAATTCAACCTTTAACCCTTGTAGTGTTAATGCCTTGCTCCCCAAATCTTGGTACTCTTGCCTCTTAACCCATCTGTCCTCTGTTTCTTTCAGAACTTATTGGTTGCACATTTTTGTTAATTCAGTCTCTTTCTTTTTTTCTACTATCCCTCTTGACCTCTATGTGCAGGGGCCACCTTGGCAATGATTCAGACTATGGCGGGATGTTGGCACTTCTAAGATGCAATAGCACCTGGGCCAGCATCTGCTGTGTTTGCCTTCCAAACACCTTCTGCATCAGTGGCAGGTACGGAGGTTGTGGCCCCTGTGGCCTCTGAACTCCAACAGATAAACGTAACGGATTACATTCACGAGCAAGAAGCTGAAGGATCGTGCCCTGCATGGAAATGAGAGAGCCGGGGCATCTTTGCATTCACAGTGGAGTGCGTAAGCCTGGCCAAAAATGATTGGAGGAATATACCTCTAAAATCCTCATTCTGTTTTATGAGATGTATCGCAGCCGGTGCCCGGAGCACGATGTTGTGGTTTTTATAAGCTTGCCGTTACAGGAGGCATTGAGTCATTGATTCAATAAGCAAGACCCCCAAGAACAGGTGCTGCATTTTTGGTGGAGGCAGAGAATAAAGTGAAGAAAGTGGAAGAGGAGAAGAGTGTGTGGAGTACAGGAGGGGGGTAGGGGAATTATTGATTGCATTGGTGGAAACTGCTGGGAAACAGCATGGAAATCAGCTGGTGGTCGGCTTTCTTTCTGTGCAGCAACTCTGAGAATCACCTTTCATCTCCTCTCTGCTCTCTTATCTGACTCAAGGGAGGCGTGTCCAGATCAGCCACCAAACATGTGTGTCCCTGTGCCCTCCTGGCCCACACCCCTAATCTCAGCATCAATAGAGTCTGAGCAGATGGCACTGTGGCCAGGGTCACCGAGCCCATACACAATAATAATAGGGCAAGAGAGGATGATGAGGCTGGCCCAGACACTGGAGGGATGATGCAGAGATGACCTGAGTAGACACTGAAAACAGATCTACTTTGTTTGTCCTTGCATAAGGCAGCTGTAGACATATGTTGTTTGTGAGTTGGTCTAAACACAGTCTCCTGTATGTTGACCCAGAAAAGTGATGAGTGCAGCAGAAAGCCTGCCATCAGATGGCTGCAGCGGGTAATTTTTTCCCAGTGTGCTCATATAGAAGCTCCTTGCAGTAGTCAATGTATTATGAAACTAAAAAAAAAAATTGCATTGTCTCCTGGTGACCCATTGAGTTACACTGATGTAGGGTTTTTTGAATGGCATCCATTTTAAGGATAGTTGTTGCTACTGCTAGTCAGTTAATTAGGACTTTGTTTAACATTCAGGCTAAATTCATGCCAAATCAATCCCCTAAAAGTAATAATAATTAATTTTAAGCTTCAGTCTGTTAAGGGTTTAAAGTAGGGTTTGGCCTCTGTGGATTTTTCAGAAGAGATGCTAATAATATGCCAGCCGTTTTTTCTTTTTAATGCCAAACTATTCCCACAATAGAATATTCAGTTTATTCCAAAATCTTTCATCTGGCCAATTAAAACTCTTCATTTAAATGCACAAAATGTGACTTCTGCTGCTGGAGGTCTTAGTCAAACAATTGGAACAAAAGATGTACTGTGATAATGTCAGTGTGTTGAGTGGGATCATGGGCTTTATTTCATGGTTAAATAGCCACCATTGCAGATAAAAATCAGTCTGACTGACTCAGGCACAAATGCTCACAGGCGAGGTAATGTATTAAAGTTTTATTCACATTACGTTGAGTCATGTATGCTGACTTCCTTCATTACTCTGACTGGTGTTTCCTGGGAGGTTAGAGACAGGAGACAATATGAAATGCACCATTACCTTGAATAAAATTATTGATTTGCTGAATGTTGCTAGGGACTTAACAATACTTAAGATATTAGCTGTTTATGTATTTATTGTGTATTAATAAATTCAAGCTACATGAAATGGCAGGTAGGGTTTTTCAGGATATTATTCCTAGAGCTGCTATGGAAAATGCTGGCAGGAATGTGTATGTGTTTATAATAGGGAAATGCATGCAAACTCTGCATCAGCCTTTTTAAGAAACAAAAACAGAGAGGAAGAATATTTAGTAGCTCTCAACTGAGCTCAACTGTTTTTATACCACTGTTGATGCAACACATTTGAAAAAAATTGTGCACTTTTTTCTTTTTTTTTTTTACAAAGAAAATGAGACAGGAACAACAGACAGATAAAAATCATTATCTCAAAAGATGGAGACAAGCAACAGATGTACAAAAACACAAACAGAAGTAACCACAAAAATGATTAACAGTTTAATGCCAGTCAGTAAAAAGCGTGGGATGGGAGGTCAGTGTTAAGACACGAGAACTTCGTATTCTCAGTGAGTTTGAGAAAGTTTTGAGTTATTCAGAAATTGGTGTGCTGAAGACAATTATTCAGATCGATAGATTTATTGTAGTTACAAGGCTGTCGGGTTGGGTAAAGCGATGTGTTGTCAGCACAACTTTGACAAGAAATCTTGTACTTGCAGATGATTTGGTCTAAAGGGAACACATAAATGTTGGGGTTGGGACAAAAGTATAAAACCTTTAGGGCACAGCAGGCAAAGGCTGCGCTTCAGCTTTAAAGCTACAAATTCCTGACTCAGCTGCCAGAGAAAGTAATTTCTCTCTCTTAGTGATGCAAATTTTCTGCTTGACATCATGATTCTTTAGTGCTTCCATACATATCATATGTTATTTACTTAAAGGAGAAGTTTGGTTTTTTGCACATTAAGCCTTATAATAAGGATATTTACGATCATATATGATGTTCTACAGCATTAGAAGTCCTGGGAGCTGGAGCTCGTTGCTGACGTCACCGCTAGCTGAAAACAATGGAGGGACATGTGCACTTAGACAATCTGTCAAAAATTACAAATGCTTGTTTTAAAAGATGTGAAATTCGCCAAATGTTTGGTGGTGTCCACTTGTGTACTCACACCAAAACACGACGTTAAACATGGAAATATAACCTAGAAACGGCTGTTTGTTTGTTTTGTGAAGCAGATGAAAGAGCCGCTTTTGGATTATATATCTGTGTTTAGCTTTGTGTTTTGGTGTCAGTGCATGAGAGGACACCACTAAACATTTGGTGAGTTTCATGCCTTTTAAAACGAGCATTTATTGTATTTTCTGACAGATTGTCTCCTCAGTTGTTTTCAGCTAGCGTTGACGTCAGCAACGAGCTCCAACTCTTAAGGCTGCAATGTTTGTCATAATAATGCTGTAGAGCATCATATATGATCATAAA
>JAPQLA010000008.1:21255618-21291511 GCA_029822935.1 Naso vlamingii | reverse complement strand
GTCAGCAACGAGCTCCAACTCTTAAGGCTGCAATGTTTGTCATAATAATGCTGTAGAGCATCATATATGATCATAAACATCCTTACAACTACGTAAGGCAAGTTAACATACTTACTCCCATACAGCCATGGGAAACAAAGCCCTGACGTGTGTAGTGGAAGAGAGGAATGCATATGTAAAACAATGAATGACATGTTTGTCATTGTCATCGCCGTGGGACAGCTTGCACATAAATTGCTTCGGCCTGAATCTTTGCAGCCACGCCCATAGATTTCTATGGTGAGTCCCAGACATCTCTAATTATATGCACACAAAAGTAGGCTATGCATCCCCCCCACCCAAACACACTCATCATCCTACCACTCGCCAACTCTGTCACCCACTTTCCGCCAGGCCGGAAGACCTGTTGTTAATTAAACCTGCCAATCATATAGAGAACAGGCGAGGGAGTCAAGGAGAGAGAGATTTTTCCACTTTGCAGAAAGTGATTTACGGCAGTGCTTCCTTTATGGTAATAGAGTCAGTCACATCTTCATTTTAAAGGCTATAGCCAAGGACAGAAACAGTTTACTTAAAGAGTGTCTGTGTGTGAATGTGTGTATATGTGTCCTCATTCTGTGTACATATGCATGAGTGCATTTCAGCAGGGTGGAGCAATTAGTAGGGGGTAGATTAGAAGCCCTGTCAAATGTGACAGCTCTACTTTCTTCTGTCCAGAGAAAGGAAGGTAGGTTGAGCAGCGAGCTCAGCAGACAGTCCGACATGTGTATGAGCCTCCTCTTGCCTACGTGTCCTTGCGTCCTGGGCAAAGTCTTTGACCCGTGTGTTGTCCACGTTTAATTAAGAATCTGCTGGAGACGGATTACAGTACAAACCACGGTGAGTCTGCAGAGGCAAAGAAATGAGAGCATGAATAAAACCACTCACAGAAGGTTTAATGTGGCCACTTGGCTGAACACAGTATATGTGGGGTTGGGGGTGTTGAAAACATCACCAACAATATAAGTGAGGCTGACAAGTTTGACATATCCAGGCACGTTCTGAGGTGGTTTACTGTAAATCCTCTACTTAGTGGTCTCCTGCCGAATTAGGTTGATTTGTTTGTGCTCAATGGTCCAGAGGCATGCTTGAATTGCACACTTACAAGACTGCTTACTGTAGCACATTTGTAAGAATTAGGGCTACAACTTACGATTATTTTCAGTCTTGATTAATCTGTTGATTATTTTCACAATTATTCAATTAGGCATTTTTTCTTTAACATGCCAAAAAAGTGTGAAAAATTCTCCTCTCAATTTCCCAGAGCCCAATATGACTTCAAATTGCTTCTTATGTCCAAACACAGCCCAAAACATAAAGACTCCTCAAAGCAGCAAATCCTCACATTTTAAAGGCTACGGCAGCATTCATGTAACTTTTTAATTAAACAATGACTAAAACAATTCATCAATTATCAAAATAGTTGATGATTAATTTTCTAATGATTGACGAAGCAATTATTTGATTAATTGTTGCAGTTGTAGTAAGAATGCCTCCTATATCAGTTTGCCGATGTTGTCGGCCATAATTGGCCTTTCACAGATATATCTGTATTGGTCTATATTTTTCCTGATATGCGTCAATAATAAAACTGTTTTTTAAAGCTGGAAAAAATAACTGATATAGTGATTTAAATGGCGTAATTGCTTAGTTTGTCCAACAAAGGATGGTCTGTTACGTAATAAATATTCAGTGTAGTGTCTCGTGTTCAGTGCACTTAAGTTTGGAAAAAAGTTTGATAAGATGTAAGATTTCCTGCCTCCATTACATATCTTTGTCACAAGTTTCTGATAACCACATTCAGCCACACATTCCACATTCCCTAATGTTGGTATTGCAACAGCACCCGAAATCCCTTATTATGTAAAAAATACTAATAATACAAATGCTACTGTTAGAAATACCTCAGCTGTATCACATACATCTATAAAGAGCAACACTGCTGCTGTGTCGCTTGACACCCTGTAGCACCCACAGTATAGACTACAGCTGAAAACTGTCAGTCGGTTTGTTGAAAAGCTGCTAATTGCAAGTAAACCAGAAACTACTTAAAGTAGTGAAGTGATTTTTTTTTTTAAGCAAAAATGCCCACATTTCCTTCTTCCAACTTCTATATCATGAGGATTTGCTGCTTTTGTTGGTTTTAGGTTTGAAAGTAATCTGAATACCTTTGAGTTTTGCAGCTGCAGAGGATTTGATTTTCAGGCTCACAAACCGAATGCTCCTGAACTTTTAGCTAACTTCTGTATTTTTTTTGTTTTTTTGAGATTAGGCATGTTTTTCTGGCCAGCTCTGCATCTCCCATCACAAATTTTGAAGCGTGTATTATCTGTGTGGATTTTTGAAGTGTTGCAACCATTCAGGCAAGCCATTGTCCAAAATCAGTGTAATTTAAAGAAGGTGCATGGGTAACATATAGTCTTTTCCTCTCTCTTATTCTTTGATGATGTGCTCTAAGGTACCTAAATTTGGCACTGATTGATTATATGTGAATTGGTAATCAATAATACTGACATAATCTTATCTTTACCCTTAAAAGTAGCAACCAGTAGTAGCAAGTTCTATAACCTTAGCTGTACTGTTACTTCTGCTGCTAAAGCGTGGGACACATAACTTGCGTATATCTCTGCAGTGCCTCTGTGCCCCCAGTCTGCCTTGTCTCGCCCGTTGTTGTTGTTCACACATGCAGCATCTGCTGCAGGCAGCATTGCTGTCTTACTACATAAAGTTTTTCTTCAAAATTCCCCTTAATATGAAAGTGTTTGATGTTATTATATATAATGCATTTAATTCAAGTTTAGACAGAAAACCGTGTGCCATGTGAGAGAGAGAGGGGGGCGGGGGAAGTGCTAGGCTGCCGCTCACTCTGCTGCAAGGATGAAAGTTTATTTCCTATGATCTGTCACTTTCTGACCAAACAGCCTCAAGTCATTTGCTGCTTTTAAGGTCATGATATCAAGTGTAGTTCTGTTCCTGTTCAGACACTGCAGGTGTGTCTCCTCTCCAGGTTAGAATGATGCACACTGTGTTGTTAGATATAGTCAGCCAAAGTCTGTGATCAGTCTAAATTAAAAAGCAAAGCTAAACTTTACTACTTGGGACTCTGGTTTGACTGTTACTTATCCGAAAAATACAAATACTGTTTTACATATCAAAATCCTTGAAATGCTTCACAATTAAATCTGAAGAGATTCTCTGCATGTTCTCTACATGCTTGTGAGAGGTTTTATTTTGAAAGACACACTGAAAATGTTGTAACTACTATGAATGTTACTCATATGATATCAATATGACTAAAAAAAAGGTTATTTCTCCATCTTTTTTAGCAGAGAATTGAATGCATCTTGCTGAAAAAAATCAGCGAGCCCCCTGAGCTGAAGTGTTGTGTTGCTGCGTACATGCATCTGACATGTGTCCAATGTCAGTTTCCTGCATGCTGTGTGGCTACTGTAATCTGTTTAATGGGCACCAAAAAAATAAGTAGACGTCCTGCCAATGCAGACACAGGATGTGTGTCCAGGGCGTTATGGTCTTTCAATGTGAATATTACAACTGCTGCCTTTAGTGCTACCTCCATTTGTCTAACAATAATACTATCACTGATGTTGCTATTGCTGCTAGCACTGCTACTGATACCAATTATTCTGGTAATGTATGTTCTTCTAGCCCATGTGTGCCCCTGTAGGTATTCGTCCATAAGTTGAAGACATGAATGATGTATGTGTAACAGCATGTGTTGTGCTGGTGGCCCCGGCTGTGGGTTGTACTGCTTTGGACCAAAAATATGAAGTATTGCCTCTGTGGAGCTGATGAGACCACTGGGCACCTGACTCAGAACTGACCTCTAACTTTTGCTAGTGCAAGACAAGACCCAGAGTCTTGTGGGGATTATGGTGGTGGGGTTTGGTGGGGGGTGGAAGTGTGGGGGCACTGGGAGGGGGCATAAAAGAAGAGGGAAAGAGTGAGCATCTGGGTGTCTGAGTTTCGACCTAGCCAGAGGCGTGAATAAGAATTTTCAGTAATTGTCTGACTGTCACTGAGATCAGCAGCACAGGTGTTTGAGCCTTAGATGGGAATGTAAACATGTAGAACTTTGACAGAAAAACAACACTTTGCCTCAAATTTTTTAAAGACTTGGCATGAGGTTATAATGATTAGGTAGGCAGAGGCCTTTTCATTGTCACTAAATTTGACAGTTGGTTTTAATGATGTTGACATTTTAAATATGCTTGGGAGAAAATGTTTGGAGCATTCGCCCCCTCCCTTCATGTTATGAAGAAACAAAATCACTGGCATGTGAAATTTGCATGGTGGAAGGGGAGGCGGGGAAGTGGTTGTAGCAGGAACTGGGAGGAGGGCACAAGGTTTTTTTCTAGTTGATTAGGCAGCTGAAATCATCCTTTGTGAAGGCAACGGAGGGAGGGAAGCTAAACCTCCCAGAGGAAGGCCTTTTGGGTTCATTGCTGCTGGATTGATGCATGAGGGGGGGTTTGTTCTGGGCTCGCTTTCAGGGGCGTGGGCCCATTCAGAGGCGAGACTGGAGGCTCCTGGATTTATTCCGGCCCAGTGGGTAGCGGCAGCGGTGCCGGCGGGCTGCGCTGGAGGATTTAAACCCCTATCGCAGTGGCAAAGCAGCATGCTACTCGCAAAGAAAATGAGAGCAGGGAAGCAAAACCGTATACTCTCATTATCAGAGTCTCCAGGAAGCTGAAGTGAAGGGATAGACAGAGAATGATTGCTGCAGAAAGAGAAGCAGAATGAGCTGTAGGAACAAAGAGTCACAGTGATGGAAAAAGTACAAGATGGAAGAAGAAATAACAGGGCAAAAAGTTTGTAATGCCTGAGTAACAATATATCTGGCTTCAGCTGCTGACTGAAGGAAGATTGAAGAAGAGACGGAGATTAGGAGAGCAGGAAGATGAGAGGGCTACTTAGAGACTGTGTGAAGGATAGAGAGCCTTTTGTCCAGTGTTGGAACACAGCAGATACACTGTCTGCAGCTGCATGGGCTCTGTGGCCGAGCTCCATCTGTGGGACTACGTGTAATAGAATAAACACGCGCTAAAGAGAGGCTCCTCATTAATTTGCACGACAGCCTAAGGCTAATGTTAGAGACCTTTACGTCCACCTAAGAACAGCTCATTTGTGAAAATTGATTTCTCTTCTATACTTTGGAGCTACACCTATGCAAAGTTCACAAACACTTTATAACTGGGACTGCAAAATTCCCAGCATGGGAAATGTCCATGCTGAGTATCTTTACAAAGAGAGAAGGGGAGGGAAAGAGAACGCAGTCTGTTTTCCTGGCCCTCTGCCATCATCTTCTTTTAGGACTTTGAAACCCCCAAGGGAGAAACTTCATTTTTGTAAACCAGGTACGAGAGACATGATTCAGTTTGTGTGTGCCCTGTAACTGTGCCTGTCTATATATAAGTTCATTTAAAGATGTCCCTTTCGACATGGAGATGAGCTCAGCAAGTTTTCTGGGACATCCTCCCTAAACTGTTACCCTCCGAGTGTCACAGTTTTCCAAAAGTCTTCTTTAACGCAGACCTGATGCGACTCTGAGGCTGTTTCATTGGGGAACAGCTGAACGAGCCTGTCTGCTGGCCTGCTCTGGGGTTACTGATGATGAATGGACAAACTCAAGGACTGTGTCCAGGAGTAGAGATTTTTTTTTTGTCCGGATTTTACAATGTGACCTTGGAGTGAACGTGATGAAGACTCTGGTCTGATTGATGATCTGTAGCCCTGATCTCTCACCTTCAGGCCCTGTGGTTGCAGAGTAATGCAACATGTGATGACTTTTAGGTCAATGTATTGGTCTGCTGATATGTGACTTTCATTAAAAGTGTACTCTAAATATCAGTTAGTTATCAGTTAGTAAGTTATTAGTAACTAACCTCGGTCAAGGGTACTGACTGGAAATAGACCTAACATATACATGCTTTGATAGTAGGGGGAACCAGAGCACCTGGAGGAAACCCACACGAGCACAGAGAGCACCTGCTAACTTCACACAGAAAAGCCCTGCCCCAGTTAGGAATCGTACCCAGGACTTTCTTGCTATGAGGCGACATTGCTAACCACTGAGCCACTGTGCCGCACTTAATTTTTGTATTAGCTACTTTCCCCAAACACTAAAGTAGTGTGTCCTAAGAACGATGCTTTGTGATGAGATCCTTCATCAGGAAAAGAACTAACCCTAACCCTGTTCCTTTAGGGGCAAGGACATTTATTGTGTTGGGGTGGCAATTAGAGTTTCAACCTTGATAATAAGAGTTATTAATGCTATTCTTATTGACAGACAAGTGCTAAAGGTTTTTCACTTTGACATCTCTCAACTACTGTCATCCTGTGGTCTTCTCAGAATAGTCACCTGATGTTGCTGTGACGTGTCTTATCAGCTGTTTTAAGCGCCCTGCTGTCCTGTGGCTTTTTTAGGACAGCATCCCTTGTGTGAGACAGCACGTATGCCCCCTCGTCCCAGCTCACAGTCCTTTGGGCCCGTTCACAGATCTCTAAGGACCTGCGTCCTTAAAGATCGGTCTGCTTGTGGGTGAACTGTATACATTGTTCGTACCTAACCAGAACAGTGGGTAGGCAACTTCAGAGGTGGGCTGTTGAATGCCTACCCAATCAGAAGCTGAAATGGTACCAGTATATTCTATAGGCCCAATATTTTTTCAATCAGCTGAGCAAAAAATAACAAAGGTTTTTTCACTTTTTATTGGGTTGGCAAGATGCACCTTTGTAGCTACCGCCAGCCTTGCTGCTGAGTAGAAGTTACAACATTATATTCGTCTTTATAACTAGTTAAATCAATAGTTGCACAACAGCAGAGCAGCATTACACATCAGCGAGGGGCAGATTATTCTTACAAATATTGTACAGCCTGTAATCCATATCAGTCACATCCAGTCTTCGATTTGTCTTTTGTGTCAGTCAGTATGTCCATTGGGATAAATGTAAACTGTCATGACAGACACTTCACAACATGACTGGTGCAACTAATGTGAGCGAGAGGCTGTAAACATATCTGTCAGATTTATGCTGCACTCATGTCAGGTCACATTTACCTGTTGTAAATTACAATATGAGCTGCCAGTGTAATGCTGGCAACTCGGAAACAATCCATGTTACAGGAATGCTTCCAAATGAAAGGAATAAGATCCCAATACCTCACTTATCAATATCCCTTGAACTCAGCACACGTTTTTGGGCCACTTCACAGTTACTGCTCTACTTCTACTGGCCAGTGCACTGATTTCTACCAACATATGTTCCACCACACAAGCACCTGTACTGAGTTAGTCATTTTCCAGTCTCCATATCTCACTCTGCACATACTACTGGATCGGGCTTGATTACTCCAGCCAGTGAAACAAATAGATCCGATTGCAAAGACCCTCAGCCATGAATAAGCCTAATTATCCAAAATTTTGAAAAATGTATTCATGGTAGATTGCCACACTATATAGTCTAAGGTTGTAATGCTTCATATGATGCCATGTTGATTACTAAGTTTTTAGATTCCTCTCGAAATGGATGTTAATTACAGTCCTGCTCTGACAGATCACAGACTTTGCTTCATTAAGTGGGGAGTGGAAATGAGAAAATTGGTGGTGTTTGTCCCTAACAGCAGCTTTTCTAGCCCCGAAAATATAGGAAAAAAACACACCAGCAATAATTGATGCTGCATTAACAAAATGATTATCAGTGCTTGTATTAAAGAAGGAGAGAGGAAAAGGAGCTGCTGGCCGATAGTTGGCATGTCATCCCTCTTGCAAATAAATTACCCACTTTCTCAATGACTCGTGTACAATAGACTCTAATTATAATCATTCTCAAGGGTTTGGAGGAATTTGTTATATGGCTAAGTAATCCCAAGATGCTGCAACGCTGAACTCTGCTTGTTGCTTTTAAGGCACTGTGCAGGATTTTTAGTCTGTACTCTAAAGTAAAGACAGGTTTATGAGGGCGGTTGTTGCTCCCCCTCTTCCCCTTCCCTCTGATGTTCTGGTAAATTCGACTGAATATCTTTAGAGAAGTATCTTCTCTGAGGAATGTGCTCCTCCACAGGGGACCGGGTGTATTTGTAGAAGCGATCTGTCTACTTGAAGAATGTGTCTCCTGAGTGTCTTAACTCTCATTTCTTCTCTCACTGCCAAAATGAAAGAAGACACAGCGCTGTCTTGCCCATTATCCTCAGGGCTTACTCTCTCCTGTCTTCTTAGATGAGACTGAGGATGTGTGTACATGTCTATATCTGTTTTTCTGCATCCTACTCATCTTTTTGCCACCGTGGTGACATTCACACCTCATGTGGGTCTCATGGAAATGTTAACCTTTCTGAAAAATAGATTGAGACATTTAGTGGAAAAGTGATGCATAAAATAAAAATGTGAAAACTTAAAATTGACACAACAAAAGCTATTCTTACATCAAGTAGTTTTTGTCTCATTGAAGCACAAAATGTCACTTTCTAAAAACAAGCGGAAAAATCATCCCAGTGCACTAAGATAACTCTATGAAATGCAAAAAGCCTTGTTTTGGTTTTGGTATTTCACACTCTTGGATAAATTTCTGGATACATGTAGGGCTGAAATGATTCCTCGAGTAACTCGATTACAAAAATGCCTTAAATTCATTCAATCCAGGGCTATAAATATCGCTGTATAGGGCATGGTTGTATAGTCCTGTATAGCACTGTTGAGGTCCAGTGTAGTGCTACCTCGCACTCAGCTGAACTTAACAGCTGGACACTCATGTCTAATGTGGATGATTGTTTCTGTCACACACTATGCTTTCGCTGTTGATCCGATGTAATGTGAATGTGAGATCATATGAGAGCTGCAAAATAGAGAAAGAGAGAGAAAAGTAGCAAGAGTAAGACAAAAAGCAGAGACAGCCCAGAGAACAAAACGACAGGCTCAAAGTGAGGATCACTTCAAGTTGAAAAGCAAAGAAAAACACAGTACAGTGCAGCTTCTGTAAAACGGAGTTAGCTTAACGTTACCACGGCAGCACTTTGTCAATGATGCAACACCTCAGCATAAAAACATCCAGTCTGTGCATCCCGTCTACAGAGCGGACTGACACGTCAGAGCGATAAATCAGTATGACTGCTCATGATATTACGGTAAAGAATGCAATAGTTACGGCGAAATGTAATATTTAAAAACTGAATCAATGTGGTTGTCACCTGACTAGTTAATATGCATCTGTTAGTTATCTAAGTTACTGTTTCCTCCTAAAAACTCATCGAAACAGAAAATGCTGCAGTCACTTTGTTAAAGCCCAAAATAAAATGCACCAATCCAAAGCAGCAGCAAATACATTTTAATTGCAGTGAGGAGGGTCAGCAGGTGCAGGGCATCCCTTTAATGTGATGAATAAAGAAAAAACAGTCTTATGAACTTGATGTATGATATTAATTTTGGCCTAGTGATAAATATAAAAAACAATTAATATTGTGCTCTCTTTTGGTCAAGTAGTCTTACTGTAGACAGCTTCAGCACAGATTATATATATATATATATATATATATATATATATATATATATATATATATATATATATCTTATTTAGCCTACTCTAATGTGTATTACCATTACGCTTAAAAGAGCAAAAGTAATGTAATGCAGCACACACAGTATTTCTCATCCGATTACTCATCAGTCGCCAGAACAATTGATAGAATACTCGATTACTAAAATATTCGATCGCCGCGGCTCTACGTACACGTTTACATATTAGGGCCTGACAGATAAATTGATTTGCCGATATCAGTCGATATTGGTCTATCACAAATATATCCGTAATGGTGTATATGTCCTCCAATATGCACCAATATTAAAACTGATTAAGTTGGAAAATGCTCGGACTCATGATTTAAATGGTGTAATTATTTAGTTTGTCCAGCAGAGGACGGTTCCTTATTTAATAACTTATAGGTGAAATGTTTACTGTTGAAAAGTTGGTTAAAATAAGCAAGATATCCTGCCCCCATTACATTTCTTTGTCACAAGTATTTAACAACATTCAGCTGATATTAATATCAGCCCACATATATTAGATATTAATATTTTCTTATATTAGTTTTGGCATTGGCCCCAAAAATTCCATATCAGGCAGACCCTAGAAATACTAATGCTCTGCTTTTTTATTTTCAAATTTTAATAAAGTATAGTAGATGATTTATTTGTAGTTTCAGCACACAATAGAAAAATAGGAATAGACACCAGTTGTACTTATAAAGAAAACAAAAACCAGTCTGATTTTTTCTGTTTTTGTTAAAAACTGAATTTACATATATGTGTAGCATTGTTGCTAACAGAAGCAGGAAGGATAGGTGTGTGTAAATGCAGTCATGTAAAACGCTTGAAGAGACTACTACCTCACTGGTCATAGGTAGCAGTGGCAGTGTGAGTTAAGGAGAGTTTGTATTTTAGCTGCTGGTGTAAGATTAATAGAAATACCACAATCCACAAAATTATTCAGCTGCAAGGCAGTGACCTTTTCCACTCATTTCTTTACACTAGATTTGCATACATCTGGAGAGAAACAGGGTAATGTACGTGGCTCACACACAAAGACAAGTCAAACACCAATTAAACATGTTGATGTGAGCTGGAATACAGATTTCAAGACAAAAATTCTATGTGTCATTTTTCATTTACCATTTATTTTACTCAAAAAATGACTACATAAGCAACAGGGGGACAAAATGCACCAAAAAAATACGAAATTATTATTATATATAATCTGCAAATGACTGTAAGGGTTTTCAACTCCTACAACTGACTTAACAGTTGCTCTGCCAGGTGCTGAGATTCCTGACTTCCAGAAGTCACTTTCAGTCCCGCCCTTTGTTGGCGCACTCTCACCCCCGAGGCCTTCGCTTCTCTCCCTTAGCCTCTGGCATTTTCAGCTCCCTGATGGATAGTGCAATGAGTGAGATTCAGCTATGAAAGCTAAAACGCCTTGTTCACAAGCCAAAAAATGACAGTGACAAAGCAGGATTTTATTACAGTATTTATCATGGTATTTTGCATGGTGACATGCTCTTAACCTTACAATGTCGTTTGATCTCAGCTACAGTGAGACAGTGACATCAGTGTGTCCATACTATTGGCCAGATCTATCAGCATTGCCTTGAGGCTTACTTTTTGCCAATAGAGGTCGATTGAAGAAAGACTGCGTATTGCAGCTTCAAAGCCTAATGCATACAGGGGGCTTCATAAGTTTTAGAAAACATTTTTTCACAGAAATAAAGTTGGCATCCCTGCAGTACCAGTGCCCTGTCTGTATGAATAACACATGAAGCCTGAGACGACTGGCTGGTAGCAGTGCCGTTTCCCACGCAAAGCCCTCTGCTGCCTGCTTTCCTCAAGGTTCAGCTGCTCATTAGAAGTGTGGGTTGTTGTTAATTGATAGGCCGCATTGGGCCTGGATGACCACCCCCCTCTCAAGCCACGGCCATGTCACAGAGGAGAATTCTTTTTTTTCTTTCTTTTGGAAGAACAGGCTAAAGCTCCAGCATGATCCAAGCAGCGTGAAGCCTCAGAAGTACAAGCCATAGAAGCAGACAAACAAGAATAGCTGAAGGCGTCTCTTTCTTCCTCCCTGACACGCATCTACATTCACTCTCACCGCACCTTCCCACTGTCACAATTTTTTTTTCTTCTTCCTTGTGCTTTCTAATGCACATAAAAACAAATACACACATGGTTTTTGTGCTCTGCTGCTACCCACTCACCAGCCTGCACCTCTTGCCTGTCCTGGCCATCAGTCAGCCTTCCCGCCATGCTGCTGATGTGACAGAGAAGCCGTCAGAGCATCTCAGTCTGAGGCTCTGAAGCTAAGCCAGAGTGACAGAGCGACAGGGGGAAACGTGCCAAACAAACAGTCGGTAATATTGCCCTGTCTTTTCACTTACAGCTCTCTGTCAGAGCAGAGTGCTGACAGAGTGAAAAAAAGTACAGACACCCTTAAACATGCACACACCAGAGCATGTGCTCACACACATAGACTTACATAAATGTGGCATACACACAGCTGTTTACATTATAATTGGATCATTTCAAAGAAGCGTCATTGCTGATGCACGTTGAGTGATTTCCAGTAGCTTTTTGCCGCAAAGCTCCTGTAGCCAAAAGCAAAGAGTGATGAATGCCAAAACTGTATCCCTCCAATTCGGTATGTGACTTTGCTATTGTAACCCCCCTCGAGCTGTGCCGACTTATTTACACAGCTTCGGGTAAGGATTATTTCCGCGAGCCCTGATTGTTTCCCATGCATGGCTGGCATTAATGTGTCTGGGTAGCTAAACAGGATGGGTGATGCACAGAGATGCACAGGCTCTTACCTCAATCAGGGCCTGGATGATCCAGGATTACTGGAGATCGCATCCATTCATTCCCAATGGGCTGCAGCTTGGCTCGTCTCCAAGACGCCCGCCTAGTACTACATGCTGATCACTGCTGAGACGCAGCATCTGCAAAAGACTGCACTAGGAGATTGTGGAAATGCCTGTGAATGTAGAATATTCTCATATAGATTCCATTTGGGGTGGTTTAAGAGAAAAGTGTGTGTTGAGATTCGCTGCATGTTATCTGCTGTTCCTGCTGTAGAAACAATGCAAAAGCCCCGGCCAGGTTTTATAAATGCTTTATCAAAGAATCACCAACAGATATTCCTATAAATTTTCTTATACTGGGAGAAATTTCTTAACTATGTGCTTCTGCGCCATGCGACTTTGCCAGCTTTGACAGTAGCTAATTTTTCTGTTATTTATGGTGCAAAATAATTAAACCGTGGAGTGCCATTATTGAATTTAATGTGAAAAATCAGTCCCTTTTCATTCTGAAATAGTCATTGTCTCCTGGCTGAGTTCAGCGGAACAGTGACAAAAGAGATTAAGAGGCCCTAATTCTCCTCAGAAATCCACTTCAGCCCTACTAGAGAATCTAGCCTGAGGGTTAGAGAAAGCTTTATATGCCTATTGCCAGACTGAGCTCCTCTTAGCTTTATGTGTCCCCAGTCTCACTTCTTTTCAGCAATGACAGGTGCATCTGATAGTGTCCACCTGGGGCAAATTACTGAGATTACTTTCTGGTCGCCAAGTTGGAATCAGTGGGTTTTCAGAAATCTGACTGCCTATGAAAATACCATATCCATACTAAGGTGGGATGTAACTGCATTATTCAAGAGACTACACATTTCATGATCCACTGTTAGGAGACCTTTGACCTGGGTACCCAAGCAGATCAAGCCTCCTACACTGCAGCAACATATTGAGTCATTAAGCACTGTATTCAGCTAGGAGCAACAAAGCACTCTTCATCACCCTACTCATCATCTAAGGCATGTGTTTCTGTAAGTGCAAGTATTGTAACTCTTGATTACACTCAAACACAAGCAAAGATTTGTCCAGCAGCATGACTGCAGGCAACAAAGACTCTTGCTATTGAATCCTGAATCTGGCTGCTCGCAAAGGTGACACTCATGTTTGTTGAGTCGGCAATGAATTATTCTCTCCTTAATCGGGACAGAAAAGACGCTGACCGCCTTCAAATAGGCTGCACGGCCAGTGTCACCAGCATCAGGGAGGGACCATAAATCACCTCTTGAGCAAAGCTGGAAGTATGAATTATGTGTGGAGGATTGCACAGTTCTACAGATCTCCTTATTCTTTGGAGCTTGTGGCCAGAGGAACAGTGAACAGGTAGTTAATTTACCTTTAGCTATAACAGACTTGAAGCAAGTACAGTACCAAGCTGCCTGAACCTAAATCCATCTCCCTTCATTCCTCCCTCATTCTAGAACCAATGGATCTCAAGATTGTGACCAAAGAAAGTAATCCCATTTAGAGCACCCCATTTGGTCCAGATGTATTTATGTGTTTCATCTCTCTAAGAGTGAGTGATTCATTTTATTGTGTTGGGGCTCTCTGCCTGAATAAGGCATTAGCTGGCAGGTTAGCCTAATGTAATGCTCCCTTCTGTAACTTCACTTTGCGATAGCCTAAGGGTGCAAACATAAGTGGATTAGAAAACACACACACAGAGAATCCACTGTCTGTTTTAAAAAACCTGCACGTCCTTGCATATCCAGCCCCCTCTCCTTATTCTCTTTACTGAAAACACACCAAAGCAGTTGCAAACAAGCACATGCATACGCATGAAAACACCCACATGCTGGAACAATGTTCCGGGGCAATGCAGTGATAGAGGCCTTGCGCTGAGCATTTCGACCTCTTGCTCAAATCTAGCTGTGATGCTAACATGAGGTGAAGTGTTATCCAAAAATGCCTGGTCATGAGACTTGTCGTGCGCACTGTGCATCAGCGGACAGTGAGTACAACCTCAAGCAAGGCAGCAGGAGAAGGCGAGACCCAGAGATAATGATGCAGTACATGTTGCTTCCGTTTTTTATTTATTTTTTGCCATCGTTATGCTGTCTGCCTCATGGCCTTTACCACAGGCAGGCCATTAGTGGGATGTGATGGTGTCAAAAGCTTTTTTCAAGCGACAAACGTGATTTAATTCTACTGCGTGGCAAATAAAATCATTACAGAGCAAGATGCCCTCTGTTTCTCCTTGACAAAGTTTTCAGCGAGGTCCAGGGGGTCCTTGTGTCGCCTGCATTGGATAACAGATACAGTATGCCTTTCATGCACACAAAGAAAAACATTCATTACTTCACTATCAACACTGTTTGTTCCATTTGTGTATTAATATGTGAGGGGGTGGGGTGGCTTGTTTTTGTTCAGGCATTGCCTGAGCTGAATGTCTTCAGACAGCATTAGACAATGTCGGCATGACAGGGGCATCACTTAATTCATTGACCTCCTTCCTTGATCTTGTTATTTGTGTTCTTCTGGCTGCTTAGCCGGCTTCTGTAATGACGGTGGGCAGCGAGTGCCGCACAGTGGCTCAAGCTAATGCAGCTCAGAGGGTGTACGTGCCTGCTTTGAGACACAGAGAGATGAAGAGAAGGAGATGTCAGATTATTAAATTATTTCAAACATTATTTCAGCTCTCCGTCTCATCCTTGGCGAGAACTACACACAGAAATGAGGGAGTAATAGACTTTTAAACTAACTCTGTGAATGGCTGATTTAATGCCTGTATTTCAGAACACTAAATCAATACTTTGCCCCACCTTCAGACTCAGCATAGCAGCTTCTATAGGATATCCATAAATTGAGTGGATGATGGTGGCCAAGTCAATGCCACCTACTCCCATTAAATCCCATCATGAGGAGGGACAGGTATAGGTCACATTGTCCAAGAGCTGACAGAGATTAATTGAGGCCATGCGACTTTGTACACCCACAGGGCCTCAAGAGGGATCTCTGCCCCTGACCTTAAATAACCTTGTGGTGCTCATCCACAGTCACAGGTGAATATTTTATGAACCACTAACAATTTCTTTTTAGCTGTCCTCTAATGGCCTCAGATGTGAGATAGGAGAGGGAAGAGAAGGACTGGAGTTTACTTTCTCTCAACTCAATTTGAAGACTTGACAATCTGTTCCACAGGCAGAGGCTGTCTCAGTTGCTTGGGCAAACTAAGTGTCATGTAAGCCGGCTCTCGCTTTTGAGTTTTCTTTTCTTTTTTTAAAGGGGAGGCCAAACTTATGAGAAAGCAACTACGGTAAACTCCATGGGGAAGTGTGCATTTTAGGAGAGGCACAGATGGTTATGCTGGAAGGAAATGCAATGACAAACTGCAATGGAGACTCTAGCTGTCATTTGTTTTTCAAATCTTCAGCTGCCTGGGACTCCGTCTCCGTCTGCTAATGTCAACCTGTCTGGCTGCGACAAACACTTGAGTTAAACTGCTTTTTATGCCTGGGCCTCTTTTATTGTTTCTGGGTACAAAGCATGCAGGGCTTTCATAATTGGACTGGTGATTGTCTGTCACCAGCTCATTCCTGAATAGCTCCCTTCCCCCTACGCCCACATACAGTGCGTGGCTACACTTCTGAAGATGTGCAGTAAACCTTATGTTGGGTAGTTTTGACTGAGATCTCAGAAAATGACAGCACTGCTGAAAAGACATTTGTACAGGCAAATTCACAAGCAGCTGACGGCTTAATGAAAAGGTCTGTTTGTCATTGCATACTAACACACAGACGAGTGACACTTCAAAAAGATCACATCCATACAATGCTGTGGTCAACAAAATGATTTTTAAATGTTTTTTAAATATGATGAATGTCTGACATATGGCCTGTTTCATAAACATTATCAACAAAATGGAAAGAAGCAACAGTTCTGATTGTGTTGCAGAGATTTAAGTCAAGTCAATTTATTTATATAGCGCCAGGGGTGAAAGTAGGCCGGTATGATCCAGTACTGTGTACCACCAAAAGATTCAGCGGCGGTATGTAGTACCAGAAAGAGGGGAAAGGAGCTGCCTGTCAAAACCCACATTCAAAACCAGGCACGGTCACACTTTTAACAAGAAAACACGTCTGCTAACGTGACATCTGAAACAGCACGTGATCTCCTTATCACTTACTCCTTAAGTCATTCTGAATTGCTTCTGAGCCATCCATGCTGTGTTTTGATCCGTGCTGAACAGAGCCCAGCTGCCTTTCACTGAGTTAAAGTTCCTGCTAGTTAAGGTTAGCGTGAGCTTCCGCTAACATGCCGCAGCTGACAGTGCTGTGGGGTTTTGGCTGGCAGGCGTTTGTTGCAAAATCTCCTAAGTAAAATGTGTAGCAAGAAAAGTTGTGATGTTTCATGATATTCTGTTTTAGTCCAACAACACAGACAGCAACTCAAACAAGCTGTGTGTTAGGTGACAATCCTCTGTAACTCAGTGTTACGTTGCTTCGTATCTTTACTTTCTAAACACAGTGCCAGTGAAAGGATGCCTTTGATTTATTGTTGTGGGACGTTCGATTTCTTCCCACCCAAACCACGGACTTTAATAATGCCACTTGCACCAGGACAGGATGATTGATAAATGAATCCAACAAAATGCCAAACATCCTTGTGGTTGGCTGACATGCTGTTAACATATTTTAAATATCATCTGTTATAGACAAACGTAGTTGCAATTTTCAAAACAAAACAAGTTGAGACATTTTACTCATAATCATTTGTTGTCTCATTTATTTATGTAACACTTGTGTTTGAATGTCCAAAGACAGAGACCAATTACCCTAACTACTGTGGTGTTAAATTAAATTAAGCTGTTACAAAATTAAACAGAAAAAATTGCGCAGGCTATTTTGAAAGTTTTTAAAGTTGTTCTTTAACTATTAAAACAAATCACAGTATCAAGTGTTTCTAGTTTCTTTCTACTTCATACAGGTATTAAAATTTCGAAACAGTTTTTTCAATGATGCATTAAGCTGAGGAGAGTTGAACAATACGAAGTAATGAAGGCTGTGGTAGGAGTATTGGCAATAATTTGTCACTACTTTCACCAACTGTATAGTGCCAAATCACAACAAAAGTTGTCTTGACACTTAAGAACACATAGAGTAGGTCTAGACCACACTCTATAATTAAATTTATTAGAACCCAGTGATGAAAGCCATTTTCACATGAGCAAGCACTTGGCAACAGTAGTGAAGAAAAGCTTCCATTTAACAAGTAGAAACCTCAGGACAGAACCTGGCGTAAAACTGGGTGGTTATCAGACGACACCGGTTGGTTAGCATGCTAATCAGCTAGCCTTACAAGCAAGTTAACTCAGCATAAACCATGTTTCTTTTAAACTTGAATGAAACTAAAGAACTAAAACTCACCAAACCATCTTGGTTCATCTTTTCACTGTTTCAGCAATCATCAACTCTGGTTCAGGCAAAGTAAACCCTTGATCACCAAATTAAATGTGAAAATCCCTACTGATGGTGTTCAGCTGTCCTCTCCTCCCCTTGTTTTGCACCTCTTTCTTTCTTTCAATATTTCTTCAATTGAGATTTTAGAGTATGATGACTTGATCAGAACTCAAAACACAAGTTAAGATTTTGACTTAATCCTGACTTTGGACCTGATGGTCTTGCTTTGAGACTTAAATTAGTCTTTTTTAGGACTTGTTTATCTTAACTGGGGACTTGGTACTTTGTGGTTTTGACTCAGGACTTCATAACGGGAGTTGCAAAATGACTTTGTCCCATCTCTCCAGGTAATCAGGCTAAACTGTGAAAATAAGACCAGAATACACCTGAATTATCCGTAATCTTGCAGTATATTGTCACTACTCAAAGAACTTACATAGTTCATGTTAAAAACTAAAATACATCACTTCCTCTACAACAGATGATTTCTCCAGGGAAAACAAAACCAGATGCTGAGTTTTTTGGAGAGCAGCATTGTTTTCTTAATGAATCTGCTGTGAGCAATCAAAGCCCACCTTGTTTTGGTTCATATAGGTTTTATTGAGCTGGATAAATGTTTGGTCAGAGACTGCTCTTTTCCCTTTTCCTCTCTGTGCTTTTATTAGTCTGTAAATGAAATGACACAAGAGCTGGAGTTCGTTAGGTTCGTTGCTTCATTCAGAAATATGTTTATGTGTCACTGGATCAATAGTTACATTGTTTAAACATCATGTCATTTCAAGCTGCCAGAAAGTGTTTTATCATTTTTCACTGTAAAGAGAAACATATGCAAAAGGAAAATACTGTTGACTATCACTGTCATCGATGTATTAGTGTGTGTATTCACTGTTTAAATGGTAAATGGGCTGTATTTATGTAGTGCTTTTCTAGTCTTTCAACTACACAAAGCGCTTGTACAACATAGGTTAGCATTCACCCATACATTACACACACTAAGGGCAGGTGACTTTTCTACGAAAAGCCACCCTCCTCGTCAGGAACTTGTACACACACATTCACACACCAATGGCACAGCCATTGGAAGCAATTTGGGGTTCAGTATCTGGCCCGAGAAAACTTCGACATGTAGACCGGAGGAACCTGGGATCAAACCACCAACCCTCTGTCTGGTAGATGACTCGCTCTACCTACTAAGGTAGTAATAGGTATTTCTCTGATTAAAGTTTAGGTATATGCAAACTCATGTCTAAGTGAGAATGTGCGCATATGTGCCACCCAACAGTGTGTGTTCTCGCATCTTTGCATGTGTTTCCACACTGCGGTTGTGTGAGAGTGTTGGTGTCAACGTGCGAGTGATTCCATCTGTCTCTGTTTGAATAAATTCATGCTTTTTCAAATTGCTCTACATAAATGCCAGAGCAGAGTACATCAAAAGGCCCACTGCACCCCCCCCCCTCCAGCCATTTCACCTACCTGGTGAAATTGCACACCCTCTCAATCTGCTCCATTCAGACTAAATTACCTTTTGTACACAAAGATGTGACACATCGTTGCATGAAAAACATCTGAGATTTCATCACTCTTTCCGACAACTCGAGCCCTCGTCCTCGCTCCTCTTTTCCTGCTTTTTCAAGTCTCATTTCCGTTCTGATGAGCTGCGAGGTGACGAAACCTTGGGGGGGAGGGGGGGTTGTCTAGACACTGCGGTTTACAGCCGAGATGGGAGAGGGTGGAGTTGGGATAATTCTTGCACCGTGGGGGGTATGAGGAGAGGAAGACTCTGCTAGGTTTGCAGAGGTTTGTGGGGGGTAAATGGAGATAATTAGAGACATTTTAGTGTCGCAGAGGGGGGCTGAATCATCAGGGACTGCTCCTTCTCTCCTCCATCCTTCCACTCCTTCACACATACGACGAGATGAGATGTTTGCTAAAGAAAATTACAGTTTAAATGACAGCAATACAAATGCAAATAACCATATGAAACACCTGCATCTTTATGTGGCTGCAGTTGGGTTTTTTTTCTCCTTCACTTCACATATAACTAATTGCTGTTTGTGACTGAGAATAATTCTGCAGTGACGATCAGAAGCTTACAATTTATCAGCCAATAATATTGTGTAAATCAGTATGACAACTGGTTAAGTTTAACTTTTTCTTTGTTTGAATTACATTATCGGGAACAAAAACCACACTTTTCTTTTCCGTTTTTACACAGGTTCCTGTTGTGCAAGTGGTACATGTTAAATCTTGCTCTTTTTTCAAATAATTACTTGTTATGAGTTGCATCTTTATCAAAGCAAGTTTCTTGCTGACAATATTTCACAAGTTTTCTCTTCAGTGACTGATACACTGATAACTAATACATTGAAAAAAGGCATAATTGGAATATTAAGTGTATATACAATCCAAGGTTGTTTGGTCTGTGTGTGTTGCCAGTGTCTCAAAGGTCTCTCCTCCTCTCCTGTTACATTGACAGTGACCCTCTGACCAAGACGGACACTGTTATGTTTTCTGGACTTTGACTGGTTCCCATTTGCTGCTCGACTGTTTTTTTCCTTGTCAGAATCTTTCCATGAAGGATTTTACACATTGTTTTAAATGATACCTGAACACTGATTGCTGTATGAGTGTTAGCTGCTCCCATGTGAAGTAGATGCATCCAACTTAAGTCCTGCTAAAGGCTGGAGCTAATATTTTTATTATTAGTTCAGTTGCCAATTATTTTTTGAATTATTCTGTTTTTTTGGTAAAATATTGTAAAAATAGTAAAAAATGCTTTGAAGGTGTCATGTATAAATTCCTTTTTTAAAAACTTACAGTCAAAAATAATAAAAAAAAAATACTAGAATTTTATTCTTGTAAATTCAAAAAAACGAAGAAAATCCGCACATTTGACAATATGGAACCTGATAATTTTCTTGAATATGAAAAATGATCCAAACTCATTTTCATTTATGTAATATTTACAGTTTTCCTCAAACAGAACCTAAATCAACTTTTCCCAATACATTTGAATCTCCATGCATCCATAAAAATCACTGGTCTGCAGGTGTTTTCACTCTGCTGGTTCCAGAGGAATCTACATGTTCATAAACAACATGGTGCGCGATGTTGCCGTCCCTTCTGTCCCTGCAGTGCTGAGTTGTGTGTGACAGAGCTGCTCTAAAGCCTTGCAGTCAAACACATCACATCAGAAGTTCAAGTGGAGTAATTTTTAAAAATGGAGAAAGCAAACTCGACAGAGCACTTCACTGGCAGAGACTACTGAGCACTAAGAACATGCTTAAACACTCCTGTGTTGTTTTTAATAACAGATATTTCCACTGTTACTTTTTTCTTCTTCACTACCTCTTCTCATGTGTCCTGTTTGCACTTAAGACATTCTTGCCTCGTATGTTCACTTGAGTTTTCCTGTCGCAGCTCTCTTGAGCACATACCCAGTGTGTCATACATTCACACTCTGCTCTGTGTGTGTGTGTATGTGTGTGTGAAGGCCTGAGGTACTGTTTATAATTATTGCTGACGATAAATTCCATCATCTGTTTGTTTTCTTGTTCCTCCAAGGTGTTTTGCATCACACAGATGCACATTGTCTGGCATACTTTCATTTTTTCAATTTCCTGTACATGAACATTGTCTGCCTTGAGCTTGAATCATGTGAACAACCTCATAACCTCACAGACATACCTGCATATTCTTTTACAATAACCAACATGGTCAGAAGTGAATTGATGCATGGGTTCACCTGGATTTGACAAAGCCAAAAGTAGTTTTTATGTGTTTTTTTGTTTTTTTTTTTCCTCGATCAAATGATTATTGTGTTAGTGAATTAGCTTTGGCATGATAGAGGATTTTTCTCTTAACATCTGCTGTCCAGCTTTTCCAATACAAGGTTTTGCTTTTTTTCTTTGTAATACCTTTGGATTCTGAATTATTAGTGGGTTATGTGATGATTCTGATTCTGTTTCACTGCAGTTAGTACTTCATTACGCAGTTCTTTTCAGAAACCCTGTGGAAAAAACTCAATGAAATTATGGGATTGTAAAATAAAGCGTTGATAGAAAGTCAAAATTTTTAATGATTTTCGACCACCTTTCATTCCCTCATCCTCATAATTATCGTTCAGATACTTGTGCATTTATCCTGCTTTAGCCTTAGAATGGACTCATATGTTCCTCTCATGTTTAATGTGACTCATTTAACTCATAGGGCACTGGAAGCATTCTGATTAAATCCTCATTAAATCTTTATTCTTAAATATTTTCTGCTCTGTTCTGTTTTTTCTTTTGTTTGTTTTTTGTTGTATTCCTTTGGTTTTTTGGTGATGCAACAGTTCAGTTTCCTCAGGGCGATCATGAAAGTTTCATTTCATCTCATCTCATCCTCCTCTCTTGTTTTCCTCAAAGTATCTGCTGCATTCTTTTACTCTCCAAAGACTGAGCAGCAGTACAGTGCTGCCGCTTCAGAGCCCGCACCCGCTGTGCTCTCAGATCATCACATGATGCTGGGTTTCTGCCTGACAAAGCAATGGTTTGGACTGCAAGACTCAATGATCCTCAGGGGAAAATTGTTTTAGAGCTAAAAGTAATAGAGTACAGCAAAGCAAAATGTGTGTGGGAGACTGCAGCACAAAAACAGGCTCAGACAATAATTCCAAAAGGCTTTGTTGTCCGTCCAACATGTTCAAATAGCCTCAGTAATCAGCAATCATCAATCACAGATTATACAACATAGACTATTTGTATGTCATGAAAAATTCAACATTGAAGGGGCCCTACACTGATTTTGCACTTGAAGTTTAGTTTGCCACGTTAAGTGTTACTCAGCCTGTGAAAACAGTTTTAAAATGTTTTCTTTGGCTCTGGGGGAGCTCTGTCAAGTCTATGAAAATAACCCTGATGATTTCATAGTGATGTCATCATAGTGTTTTCAGCTTGAGCCTGAAACTACTGATTCATTACAACAAGCCTGTGTTATAAGAGCAGGAGGGGAGCAGAGGGAGGGGAGGCAGAGTCAGTGCTGCTTGGTGCTCAAATGCAGTCAAAGTTAATGGACAGTTTTTTTTATTTATGTTAAACTTTATATTGGAATGTTTCATGTTTTCCTTCCCACAGACACAAATCCAAAGAATGCACCTCAGAATTATATCCTGGGTGAATGCGTGTACATGTAGACATGTATTATATCTTATACTATTGTAACTTTAATTATCTGTGTAGGCCTTTATGTTCTGTGTCTGTAGCATAAAGGAAAACAACTTGTATTTCATTGTGCAACCCTTCGTTGTACAAGGACAAATAAATCACCACGATTCCTTGATATAAACTGGGCTAAAATGGGAAGGACGAAGAATACCATTTACATATTAAAGTTGGAGCTGCATTTTAAACGCAAAAATAGAAAGAGCACCGTTGCGGAAAATCGCGGTGGCGACAACGATCGTAATGATGTGCTCGTGCCAAAAAAGGTGAACATTCTACCGTGTGGAACTTTTTCAGATCTAAATCTGACGATGCACTAGGAGTAATGATCGGCAAGCAGTGCTTTGGCATTGTCACAGCACCTCGAGGTAACACTACGAATCTCTATAACCACTTTCCAACGTTACCACAAATCCAGTATGAGTTACAATGAAGGACAAGGGAACCACATCAAAAAATCCTAGCTGACAGATGAGATTTTTTAGTCCAGCACTTTATCATAGGTTAGGCCTATTATAAGCCCTGTGTAGACAATACTTCTTTTTTTTAACTTGTGTGCAGTAAGTTTTTTTTTTTTTGTGGAAAAAATGAGAATCGTGAGAAAATCGTAATCTCAGTTCTCAGGGAGAAAAACTGTGATTTGCAAGAATTGTGCAGCCTTACTATGAAACTAAACACACACTATAGACTCAAAATCAGTATATCTCACCCTCTGTTGCACCAGTTGCAGCCACTTGTGTTCTAATCTGTCTCTTGTGAGTCCCCCTACAACAACATATTGATACACTGAATCAGTGGATTGCCCCTCAGAATACACAAAGGCACTCAATTGTAACAATGAGCAGTAAAGAGTGAGATAACTGTCAAGATTTGCAAAACCATACATTTATACTCTTCTTATATCCTCAGCTCTGCTCACTTTTTGAGACCAATACCATCATCAATAATTGAGAATATGAAAATTTGCTAACACAACACAACAAATCTATTTTTAAGTTTTTGTTTTTTTGGATGACAATGATGTCTAACTATGTACTGTAGTGGAAACACTGTTTCCGAGGCACCTGAGACATACAGTATCTGCCATTTCTGTATTCCATTTTCTTGTAATATATTGACATACCGAGACTGGCCGAGCGTCTGTCCACAAGGAGCGATAGGCTCTATATCAGTTACATGTAGAAATGTAAATCCTCATGCATGTCAGTCAAAACAACCACTCGGTTCTGTCGTTGAGGAACAGAGCTGCACTGCAAATCTCATCATACGACATCTTATCCTGAAATGAAAAATGCAGTGTTTGAAAAATGGGATGCCTGCTCATTCAGAATGACTGCTAGGATGAAAGTAACAACATTAGGTTATCATTCAAGTCATAGTGAATGCAGAGTGTTTCGGCTTAAATGGAAGATATACAAATATTGAAAGAGTCACCAGTATGATGAAAGGGAATCAAGTTGAGTTAATGATTCTTAGCTGGGAAATGTTCAATAACATCTGGAACATCGAGTTTTTCAGGCTCAAATGCATTAATATGTATTTCGATTTGCAGCAGATTCGACTTCTTGAATTCTCTTTCTGTTGTATTTCCTTTCATTGTCATGTTATTTAATAAGAGCCCAGGGAGAAGACAGCCCAAAGATTTTGTTTCTGAAAAAAGTATTTACAGAAGACTCATAGTATTGTCCTGATATGAGAGAGAATATTTTTCCCTGGTATGTAACGAGCAGCCCAGGGCTAATTTTCACCTTCTCTTGCTTTACGTATCCGCTTCTTTTCCAGTAAAATGGAAGTACATAGTACTTTCACTTGTACGGAGTCAGATTTGAAAGGTGTGAAGAAAACCTGATAAACACTTGCTTGTTTTCCTTTTATGCTGGTTTGTACAGGCTTGACAAAACCACTTCTTTTCCCAATCCATTTGCTTTTGAATGAAGCCAAGAAGGCAGTCGGCAGCATCAGTAGAACCTGTGTGAGGGTGTTAGGGTTCATTTGCCCCCAGGACACTTTGTGCTAATATTCTGTTTCATTACTTCCCAAGATTATCAAACGCTACCCTGTTCCAAGCACGCTTGTTTCTTCTTCTCATCATCTTGTTTGCTTACAAATACAAATGGAGCCCTGCTTTCATAGGGTGGACGCAAACACAAACATACACACACCCACACACATTTTCTGACTGGCTTGACTTTGCCCTTTTGCTTAGTGCTTGCTCAGAGATGACAGAGACTGAGGCAGAGGAAGAGCTTGGCTGATAAGGCAGATGAAAGCGGTGGAAGAAAAGAGGGAAACGAGGGATTCAACTGCTCTTGAAAGAAAATGTTAAGATCTGTAATGTGCCTTCATGTGGCGATTAAGAGGACCCAGGGGTGGTAGAAGTGGTGGGAGGCCCAAGGGTTAGTTTTTTAGGATCCAGGATCACAGCTAGTTTGACAGTTCCCCAATTCCCCTTTGCTAAGGTTCATTTCCTCGATGGTTCAGCAGCCCTGGCTCCCACTCCTCTTTCCATGACACACACTTGTAGACACTCTACACAGAGAGTCGATGGTCATTATCACCCATGAGCATTCTGCAGGGCTCGGGGGTCCTTTCCACCCATGTTCATGCACCAGTGTCTGAGTGAAGCCATCTGCTCATGGCTCCTCTGAATCGGTAATTCCCTGGGGCTTTTCTGATGCTGTTCAGCCCTGGAAAATGAAAAATGAGACAACTGAGACAATGAGACATATTGGTTTAAATCACAGTATGATCTGATGATGTTAAAAACATCAATTTATATTATGATTTGAATGTGAAACGTTTACAGTATGAAGAAGACGACTGTGCTTTCGGCATACTGCGGATCAGACATATAAGCCATGCTTCCATTAATTGTGAAGTGAATTTTAAGCATACTTTTAAAAGGAAAGAAAATGCTAATTAGGAGCATTTCCATCAACTTGTTTGGAGCAAATAAACTAGGCTGCAAGGTGTAGTCTGATGGTGGTATGGGCAGCATTAAACATGGCTGTAATAAACAGTGGAGGAAGTAGAGGTTGCAGACCAGGGAAAAAAAAAACAAACAAACAAAAGTTGTGGCACTCTGTTGCTTCTGTTGCTGTTTACTAGGGATGGGCAATGGGACAAAAAATTCCCATCGGGCATCGTCAATCCACGTATCGGCGATAGACGATACATTCTCGCGGGAAAAGCAATTCCTGTAAGAATCACTCACCAGCCCCCACATGTACTTGAGAACAGAACAGAAGGGAAGTCACTGGTCACACTCCCGCTCTCGGTCTTAGTGTAAAAATAAAATAGATGATTCTAACCCTCGAATGCGCAACATGGGTCAAATGACCCGGCAGAGTTTAAATTTTCTGTATCTTTGCAATAAATTAATTTCATTATTCAGGATTCCAGGTATTCCTCAAGTAGCTTCTTTTTGATCATCGCAAATACTTACTTTATTTTCTCTTTCTTACTTTTTTTGGGGAAAATAAATTGTATCACTACCCCTCTACTACGCAACATGAGTCAAAAACAACCCATATTCATTTTACTTATGTAATTTTGTGCTAGTGTTTCTTTGCCATATCTTTGAAATAAATGTATTTTATCATGTAATATCACATGTATTCAATAGATTATTTGTTTTTGTTAATCACAAATCATATTTTTTGTTTTCATTTTTTACTACTATTTTTGCTGGGGCTTTTTGCTGGGGGATCCCAGTCAAAACCTGCCACCCTATGCACTTTTAACAGACGGAACTATCTATTCAGTTCATGTTTGCATGGGTCCTAACTTAAAGTATCACATGGCGGGGGTCAATGCAGCAGACATTTCCCCAAGTGCTGTCGACAACCATAAATACTGGTCTTCCTTAGGTAAGCTGACGTTTAAAATCAGAAATACAATACATAATTCCTAATAAATGGTTTTATAACCATTGAATTAATTTTCCTGATTTTTTTTTTCTGACCATTTGATAAACAAGGCTCTGTTATGCTTGTTCAGCAGTTCTTTGATAATTTGCTATTAACACATTCAAAGAGGATTTTGAATTGTTTTTTTGTTTGTTCTAAATTCTCATCATTTTGGTGCTAATGATTTCCCTTTGGTGAAGGCTATACGTGTAAACCTCTTTGCAGGAAAATCCCTGTCCGTGAAGTGATTTTATTTTATTTTTTGTCACATTCACCACCGTTACATTCACTACAATTACATTGCAGGTACGCTAAGTTCAATTTTAGTGTTATCTGTTATAGATTACATGTGTAGACAATGTTATGCGTGACAAATAAAGATATTTGAGATATGAAATGATGTTTGGTCCAAATCATTGCTAAAACAATTATTTTAACAAAATTATCATTATGGTCTGTCTTTGTCTTGTTTTTAATAATATTTGCATACAGGGGTTGCTTTTTTAAGGCATGTGTGCAAACTTGATGTAATACCACAAAAACTTGTTTTTTTCATAAAGTAACAAAGTGAACATGAAAATAATGATTTGTGGTAATGAAAAACATGATATTCAATAAATACTTGGGACGTTAAATTATGTAATAAATAGTATTCAAAATATACAGCAAAGAAACACTCAACCATGCATGAAATTACATAGGAAATGAATATGAATATGCAGATGTTATGCATTAGAGGGTTAAACTAAACAAGAACACATGAACTTAACTAAACACATTATGAACTCTAAATCTATTAGAACACATTAGATTCAACATAAATGAACATAAATGAACAAGCACAAAGAACCCTGGGAAAAAAACACATCCATATCACACATCCATATCACCCAACAGGCTACAAGATTATTATCAGCTGATAGCTGCAGCTAGCTTACCAGCTAATGAAGATTTTTTTTTATAAACATTTATTTATAACAAAGAAGTATAATGACAATCTCATGTTGTACATTTCGAATATGTTTGTTTTACAAAAAATATAGTAACACCTCCAATATTTATAACATTTACAGCATTTCCAAGGCATACTTGTTCAACCAATGGTATAAAATAAATCTTCAATTATATAGAAATAAAAATAAATAACATAAATTAAAGGAAAGAATAAAGGGAACCAACAGGGGGCTATAGTAAATCATAGTCAGTTATAAGTGTACAAAATTTTCTCGCTTGAGCGTTATCAACATTCTTTATGCATTTGTATAACAGAGACATTTCGTTCATGAGTGCATTCCAAATTGGGGGGGGGGGGATCTTGCAAATCGGCATTTATGTATATAGAATTTGGTTAAAATGATGAAGATGTTCACGAGAAATTCAATCTTCTTGTCCTTCAGAATTAAACTATCTAATCAAACTATCTAAATAGTTTTAAAGGAAAAAGGATCTATATTTATGGATTTGGAGCTCAGCCAGTTGTGCAAAGATTTCCACAGGTTTTGGATCATGTGACAGGAATAAAACAAGTGCTCAGTCGATCTATTATTGCACCCTTTGTGCAAAAAAATGTTCATTGTCAATATACAAACCTACAGCGAATAATCACTGTAGGGATGATTTTTGTCACCTTCATGTAGTTTTTAATTGAGCAATTTAAATTAAATTTATTATTAAACTCATCCAACTCAAGTATAGTACCTTGATCATCCATCAAGTGCACAATAGACCAAATTTCTTTTGACATCCAGTCATCCATAAATAAAGATTTTCTTTTACTTAAAATAACTCTGTTGTTCCACAGTGGGACACTGTGAGGACTAAAATTATGTTTATAAATCATCTTCCAGTAAAGCAGGACTTGTTGATGGAAGGCCGATAGTTTTACAGGTAATTTAGAGATGTCAAAGTCACACTTTATTAAGAACTCTATTCCTCCCAACCTATTGAAGATAAGTGAAGGTAATGAAAACCACACCTCCTCACCATTCTTTAAAAAGGATTGAAGCCATTTCATTTTTAAAACATCATTCATAATTTCAAAATCTATTGCTTTAATGCCACCTTCTTCATAATTTTTTTGTAAATCTCCTTTTTTGATATAATGGTGCCTGTTTTTCCAGATAACATTAAAATTTAGTCTGTTGATTTCTTTAATAATTTTAGGGGATATGGCCAGGGAGTATGCAGGGTAGATCAGCCTGGATATAGTTTCCATTTTTGTTAGCAACCTTCCTCGAAACAGTGTCACGTCTCTTTGCAGCCAATTGTTAAGAATTTTCTTACATTTATCGACAGTTTTAAGAACACTATTTTTCTCACTGGCGTCTTTAGATTTAGTTAGCCAAATTCCTAGGTATCTAGTTTCCTTTTAACAAGTATGTTGTATGAAGAGGAATGGGGACAATCGTGGATGCTCATAAGACCAGACGCTTGGGAAAATAAATCTATAGTTTGTAAAGCCAGGGGAATTTGTTCACAAAAGTGTTGTGTCATCAGCTAGCTGACTTATAATCAATTGTTGCTCATTAATATTTAATCCCTCAATGTTAGAGTTTTTTATAAGAATAGTCAGTAATTCAGTAACTAAAATGAGTAACAAAGGTGAGATGCTGCATCCTTGTCTTATGCCTCTACTTACATCAAATCTGGGACATGTCCCTTCCTGGAGGGAGACACAGCTGTTGATATTTGTATGAAGCATGATAATCATATCTACAAATTTGTTGCCAACACCAAAGTGTTTAAGTGTATCAAAAATAAATGCATGTTCAACAGAGTTGAATGCTTTACAGAAGTCGAGGAACAGCATAAAGCCATCATCATTGATTAACCATAATTGATAAGGTCAAGAACCAAGTGGATATTGTTGTGAATAGATCTCCCTGTTAGAAATCCTGATTGAGTTGTACTGATAATTTTGGATATGCCGAATTTTAATCTTTCTGCCAAGACTGTTGTGAAGATTTTATAATCTGTGTTTAGTAGGGTAATGGGTATCAGATTGCTTAAATGTCTTTTGTCTTTTCCAGGTTTAGGAATTAATTTGATTATGCCTTGTTTCATTGCTGTCATTAGTTATTTTTGGATAAGGCATTCATTTATTGCCTGGAATAGCAATATTTTAATTTCTTTCCAGAATTGTTTGTAAAAATTTGCTGTTATTCCATTTGGACCTGGTGAACGATCTGATGCTATTTTTTAATCAAGTTATCAAATTCTTCAATTTTCAAATCATCCTCACAGATAATTTTAAAATTTTCATCAATTATCAGAATCATATTGTCTATTTTATCAAAAAATAGCATTGCATTCTGTTCAGAGTGCGAAGACATGGATAAATTGCTGTAAAATTCCATCACTTCTTTTGCAATGCATTTTGGTTCTGTGCATTCTTCTCTATTTATTATGAGACTGGATATTTCATTTCTGTCTTGTCTCGTTTTTTCTAAATTACTGAAATATGATGTGTTTTTTTCTCCATTCTCAATCCACTTGGCTCTGGACCTTATATATGCACCCTGTGCTTTGTTGAGATAAAGTACATCTAACTGAGATTGCAGGTTCTGGATTTTGTTTTTATCCTCTACACTCCAATTTAACTTGCCATAAAATAAGAGTAATTCTGTAACCAATTTAGTTTCATTTGCTTTTCTTTCCTCATTCAATTGTTTGCTAAAGGTTACTGAATATTTTCTGATAGTGAATTTTAAATATCCCATTTCTGTATTGAGATAACTATTTTGTTATCGTTTTTAATATTCAAGATTATTTTTTTGACAGTGTTACAATATTCCTGATTTGTTAGTAAATTTGCATTAAATCTCCAGTAACCTTTGGATTTGTTTATTTTATTACTTTTAGTTAGTTTTAAATTTATTATACAGTGATCACTCATGAGGCTATTTGAGATATTGGTTTCTGTGACATGCTTTACAATTGAATTTGAATTTTTTTTAAATTGCCTCTTATCCCTGTTAAGATTTCTCCATACATCAATCAAATTATTATTATTGATAAAGTCCCCAATAATTGGATTGTTATATTCTTGTAAGAATTTAGTTGGCCATCTGTCCATCCATTTGTCTGGAGTCAAATTGAAATCACCTCCAATAAGAATATAATAAGTGAGAAAATTGGTATTTAATTCCTTAATAACTTTAGTCATCTGATACAGCAAATTACTGTTTTTATGATCATCGTTATAACCGTATATATTGTGCTACCCAATGTCCATCATCATCTGCCTTATCCATTATGATTTTACCCGGACATCTGTTGACACAAATAGCAACTCCTGCAGAGCGATTCGTACCATGACTAAAAAGGACATTTGTCACCCCATTGTTGAGTCCAAAACTTGACATCTGTTTTATCGGAATGTGTTTCTTGAAGAAATTTACAGTTCGCATTTTGCCTTTTACTGTGTGTTCTTTAAAAAGGAAAGTTTTAAGGAGGTGGAGTAGTAAATCTTGAGGTAGGAGTCCCATAATCAGAACTTTTCCACTGTATGAGATCAGTTCAAATATTATGTCTAACCCAAACCTGCAGTCCCCTCTATGATGCGCTTGCCGTTGATGAAGCCGTGAGGTCCCCTGAAGCCCACTGCCTTTTCTTGCCTGCTCGATTCCTGGCCACAGCACCTTCCTGGACATCCAATCCTCCTGCGTCAGGTCCTTTGCGAAGCGGATTCCTTCTTCTTTGCACACTGGTGAGGTTTTCGTTCGTTTCCAAATGTCATCCCTTACCACTTGTTTGGCGAAGAGGATGATGATTTGCTGGTGCCTGTCTTCTGTTGCCTCCCCAGGTCTGTGCAGAATGTCAACTGCATCTTCCATCCTTGTCGCCCGGTCAGGTGCGATTTTGCACAGGAGCTCCACAGTTTCTCCTCTGATATTTTCGTTGACTCTTTCTTTTTTACCTTTTATCCGCAGACACCATCTTCTTTTGTATCTCTCTTGGTCCAGTACACGTCTCTTCATGTCCTCATTTTCTTTTTTAAGTGCTTCTAGCTTCGCAGCTAGCTTGGTGCTATGCTGCTGCAACTGGCTGCTAATATCTTCCATGCAGTTGCCTAACCGGTTACCCAGTGAGTCAGTAGCATCCAGAATGGCTTCCATTGATGTATTTGCATTCTCTGCCAACATACCTTTTGCTTTCTTCTCCAAGTGGACTTTTTCTGGGGTATTCGTAGGTGTGACGTCATTTCTGTCTCGTTTGTTGGAGCTAGCAACATCCATGGATGTAGCATAGCTGTGCTCCTCAACGTTTTCATTTTGTCTAAATGTGAGGGTTTTGGCAGCTACAGATTTCCTGTTGTTCCCCATGTTTTGGCCTGAGTTCGGGGAGGTAAAACGACACAAAAATGGAAATTTTAAGTCTTCAAAATATATTACTTTGGGACTCCGTTTGCAGAGCTCAGAGGGCTGTGACTGCTCAGCACACCATCCAACCCGGAACCCCCACCAGCTAATGAAGTAATGTTAATGTACACCGACATCGGATGAAATGACAGAATGTTTACCAAGATGTAATGTTAGAGTTATACGAGCGTCTGACATGGAGTCGCTGTGGGCAGTTGAAGAGGAATTACGCAAGGACACTAAGAGTTGTGAGCGCTTAGGAGAGCTGCTATCCATGTTAGCTCCTGCTAAGAGAATCTCTTAGAGTTATTCCTCTGAGGGAGAAGCTGGCAGCGGACATTGCAAAATATGTCATTGTGCAACGAGGATGATTTACGAGAGCATGCGACAGCCCAAAGGGGAGCTTGCATCATTTGTAATGTGAGTAATGTTAAAGATTTACGCAAATAACACCATAACTAACGTACCATCTAAAATTGCCATTTTGTTCTTTGGAGGAGATATAAGAATACCTTGGTCGCTGCACATGTTACCTGTTGAGATTGTTGGCTATGTTTTTGTGCGCTGAGGGAATAACAGGGAAGACGGCAGATTCAGCTTCTTCTACTACAGAAACAGCAGATAAATATTTGCTACATCAGAGTTTACTCGACACAGCTGTTTCCATCTCCCGTTTTGTGCGTGAACTGTTTTTCAACAAATGCAAAAACCAACTTAAGCTAGCATAAAAACTTCTTTGCAAAATTGAGGACTTTCTTTTTGTCGTTTCCATTTACCTTGCTGATGCCATATTTCAAAATGCACATCAAAATACATTTATGTAAACATAGCTACCGTGTAATTTCACTTTGTTATCATGATTTTAATGAAACTGACAGCAGGTGTTGGGACCAGAAAGGATTAAGTAATAACTGTATTATAACCTGACACTTGTAGGGCCCTAAGATTTCCACAATGATGGAATTGCAGACGAAATTGCAGAATTTGCCAATAAAAACAGAATCTGTTGTTCAACACGGAATAGGAATTAATTGTAAACTGACTGAAATTCCATTTTTGGGAGAAAGAGAAACAGGGGGTTGATTGCTTATTCCTGGGACCACCCATACCTCACTTCAAACACTCCTGTTCCCAGGGCTTAATGTTCCCAGGCCTCAATATTTCCAGGGCCCATGGACCCTTGAAACATGGAGCCCTGGGAACATTGAGCTGACCCCCTCCCAAACAATGCAAGCATGTCGAAGCGACCGCCAAGACACCAGCAGTTGGCAAAAGGGTACAAAACCCGTCACTTGTACCAAAAAACAAAGCCGAGCAGTTGACAAACCATTTCTGTGCATCAGTTGATATGCTGTTATTGCAAATTCTGTCAACATACTGTCAATTGGAAATGTGTAGATTTGTGCAAAAACCACTTACGGTCTGAAGTCCATGTGAAAATTGGAAAAACACCGTTGCTGTTGCCAACGCTAGTTGGACTGTTTTGTTTGTTTAGAAAAAAAACAACACAGCAACAGATTTCATAGGGCCCTACACATATATGTCAACAGAAAATGCTCTGATTGGAAATATCACAAACTGATATGGAATGTGCAAAGTACAGGACAGGAAGGCTCTGCTGGGTTAAAAAAAAAAAAACGCCCGCAAAACATTGGTTCCAAATTACCGAGCATCAGTGATGTCAGTGAGGTAAGGTGCCTGCTCAGAGCCCAAAGGATATTAAAAGACAAAAAGTACCCCAGCCACAGTCTGTTTACCCTGCTGCCACTGAAAGAGATGAAGAAATTTCCGAAGCCATACCACTAGACTAACAGACAGCTTTAATCCTCAAGCTGTGAGACTTCTCAGCCTCTCCATTCAACTTATTTTCATGAACTTATTAATTATTTATACATTAACAGAATTTTCTGGTTTACTAGTAGCATAAGGGGACTGTAACTGCATTTCATTCCACAAAATTGTGTTATAAAATGATAACTAACTGATCTAGAATCTTGATTTTTTTTTTTGATAAGCCACAGCTATTTGAGTAATGCTTTATAATGTCTGTTTCAGCCTACATTTGTGAGGTCAGTGACAAATGAAAGCAGGATGAATAGCTGCAGGTGAGAAAGATCAAATTAAGAATCTTTAAGAAATTTTTAAGGGTCCCCTTTCCCAAATCACATAAAGGCTTATTTTGTTATCAACCATAGTGATATCTTTACCTAAATACAATTTCATTTTTTGTGTCTCACGGAACTATGTGTGTGGTAGAAAGTAGTTTCATAAAAATTACCCATATTGCTCTAATCTTTGCCCCCAGGGTCTCTTCAGACAGTAATTCCGACCCTGGTATTATGAACACACATCTATACACAAAAACACCTTTTCCACTCTGAACTTGTAATTACCAGTGTGAGGCTGAAGTGTTTCTGCCCAGTCGATACTTTGATATAATGTTAAAACTGCATGAGGCGTGAAAGCCAATCTGATTCCCTGTTAAGAGGCTGCATGTTTATTGGGAGGTCAGTCTTTGTGTTTCACCCACTGACACAGACAACCTGAGTAATAGAAAACATATGGACGACTTGGTGCCACACATCGTTTATTGCACTACCTACAAAAGGCAAGATGTTGGCAAGATGCCGAGCACCTTACCTTGAAAGGACACAGTGTCTCCAAATGGACATAAATACGCTTCAGGATTAGCCTAGGCAGAACAATTTAGTGTCAGAGTGGGACTGTTTTAACGGTTTCTTTGTCATTCCTTTTGTCTTAATGTAATTCTTAATGTTTTATTGAAAATATTCCATGTTAAAAAGGTCCTCCTGCCAGCTGCTAACTGTGATTCAGCAGGCAGTTTAACAGTCCAATTTTTTGTATCCACAGTGACAGAAAGAAAATGTCAGATTTAAATTGTTCAAATTTAAAAATATTAAATGACTGTTGGATTTTTTTGGCAGCAGAAACTCCACATTTTTTATTGTCCTTTGAAAACATCTTATGAAGCAAAGACACAAACACATTTGCTCACACTTGACCCTGGAACCAAAGGTAATGTATTTGACCCTGTGAACGTGTTCTGGTTAAAGACCAGTTTAAGATGAGACTCTTTCCTTCTGTTTCAAGCTGTTCACGCTGGTAGTTATACAGATGTATCCTGGGTTAAAGAGGCCAGATGCCAAGTGGTGCTAAATGAAGAACAAACTAATGTGTTTGCTCTGTGGCCCAGCCTGGACGCTATTCCTCATAAAATATCGGCAGCTGTTTGAGAGTGTGAATGTTAAATGAGGATGGGATCTGGGCTGTCAGGGGGCCTCAGTGGTCCAGTGGAGTGATGGATAGAGATCTTTAAAATATTATCTGAATAGCAGCTTAAGTGTCATAATGGATATTACCATGTCATAAACTTTCATTCCTTGCTTTATGCTCCAAAGACAGCGTCGGCGCATGCCTGCACATATGCCCATGTGGATTGGCACTGCATGCCCATACACATGCTCAGACACACACACTGCCATAAACGCACACACACACACACACACACACACACACACACACACACACACACACACACACACACACACACACACACACA
>JAPQLA010000008.1:21231700-21255518 GCA_029822935.1 Naso vlamingii | reverse complement strand
ACACACACACACACACACACACACACACACACACACACACACACACACACACACACACACACACACACACACAGGCCCTTAGTTAAACTCTACTAAGTCCCAGTTGCTCTTAAATGCAGCCAACATGGCCATGTGGGCTCTGAGCACTGGGCACTGGCCTCTATATTGGCTACAATTAATATGCAGCACAAATTCCCAGCCCTTGTAATTCTTTACCCTTGCTCTACAGTCTTTAAACTCCTCCCTAGTGACTTGACAGGCCTGCATATCAGATCGGTACTTCTGTACGACCACAGCTAAGCACCTAATTATCAGTTTATACAGCCCCGTGAAGGAGGTTATCATCCTTCATCGGGGCGGGCGGCACTGTGTGTTGGGGTGCAGGGCTGACATTGTCAACGCCGCTGTGGTTTCTGAGGGCCCTTGTGTGGGTGTCGAGGCTGGCCCACTAACCGCACAAGTGCAAGCCGAGCAGGGCCACTGGCTGTGGTAATTACAGGCCCCGTCATGGAGCCTATATCTCAGACACACTCGTCTTGCCTCCTTGCTCACAGTTGTTTTTGGTATGATATCTCATGAGCCGCTGTCTATTCTGGGCTCAGTTGTTACATATTTGTGCTGCTGTTGCCTGGTGAAGAGCTGTAATCTGTGAAGCGATATATGAAAAACACTTTTAGTGCTGCCTTGGAGGGGAACAGGTCAAAACTATTGGCTAATTTAGCTTTAAGTAAGTGTGATATTGTGAGATTTTTCTGTGAATCTTGAGGCCTTTAATGATCTCATGATGCATCATCTTTGGGTGTTAAGCTACGCACAGCACTCATGTAAACCTACATAATGAGATGTGTTGGTTTTTATGAAAAGAACAGCACCAGAGGAATCAGAAAGCCTTGTGTTTTTGTTTTTCTTTCATATGTGGTAGAAGTTAAATTTTTTCAATTTCACTTTCAGTGCACTGTGAAGGAGTCATTTTGGCTGCATGGGTTTATACAGGCAAACGTCTTGTGTATTGCTGTTGTGTGTTTTTCTTTTATGAGCCAAAGCATGAATTGAACAGAATGTTTCACCTGAATCATTTACATAGTGAATGCAAATAGTAATACTCTGGCGTATTTTCTGTTAATTTCATGGTGTATTTACAGTGAAATTAAATGCAATTTTCGATGGTAGAAAAGTTTGCCAGTGCATTGCACCATCAGCTATAGACAGGATAAATCCAGTGAGACAAATGCCTTGAAAAGATGTTTCCAATATCTGTGTAGAAGTTTTAAAGGGGATTATATATAAAATGAAATGCATTGCATACTCTGCCAAGAAAAGCTAGCATATCACAAGTCAACAACCACAATGCACATTCCCTTGAGAGGAAAACATCAAGCAATGACCTGGAACACATCTGATGTCATCACAATATATGAAAAAACAAGTATTTTTTTGGTTATAGTCAGGTTCCAAACCTATTTATTTTCTGTGTGAAGTCTCTGGCCAGTTCAAAAATAGGTTTGGACCAGAACTGGCACAGTCCCTTGTCAGTCAGAAAGGCCTGACAGTGGGATGCTGGCATATAAGTCACAGCATGTGTAGATGACAATGCTAGCAACATATTGCTAGCCAAAACTGAACAACTGAGATGGGACTCTCAGTCTTGTTATAAGCATTTACAGTAAATGCTTATAACTAATACATATGTCAGAGTAAAAACCACGACACAAACACTGAAATAACAGCAACACCATACAAGCTTGTCTGAGCAGAAAGTAATGCAGGACTGCCTAACAAGGTGGAGTTTTACTTGTACCATGGTCCAGACAGAGGTTGCATGAGACTTTCTAATTGTCTTCATTTTGACAGACAGGGATGAAAGAAATCCGTCATCGTCAATTACTATCCATCACACATACCAGCATGCCAACCTTTAGATGAAGCATTTAAGCCATGGCACAGCTGACAATGACCGTGCGCTCACTTTCCGGTAGACACACATTGTGCACTGTGTTAACCCAGGGCCTGCCAGTGGCCCCGAAAAACCACTTTTTTTTTTTTTTTTTAATTACTGTCATAAATATACCACTTGTCATAGCCAGAAACTTTAAAAATTGTTTAAATCGTCAGATTTCCAAGTTTCTGATGGTCAATGAACGTCTCATGTGTGATGTCGGATAGGTACCAAAATCTAAGCATAAATCTAACCTAAAACTGACGTTTCATCAAATTTGCTTTATTCCTCATGTCCTCTTTAAATATCAACAAAAATCAAATCGTCTGCTCTGTCTACATTCTTTAAAAAAAAAAAGTCTGACCTGCTGTGGCCTAACCTGAACTCAAACCTTCCCCCTGGTTCATATGAATTTAAACTGTGCGCCCGCTTGTGTGTGATCAAATGTGATCGCTTCAGAGGTGATTGTCATCAGGTTCTGTGTTTTTCTCTCGGACATAAGACTTCTCATTGCGTATTAATTTTGTTCTGAAAGCTAAAGCTGCACTTTGCTGCTACACTGGATACTGGTATTTCTGGTCAGTAGCTAATTACTTTGACACACCCTCCACCAACTGGACAGAGGTGTGAATTACAATCTGCCAAAATGATGGACGGCCTTCAAAATTTTACGTCATTGTTAATTTAAAAAAAAAAAAAAAGGTCATTGACTGAATTTGGTTAATGCAACCTGTGGTTCCAGAGACTACTTGTGCAAAGATGAGCAATATCTGTAGTCTTGATCAACAGAACTAAACTTTTTGACTGCATGGACCCTCAAATTAACTGACAACAACTGGGCTGTGATGGAGGAGCCCATACCCATTCCTCAGTCACTAACGTGCTATCATTGTGTTGTGTGGAGAGTCGATTGGATCCATCTCCTTGGTTACCCAGTTACAGTAACTGCTCTGTCAAAACACCTAAAAGAAACCCAGGGAGAGTCAGACAAAGGATCCAATTCAAGTGCACCATGTCTGCTTCACTGGAGCAGCAACTTGCACCCGCAGATGTCGGCAGGGCTTGCAAGGTTGCATCCTTCCCTGATCTGAGTCTGAATCTGAATTTCACAACAGATGATGGTAAACTTTTTGAGCAGACAAAGGTGTGCAATCTGCTCTTGAGCATCTCCAAGGGCCTGAAGAGATAGTCTCAGTTGAATCAGACCAAATTAAGCCATTGGCCCCCCCAAAAAACATGAACATATGCTGTGTCTGTCTCTATCACAGTCCTGTTTGGTGAGGATTACAACAGGAAAACAATGGACTGGGCTACTGAACTAAATCAACACTGCCAGGATAACTGTTGATGCCTTTGCATTTATCAAACAAATGTAAAAAAAATATTGCCAACTGACAAAACTAACATACTTGCGTGCAGTGTTGGGCAAATTTCTCAGTAAGTAATTAGTTACTTATTACTGATTGTTTGTTTAAAAAGTAATCAGAATTACTGATTACTTTGTATCAAAGCAGTTAGTTACATTACTTTTTACTTTCAGTTACCCCCACTGTCTTCCAAAAAAGTGACAGAAAAGTACAATTAGTTCAGCCAGCAACTTAATCAACTTTATTTGTGCGAAAGGAGTCCGCAACCAGCCAAACTAAATTAAACAAACTTCTTCTTATTCCATCATATCAGATAAAATCAGTCTCTCCAGAGTTTTTAACTCTCTCTCTAAATTTTAAATCTTTAAAAAACTCTAATCTAAATCTAACTTGTTTTTCTCTAGGCTGTATTCCATCATGTTAAAAAAAAAAAAGGTCTGTCATATTTTTTGCAGTTACAACCCCCCCCATAGTTTACAACAGGCAGCAATGTTTTTTGCATCTTTAACTCAGTCAAACTCAAAATAATGACAGTACCTTCAGCTACTGAAAACGTAGCCTACCTCTGTTTCTCATCCATGTTGCAGCTACTAGCCAACTTGATCTCACGCTGACCTGCCAGTCCACAAGCACACATCAATGATGTCATCTACGGAGGATATATAAATGCAATCTAAAATTATAGGAGGACAAAAAAATACTTTTAATTCTAAATGATGTAATGCAGCAATTCAGTGCCACTTAGATTAGTAACTGTATTATAATTACAAATTTGGAAATTGTAAAGCTTTACTTTACTTGTTACTTGGAAAGTAATAAAATTACAGTAACACGTTACTGAGAAATGTGTTACTGTAAATTTATTAACACTGCTTGTGTGTGCCCACAGTGCCTGTGCCATCAGAGGAGGTGTTTTCCAAGGAAGGACTTATTATGAACAGACTGTGGTCCTGACTTCATCTGGATGATTGTATTTAAAAAATAGGCTGTAGACCTGGACGGTCCTCAGATGAGCCTTTATTAATACACACAATTTAAAAAAAAAATACTGTCCATATCAGCATTGCCATCAATCAGATTTGTTCAAAATAATTAGCTATTATTATGGCGTAATTGAAGTCTGTACACATTTGTCCTTTATGCAACATCTGGTTCTAATATAGTGGCTGAAAAACTTTGCATGAGAAAATATTTTGAGCTGTATTACTGATATGAGGCCATGTGAGAAATACAGAAAAAAACAAAAGATATGTAATATATGCATCATCTTTGCCCTTACATGGTTGTGCTGTTGGTAAACAGGATTTTGTGAGCTTTTGTGAGACCTGAAAAGTAAGGACCATGTTTCCTTTGAACATTTTGAGACATAACATGACACGCTAATTCCTGATAACCCGTGGAAGAGAAACGACCCATTCTGTCTGTCATGAAGGACGTGTCATCATTACCTGTGTGATCGGGTTTTTGGGTTTAACAGCTTAATTACACACTACTCTGGATTCTAGTTCATTCAAACTAGCACTGCATCAAAAAGAAAAGATTGAAAGAGAGTTGTGAAAATCACAAATTTCTCCTCTCTTTCTGTGTACATGTACACATTTGTGCACATAAGTGTGGATTTACTTGAAATGCACGTTATCATGCAGACATACATATATGTCATGGTGGTATAATGATTGTGTGACACACAGCACAGGGATAACCCGTCTTGACAGTTGTGTTGAGAGAAATGTGCAGAAGTCTTTATACAGAGATGCACCAGCACACGCTTAGAGGCAGTATCACATCCTGATGAAATATTGTGTTGTCTGGCTGTTATTACATCAGTTGCTACAATCGTGTTAGAGTGGATTTGATCTTTTTCCATTTGTAGAAATTGCATCAGGTCATTGAACCATCAGACCTATGAAAGTTGACTGTTAGGGTTGCTTCAGTTTGGTTGGGGTGTGTTAGTTTTATTTTTGTTTTTTCCTAACCTTGAGTGGATCCTGTCCCGACCATCTGCCATTCAATTTATACTATCCTGAAAACAAATCAGGGGATTGTTTAATTTCATACACCTCCTTCTAATACGAGCATCATGGGTAGAATCCTGAATAAGAAAAAGCCTAGTAAACTCTTCACCTGTGCTGACCTTTTCTGTGCTATCTGGTCTCCTAGCTTGACCTTGGCACCTCTCCTGTTTTTCCAGGCACTTCTGCATACCTCAGCAACAGATTAGGTAGATTGCTAATGACTCCTAAACCAAAGCACATGACAAATGAAGAGTTCCTGCGACAGGCACACCAGGATAGACCAAGATATCAAAAATAAGTATGTAATAGGAATGTATCGGTATCAAAAATTTACTTTACGATAATACCTTGGTATCAAGTGCACGGCACGGTATTTATTGTGGTTTTAAAAAAACAAAAACAAAACACAAATCAAGACTTCAAAAAAAATGCCACTTATTACTATTTTTGTAATTGTTTTTCACTTACATCACTTTATTTCCTGTATAAGCATTTGCAAATACTTGCCATATTAAAAGTCTAAATGATTTAACGATGATTTGCAAATGAACCAGCCCATATCCCATGCTCTTTTCTTTTTCCTGCAATCATAAGATAACTGTCTACATGGACTGAGAGTCTTTTCCTACTCGTAACGTGTTTTTGGCCATTCCATGAGCAAAACGAGCATCTTTCTTTGTTTCCCTCCTCCTTCATGAGCTGACTGAGCGTGCTTGTCTGCTGTGACGAAAAAGTTTTCCACACACAGTTCAGCAGGCCTCTCCCTAGCAAACTTTTTTTCTTCTTTTCACAGCAATGCGCTGCCACTAAAGAGAAAGTGAAAGTAAAGTCCGGTTGGCTTATTCCTTTATTTCTACAAGACATCTGAGTTTAGCACGACCCTGCCTCTGTCTTATTCAAAAACGCTGACAGGAAAGTCGGCGATTCAGATTGCTTTCTGTCCTTGGCGCTTGATGAGGAAAGAGCCGTGATGGTTGATGGTCTCTGTAGTTACCAGTTCCCTCTGCTCTGCTTCACTGCGTCTGAAACAAAACTAGACTTTTTGCCCGGAAGACTTGCTTTTTGGTACTGTCACGTGTCCATGACGGTACCGAAGCACTTTTGCTATCGGATACCGCAAAATTAACGGTACTGTTACATCCCTAGAATGTTGTATGTGAAAGCTGAGTTACCTAAGTAAGTCAACTTAAGTTACATAAAATATTTTGTGTGAATATTCTTTCAAAGTGTAAATGGACTCTATTAATTATAGTTTGACCTGTAGTGTCCTTCTTTGTGTGACATCTTCAGAATAAAGAGGAGCATTAGGCTTTTTGAAAAGAATACAACACTCTATGCCTCTCTCTTTCCTTCTCTCGTCCTTCCTTTTTTCTTTTCCTCATAGAAATTCAAGTTACTCAAAATAACTGCAGGCATTATTTCTCTGTGTGCAGGAATTAAGTGGCACAATTATGTCTGCATCTTGAACATTTGGGTAATATTTTTTATCATAATAATGGACAGCACTCTCACAGCTAAGCTTCTTATTACAAGTGCTCATTTAAATGTATATGGTGCTGAAGAAGTGTAGTGTGCGATGTGATGTAAAACCTCTTGTTACAGAATACCACTTTGTGCTTCAGTGTCTTGCAGTTCTCATCTGTGTAGCAGAGTGGTGTAACCTTGTGCCGCTACTAGAAGGATTCTTGATGCATCCTCAGTACGAGTGGGGTGAATGATAAAAAATAAAAAGTGAGAAAAGAACATGGCTTAGGAGGGGGGAAGTAAATGATGCCACCGGAAGGAAAGGATCAAATGTTCCACAAGGCATCTGAATCAAAGCCCCCTCCTCTCTCCTCTGCTGAGTGAGATGGGAGGTGTGAGCTGTAATTAAGTTGAAGCAAAGACAGCATGACTCTCGAAGGAGCACTGATCTGTTTCAAAAAGGGGCTCTCGTCGTTTTAGTTACTGTGCAATACTGTGCGAGTTTAGCATATTGTTTGTGCGTGCGAATGTGAGAGTGCGCATGCAGATTTTTAAACGCTATTATGTGAACAGCTGCTTTGAGCATGTTTACTATCTATAATGTTTCCACAGTTGGCATTGTGAGTGGCAGCTTACCATACATGCTCAGTACAGTAAATGTAGCGTCAGTTCCAGGTGGTACAGCAGAGAGGGCTAATGCTTTGGCTTAAATACAACAAGGTTCTTAACAATACTAAGTTTTTAGTACCTGTACAAATCTTGAGTACGTGCACTGTGATGTTCATCAACTGCATATTAATACATGTAAAACTGTTGTGATGTTGCTGGACCCCCGTTCAGCTGGAGACCGGAGCCCCATGACCATACATGGTCACGACATTTAACAGGTCACCTCATACAAATATTTAGGGGTGCATATTTACAGTGACCTTAGCTGGCACAAACAGGTGGCAAGCGTTTGTGCCAGAATCCATCAGCGCCTTCATTTTCTTCGAAGACTCTGAGTGTCTGGTGTCTGTAAAAATATGATAATTTTTTGCAGAGCAACAACAGAGTCCATTCTACAGTACGGCATCACCAGCTGTTGGAAATTTAACAGTCAAATCTAAAGCTCAGATCTTCAGTCTGGTCAAGACAGCAGGCAAGATCATGGGAACGCTGACCCCTGTTAACCCCCGGGATCTTTTTGAGCAGGCCATCAGGCAGGCCAGCAGCATCTTATCTGATCCTTCTCATGTATAGTACTGTGAATATGTTTTATTGAACACAGCTGTCTTACTTGATGTCTCTGTTTATTCAGTGTATTGCCAATGCAGTGGTTTCCCCTTATCCAGGACAAATTTCTCCCAAGGGAGACAAATAAAAGAACCTTGAACCTTGTACTCACACTTCAGTATCAACTGTGTGATAAAAGTAACTAAGTGTATTTACTTGAATGTTGTAATAAAGTACAAAATTAAGGGCACTTCATGCCACTTCATATGTTTTTTGTACAGGTATTTGACGGCCATACTTATTATATAAATATTTTTCATTAAGGACATTGGATGAAGTTAAAAAATATGATGCTTGTTTAAAAAACAAATAAAGCTAGTAAAAGGTGTTTTAAATCTCCTAAAGCAGCAGAGCTGATCCATTGGTTAGTGTATTTATCAGTTTGTCAATTCTCAGAAAATGAAACAAAAATATTTTGCAACCCAACAAGATCCTCTCAGAGAGAAGCTCAGTATTCTTTGGACCTGGTCAAGGAAAAAACACACTGCTTGCAAAAAGTGGGAGGTGTGCTAAGGTGTATTGTCTAGCCGTGTGCCTGCTGGGATGAGGATGGCAGGGAGGCCGTGCAGTCAGAGCCCTGTCTCAGTAATGGAGGTCAGGGCCCTGCAGCTGACCGGAGCACCAAAGGGATGGCTGCAGCAGAGGTGTTGGGGCCTGCGGAGCCTTGAGGACAGAGGAGTGTGTGTGTGTGGGGGTGTTGTCATCAGTCTCTGCACCTCATCGCTTAGTATTAGAGGCACTTTTTTTCCACCAGTTCATTATTTTTGTATACAGTATGTATAAATAAAAAAGAAAACCTCACAAATGGCTTACAGAGAGTTCTGTTCTTGTGGCAAACCACCTGCGGTGAATCCCAGGACTGAGCGCATAATGTATTCTGCAGAACATGACGAAAAAAGTCTCCCATAAATAACCATCACTATCAATCTTGTTGCAGTTGAGTTGTTTCCTCATTTGTACTTTCACATGACTGAGTTCAGTCTGCTTGGAGCGATTCTAAGTGTTTATTTTTACCATTTGATTGTATGGAAATCGACATCAAGGCCACTGGGCGGTTGGTTGTCGTGACATCATGCAATCATGCATGTTGTGCAAATCTGTGCACGCCATTACCATAACTACAACTAACATCCAGCAGATAGATGCAGGCTATTTTTGAGGTCTCTGTATTTTAAGTCTTAAGGATCGGTTGTGTTTGATTTGAGCTCAAGCCACACCTTCTCTGCAAATGATCAAATTTTTAAAGACCATTCACAAATATGTAGCTTCTAATTTTAAAAGAATTTGAGCATGGAGACAGTAATAATTTCCCATGAATACATCACGACCAAACAGAGATATGAAGCTTTCAACTAATGCATTTAGGTCAGTCCTGAAATGAATATTCCTCTGTTGCAGGGGACAAAAAAGACTTGACATAACCACTTAAAGCGGCTTTCCACATGAAGGGAAAAGTGTCTCCTCCAGCACTCTTGATTAAATTTTCATATGTAAGAGTAGCTGAGTGTATCTGTCATTTTCCTCCCTTTCTCCATCAGTGAAGCAGCCCGGTGCTGTAAAGCAGGTGCCGAGGAAAAAGCCCTGATCTTCTTAATTAGTGTGATTTGAGCCTCATCGGACAAGGTCTATTTTTATTCATCAACTTCTATTCATGTGGTCCTCTCCTCATGACGTCTCTAACAATAGCATTAACTGGCTAAGCAGTTCTGAGAGCGCAGCTTTAGATTGTGGGAGATGGGGCCCTATAATTGATGTCTGTGTGGAGAGGGGGCTGGTGTTGGAAAGATTAGATGAGAAATGAAAGGAGAGAGCCTGCCCTAATGAAAAGTATCTGCTTTGTCCGCAGTGGGTGCTTTGTGACTCACTTTTTCTGTCTAAATAAACTGCTGGCAGGGAATTTATCCACCATCGCCGCAGTGACAAAGGGTGAAGTATATCTTAGCCAGAACCTTTTCTCTGCCGGTATCTATCTATTTTTCCATCTCGCTTGCTGGTATATCATGCAGCCAGCCCTTTAATCCCGCTGTACACAGCTCATCAGTGCTACAGCGTCGGGTCAGGTTAGACTGTTACCTCAGGAACAAAACCATGGAAATGCTGATTTTTCTCCTTTGCCTAAACAGGAAACTAAGCACATTAGGTAAAAAATAACCTTTCTCCATCTCAAACAAGAACTTCAGCAAATACTAATCCCATACTCCAGTGCAACTCATTTAGCTTGTATCAATATCCCACCAACCCCTGCAGCTCGACCGTGGTTACTTTGTGCAATAGGCAGTGAAAATCTGTCCATGAGTCTTGTAAAAATACAGATCTATTTTATAAAGAGCATTACTGGCCTCAGAATGTACTGGCCTTGCCCAGACAGGCTACCGAGATTTTCCCAACTTGCAGTTAGGGACTGGAACCATCGTAGACCAGTAATGACACAATTTCACACAACAGCGTATGCCCTGCAGTGCCAATCTCACCATCCACTCCCAAAATGAGCAGGAAGAGGGAGGAGAGGGAAGAGGGAAAATTCAATCTTTGTGATAGATAGAGAGAGAGAGATGGATGGGTGGGTGGACAGATGGACAGACTGATACATAGATTGCTTGATTAATGAATGAATAGATTTTTACCTTTAGATCCCTTGTTTGTTGTTGCCGTCCTATTGTGTTCATATTGGCTTCTAGTGTTGTAGTCAAGACCAGCCTAACTGAGGCCACGACTTGACTGAGACCAATGTGTTCCGACATCGAGTCAAGACCAAAATAATTGAAAAATTTTCCTCTGATTTCAAGGTTGCAATAGAAGTTCAATGTTTTCCAGCCGTATCAGCAAGCACTGCCTCGCAGAACCTGCACTTTGCCGCTTGTTTTCTCTTTGATGTTGTTTTGCATATGAATTCTCTGATTAAAGTATAGCCAAACTCAAACAAATCAAAAAATCAAAATACAAATGACTTATGGCTGCATTTGAAGAAAGGAGTTTTACATCTAATCACAGTCATTACCTTAATAAATCTGTTGTGGGCTTGACAGGTCTTGATTAAACATCCTGAGTCCACTATGTCCGAGACTGAGACAAGACCGCATCAAAATGTATTTGATTCCAAGACGAGACTGAGACCTTCAAAAAATGGGAGACTGGTCTTAAAGAATGAGACTGGTTTTGAGACCAAGACTGATCTTGAGTACTATAACACTCTTGACTTCTGCCCAATCTGATGAAACAGAAAATTGCAGGTTTGACCAGAACAATCGGAGAAAGCTTGGATTGGAGAATAAGAGGAAAGAACATCAGAAACATAGGGGCAGCGCAGCTGAGACATACTCATTTAATGGAGACGTAATAGCCAGGCCTCTCTCAGGTTGGACAGCAATGCCAGAACATTCACTCTACATCTTGTAAAGGTCACAAGAGCACAGCAGTTCACTGCATCAGTCATAACACGCTTGTATATCTCCAGTCAGATCCCCATATCATGATAAATGATGATAAATGACTGCAGCTGTAGCTGCGCCAAGTACATTTTGATCGATCTCTCCTTGCATACGCTGGCGGTTTGCTCATGCAGGTTATCACAGTTGGCAGGCTCAATAAAATCAAACACTGCATTCTGTCACATGTATATTTACATTTAGTTACTGTTGAGTCAGATCTGTGATTGAATTTTACTTGTGGTATGCACTGATTTATTGGTCTCAGATATACTAACATCATCTGCAGCCAGATGCATAAAACATGGGAGGTTTTCAGCTCAAACTGTGTCTGTGCACAAAAACAGAAAAATGAATACATACTCTTTTCATCAGATAAAACCATGTTGTATTGATTTTTCTGTTACATATAATTTTTTTTACAGTCACTGCCCATGTTGCATTGAGGGTCTGCCTATGTACCACCACTATAACACACTGCTGTTGCTGCTACTTACAGTACTTGGATCATTATAACCCTAACCCTCAAGAGAAAACAATACATATGTAATCTCACATAACAAAACTCTTGAAATGAATGTTTACAACATTTTAAATACAATGAGAAAAATAAATATCCAAGTCACATTTTATTTCCACTTCACTTTTAAACCCTCTGCATGATCTGTATGTCCCTGTTTGGGTGCCCTATGAGCACCTGTGTGACATCAGCTTCATGCTTTTAATGCTGAGCAACAGTTTGCTGTGGTAACATAACAGTGTGTCAGTAAAGGCAGGACAGAAGAAGTAAGGGATGTAAAAAATGAGCAAACAAACAAACAAGACAGTTTAAATGTGTGGTAGACATTGTTACCTGTATAAATCATTCATACATCTGGGCTTTGGTGTCCAAGGTTCAGTTCTTGTTATTATAATGATGATCTCAGTGGAATTTCAGGTCAGAAAAAAATAAAATTCACTGAATATTTTAATAGTATGAAAAAGGTCAGTTTTATAGACATACAAAATAACACCTGTCTGTGGCTTTGGTCTGAATACTGCATACTGCTTCTGGTATTGTCAGTCAAAGATCACTATAACAAGAGTGTTGTCTCTTTTTAATAAAACTAACAAACTCCACTGTTTTACCTATTCTTCTTCTTCACCCCACTTCCTTTCCAGTACTGTTACCTGTCCACCTCCTTAGTACAGCCTTTAAAAAAGCAGTGGCTGTTATTAATGGTTTTTGAGGAAGTGGTGTTCTTCTGCTGGCTCACTATTCATGAGTTGTACAGCTGCATCTTTCTCCTCCCCAACCCTCACCCCCCACTCCCGACCCTTGGTAAGTAAACTTGTCAGGTCTGATGCATTGCCTGCACATGCTCAAATGCAAATCACGCAGCAGCGGAGCTTTATCTCAAACCAAACAAGAGAAGCGGCAGAACATCCTGGATCCTCAGTCCCAGCTGAGCTGCTGTATCTGAGAGACTCTGATTAAAGGAGTGCCAGCAGAGCTGTGCTGCTGGTTACACAATATTAGGTGGTTTGCCTGCGGAGTTTGCTTTAATGCAATGGAAAATGAGCTGAAAAGATAGAGCTGCCTTATCAGCACAGGATGAGATTTTTGGTCAGGTTTCACCCAGTCAAATTTTAGTCAGGTTTTCTAGTAAGTAGGAGAAGATTAGTGACAAGAACAGCGCTGCGTGTCTGAAAGGAAAATCTCGATTAAAAATAGTAGCTCACATGTAGGAGAAGTTGTAGTGCCGAATGAAATGTTTGGAAAAAAGGAGCAGCAATCAACTTGATCATAAAATCCAAGGTTGTCCTTTTAATGAAGCTTTCAGTGGCATTTGCAGTTCTATTTTTCGAATGAGCAGTGAGAGACAATCTTTCTAACTGGCTGCCGTCCATTCTAGTCTGGATGTACAGTATATCTGTACAGTGTAGTCACTGTTATCCTTATAAGAGTAATTGCAAATGAGTGTCCTTGTTAAATCAGTATACAGATGATTTAAGCCCATTTAAGAACTGTTACTGGATCAGTGTGATCAATTGAAACCTGTCCTCATTACAGACTTCTTTCATTACCTCTTGGTGTTTTTTATACTGTACAGCTTTTGCAGGTTAAGAAAAAAAAATCTTTTTTTACGAATCCTCTTTTTATGCACTATCTGTGATTTGTTTTTATTGTCCCTGCCCCTCTTTTGCTTTGTATTTCCTCTCTCCTGTTTGAGGGCTCTTCAGCAAGCCCACGGTTTGTGTCTCACCACTCAAATTTATTTCTCCCTCTCCAGGATAAATGACCTGTGAGAGGCTTGCGTTTTCCTGACTCTCCATCACAATGTATTTATGATGTGCCTGCTGTTCAGGCTATTAGTCAGGGTGGTAGTATCCTCTGTAGAAGTGGGCTAGGTTGGACAGTTGTACCTAGGGTCCATCAAAAGCACTTCAGGCTGGTCTGTTTCTCCTATGAATCTCCCAGCAAGGACTCGTCTCGCTGTATTGTAGCCACTTCGTGAAGAGTTACACTCTTAAAACTTCTTCATGACTTTGACATTCCACAGACATTGCTAATGGGATTCAGTTTAACTCTTTCTAGGGACACTAGAAGGTATTAGACCTCTGACTGGTTTAAAAGGCATCTGTTAAATCGTTGGTGCAACCAATACTTATAATGCATTATAACGCGCCTATAGTGCTATGTAATCATAGTTATAAGCAAGGTTAGGGTTAACCCTAACCATAACCCGATATAATGCATTATAAGTGTGTTCATAATGCATTATACAATAGTTAGTTCCCGCCAAGCAATTTGATTGGCTAAGAGACATTAAAAAATGTGACGATATTTCACCACAACATCACGGTTTCTTCACTCTGTATGTATTACTCCGCATCAATGCGCTGCCATGGCAACATTCTAATTTACAGCTACAATCAACAGTTACACTGTAACATTAATTCATTCAGCCACTGCCAGTCGACCAGCATGAAACATGGATTTCTTTCAAAATATAATGTTTGACTGTTTACACCAATCACAGCCTCAGGGCCACTGCTATCCAGAAGCTGTATACTGACACAAAGTAGTGTTGCCAAGGCAACAGTGAGAATTTAATCCTTAGGGAACTGTTTTTGTTGGCAGAGCCAAATAAAATACTTAAATAATCTATTTTGTCACCTTTCTTCAACATTTTCCTACTCAACATCCCTATTTAAACTGTTGAACTGTTGTGTCCGCATTCGGCCTGCAGCCCCGTGCCTACGACCAAACCACAGCCATGACGATATTACAGTACAGCATCACTCCCTCTTGTGTGATATTGCTTAATTATAATATATATGTTTATAATGTGCTAAATTACATTATAGAGACAGACTTCATAGAAATTGTTGCCTACTTTTCTCAGATGTAGTTCTATTTAGATTATTTAGGATATAATTTCCCAGATGATGAGATATGTGCTGAGATTTTGCCTCCATGACATTGCAGTGGAAGTCAATAGAATGTGAAGCACTTGCAGCAATTGTCCAGTTGCCCTATGATGTAGGGTCATATGATGTCCTGCCCTCATATTTTCTGTGTCTACTTAAAACTAACAAATACCAAATGGGAAAAGAGAGCTAAAATAATAGTAATAATAATAATAATAATAATAATAATAATAATGTATGTTTTGGTCATCTTGGTGTGCCAACTCTTCAACTGCATAAAGCCATGGCGAAGCATACATTTTAAGACTTTACTGAAATCTATTTATGATGCCATCTGTGGAGATTGTCTGTGATTCAGGTCATGATTACTCTAGAAGGGTTGAATGTAGGGCAGTTGGACTTGGTTGTAGATGTTTGAAAATGAAAATGTTTTTTGCTTTCCCGAATACACAAGTGTTTGCATTTCTTAGTGTGTTTCTTGTGTTTGGGTGTACAGTTTTCATGTGGACCTGCTTCTCTCTTATTGTTTTGCAGAGTTTAAAAAGCACATCATGCTGTGTTTAATCCCTCTGAGTTTCTTAGATACCACAGATACATATGGGATTACAGTGTTGCTGCTTTTAGTTATTTTTTCTTCATTACCCATAGTGTTGGTGCTCTTCCTGGATCTTGTGGATGTTTTTACAAAGATCCTGTTAGTGTTGGCAACCCACCTTTTGATCCATAGGGCTGTAGGAGTTGAATAGTAAGTGCCCATTCAGACCATATCAGACACTGCTGTGAAACCTCAAGTTCTCCCTGGCTGCAGGGAGTCAAAAAAAAAAATGCTCAGACCTTGTGATTAAATCAGAATCAAAATCAGTTATTGGAGGAACACAACCTGATGTGTACTGGGGAAGTCGATCAACTGACTGGCATCAGACTGAGACTCCAGTAAACTTGATATCACTTTCCCAAGTGTTACTCTGTTCAGTGAAGGCTCGCACTTCCTGGGTTGTCCTTGTGTTGTCTACATATCTAAAATGACGATTTCGTGCTGCCCACTTTTACAAATCTGGACTTGACTGAGGTTGGTTATATTCAGTGTTGGGGACTAATGCGTAATTAGTAATACATTGCTGTAATAATATTACTTTTTCCAGTAATGGGTAGTATAACTAATTACTTACAGAATTTCAGTAATAATATTACAGTAACTCATGTTACTACAGTTACTTCAGGTGACTGTGCAGGGACCGTCTACAGAGTGCAACACTGAACAGCGTAAATATTATATGACATCTGCCATGTATAGTATAGTCAAACTAAAATCACTTCCCACACCTGCAAGTTGAATAATTTCTTCAATTTTCCACCTACAGTGAATTTGGTGATGCCACACTACGTAAGGGTGAAGTTTTTGAAGTTTTTCCGCTGTTGCACTTTTTGAATGGTTCCTGCACTCTCGCCTCACAGCCGAATGAATCTAAACATTGCTCATCACCTTCTCTCTCATCTATAAAATAGATATGGCCAATCTGACAGTGCAGCCTTTGGCTGCTCTTCAGTGTGTTATGAGTCACAATCAAATCGTTCAATTGTCAGGTGAAGAAACAGATGTTTCAAAAGAAATGCAACCCCAAATCACAGACATGTGATATTATTATCACATGTCTAATACTATCACATGACCTCTGTGTTTGGCGAAATATTGTCAGTTATGGTCGGTGGAATTTTTACTTTACAAATAACAGACATGGCAAATTTGCGCTAGATTTAGATCCACAACATCCTCCGCAATTATTACAAGTTACCGGAGATCCACAGGTAATACTTTACCCAAGAGAACAGAACTTTAGCTGGGCATTCAAAGGTGCATACAAGGTCTGAAGTAAAGTAAAAGACTACTTTCAGCATTGAGTATCAGGTAAAGTAATGATATCACTTTTGAAAAAAAATATTGAGTAATGAGTAATACAGTACTTCTGTGAGTAATGAGCCGAAAATTTGTTGTATTGAAGGTGTTTGTCATGTAGCAGCCTTCTCCTTCCTCCTCCTCTGTTATCGGAATGCATGTAAATAATCAGACATCATAGGTTACCATGGCGTCAGCTGGGTCTCATTTCAGTTCTCGAACCTTGTTCAAAAAGCCCTCTGAATCTTGGACATGGTTAGTGTTGACAAACAAAGGGGTTAAAGTTTTGTTCTTGTGTTTGGCAATGTTGTGTGTAACTAAATTAATTGTAGTAATGGGCTTGAGCCCATAGAGCTCAACAGTGACCACCTATTTTCTGAACGACTCTGGTTCCAGAAATAAATTTTCCTTTAATTTCCTCCATTGACCTCTTAGAAAACACTTATCTAAAGCATTATAAGCTTGGAACCAGGTCAATCAGCTACCCAATGAATTGTGAACATAAAACATTTCATTCAGAGCAAAAAAAGAAAAAAAAAGAAAATGGAAAACAGAGAGAAAATCAAATGCATAAGCCTGTGTACACAAACAATGTAAACGACTTCTGGCTTCTACAGGGGCATGTACTCTTGATTTACAATCAGCCTGAACTGACTGACATGCTCCCACTCACTGGTAGCTTACTGAGTAGACTCAGTCCCACATACACAGTCCTGTTGCCCCATACACTCACTAGATCACCAAATGTATATTACCCACAGCTAAAGTAGTCTCCAACAAATGAGCTATGGCCACCCATTTAAAAAAAAATAGATATCAACAGGGAAATGTTGTTTTGTTAGTGTTTTTTAAAATTTCGTTTACATCTGTTGAAGATGGCCAACAGCTTGTGAGCCAATAGTATAACAACATTGGTACCATGTGGTATCTCTGCATCGTCAGTGTCAAGATTGTCAGTAATGATGATTTATAGTTGCTTAAGAAAGAGAAACTGAGAGGTTGATGTTTGACAATGGTAACAGCAACTGTGTCCTGTGAGTTTGGTCTTAAAAAAACAAAACAAAAAAACGTAAAGTAGAAACAAATGACTTATATTGGGTTTTCCCCTCAGAATTCTGACATATCATGGGAAAGCCTCTGAAACAGTATTTAGACCATCACCGAGAGCCGTACTAATGAGATCCTAGCTGCCTCTTGCGGGCTCTGCTGCCTGTTAAGTAACCCCCCACACCCCCGCCCATACCACACAGAGGATTACTCTGATCAGCAGTCTCATTTAAAATGATTAATAAGAAAAGCATTTTATTGCTTGCTTATGTGGGTTCTGGAGAAATACTTCTACAGATTTCAGGCAGGCGCAATAAAGTACATTGGATAAAAATGTCCTGAATCATACATGGTTAATTTAAGTTACAGCTGGTTCAACTAAGTTGTAACAGTAGAAAGATACAAGTTAAGGTGAGACTCTGCTGAGTGGCAGAAAAAAAGTCTTAGACTAACTTCTCTATAAGTTACATATCCTCTGCAAGGTTAAAGAGAGAGCTGAGAACATGATTACGTCCAGACAGAAGGACAAGCCAAACACAGATAACACCAAGCATGGTTTCTATCTAACGACAAGCTTGTTTCTTGTTTGGCAAATTACCCCTTTCCTAACCTTTCAAAGAGGAGGGCGTCTTGCTCTTGTATATTTATTTTTTCCTTCCCCTTTGTTCTTGTGCTGGAAAGCTTGTCAGCTGTGACAGTGGCTCACTAAAGTTATCTTGGGCCCCGCCGTCCATGTCGCGAGGTGTTATTGCTGCTCTGCATGGCGGCATGTTGCTTTGGGACTCAGCTGAACGTCGCTGTGCTATCGCCTCTGATAAGCAATTAGCATTCTCAAAGCTTCTTTCTCTCGCATTCAGGTTATTATTATGTGGAAATTCAAGCAATCTTAGTCTCATGTTGGCCAGATTCCCTGTTGCTGTGATGAACACAAATAATTCATTCCTGTAGTCATTACAGCTTTAGCCTGTGTGACACTGACAGATTCATTATAATTTCATTCTTTTTAAGTAAACATCAAAACAGCAAACAACCTCAGCTAACCACACACGCACGTCCTGCTCACGCGTTTAAATTAATACATACACATACACACACACACAAACACACACGCAAACACACACACATCAGTGAGAATTCAGCACGTGGCTTTTCTAATTACACGGGCTTGCCCTCCTGCTGCCAGAGAAGCTCATTTGGGCACTAAGAGGAACGTGTGCGCTAAAAGCAAAGGAGGCTGGGAAGGATGAGTCTTAATGAGAGGAATCAGTGGAACGTGTCTGATGGTGACATTTCTTCCTGGAACTGGAGGGCTCTCGATGAAAGGCAGGCCTTCACCGCAGGGCCTGCTCCACCACTCAGCCCTCTCATCCTCACATAAGCGGGCACGGCGCAGCACAACAAGCAGCTCTCACACAGGAGGCAATTAAAACTCTGATCTGCTTACAAATCCGGAAACACTTGGTTAGCTGCAGGCGGAGGGGAGGAAGGCCGGGTGGGTGAGGACATTCACTGTTGGTGGGGTGATGATAGTTGTTCGTCAGCAGGAACAGCGAAAGCCGTGGTCCAGAATTAGCAGTGTAGAAATTTAATGCAGCATACAGTATTTCCTCAGATGCAAAAGTTACACATTATTAAAGAATACTGTGATTTTTAAGAAAACACAATATTAACATTTAGGGAATTGGTCAAATGGGACACTATTAAGCAGAAGCTGGCACTAAGTCAGAGTAGCTTTTTAACACCAGTAGCTGCTGAGCCTTAATATGATGAGTTTCAGAATAGTTTAGCATTTTTTGCATTAAAGCAACACTATGTAGCTTTGACTACGACCCGTGGCTTGGAAAAGCAAAACTAAGTGATAAACGTTAATATAAACTATAATATATAATATGATATAATATAAGCTATATAAACTGGGTCATATTTTATGGAGAAAATTACCTCTTCTTTTCCTTCTGATGTCCTACAACTGTCTGCAGCCCTGTATTTGGCGGAGCTGTCCCCAACAACTACCTGCTGCTGCAACGCAGGTTTGGTCTGCAGGCAGCCCTACATGTTGCTTTCAGGAACCTCTGTAAATCACAGAATTGAGACAGAGCAGTCAAAGGACAACAGAAGGAAACCAGAGGGCATTTTCTCCGTAAAATATGACCCAATTTTTCTAAAATTTGTTTTGTGCGATGCATTAACGTGCATCTTTAAGTTTCATTTTCCACGGGTTGCGGTACATATTTGCAGCAGCTATGAGATAATAATATAGACAACATCCTCAGATTAAATTACTGTCCACTTTTAACTCATTTAAGCCCCAGGCATCACTGCTGTGAAACAGAATCCACCTCCTGTCTTTCTGCCAAGTCCTGTGCTGTCGGCTCAGATCACAGTCTGCTCGTCGGGTGCAACAACTTTTTCTTGGATGTTGTGGTGGAGTCAGGACCCTGCAAAGATGTGGACATGACAGCTTCTGATTTTCCGTTGATGACCAGCAAGAGTCCCATTTGGTCCATTTCATTTTCCTGCGACTGGTTGTTAGCCTTGAGCAGTCGTGTCATGAGTCCAAACTGCGCTGATGGCTCTTTTCCTGGCTCTCTGCCCTCTACTCCCGAGGCCACGCAGCTAGTTTGGCTTGGTAGTCAGAAGGTACTGTGGATGTCATCATCATGAACATCTGTTACTCTTAATCCAAACCAGTCGTTTCCTTTTTTTAATGTTGGCGAGTATTTTCCTCTCATAGGTCATTTGTGTTTTAGGCTAGCCACACACTAGAGGATTTTCAAATCTTAACTAATTTTTAAAACACGGGAGACTACAGACATAAGGAGAGTTTCGACCAATTTTTAACTTTATTATTCTCAGAGGGCACACACCAGACGATTCGCCCAGACAGCAAGACCAAACACCTGCCGTTTGTAGTAACAGTTTCACAGTGGTGATTCCACAGACACATGATCTCACAGTAATAATAATAATAATAATGTTAAGAGTTGATGCTAGAAGTTGCTGCTACTTTGTTAGCATTAGCCCAATCACTCACTCGTTATATCCAACACCGCCAGTTTCTGCCCTCGCCTTTCCCTTGTCAGCCCTGTTGTGATTTGTCTTGCTTGAGATGGCACTCACGTTGTTGCCGTAATTCCACAAGCTGGTCTTCATTTTCAATGTTCCACTTGGCTCGGGACACAGTTTTATTTATGTTCGTTGCCATGTTTCTAACCACGTAAGCAACATCCGGTTCGTGACGTGTCCCAGTCTGCTTGCTTTCGTTGGCTACTGTGGGTATTCCATTGGAGACAGCCAGATCAGGAGTTAAAAATATCAAACATGTTTGATATTTATGATTCAAAATCAGGAAGGCTCTGACTCGATTGGGACAGTAAAAGAATCGCATTGACACCACACACTTGAGGATTATTTGGACAAATAGTCAAGCCTCCAATCGGGCCACACCCCCTCAGTTGTGTGTGGGGAGGGGGCAAATCGGGCCTAAAATCCTCTAGTGTGTGGCCAGCTTTAGCAGTAAATCGATAAATAAAAAATGAAATAAAATTTACAAAAACAGTCACAAGTTTGAAACATCTGTATACACATATAAACAAATAAACCCTAACGTTGCTGAAAAGCATTCCAAAAAGTCTGAGACCATCCACCACTATAACACCGCAGGGTGTAAGCTGTGGTGAATATTTTTACATTTTGGGTTGTAATTTTACTGTTAGCCATCATTCTCTCCTTGAAATAAATTGGAAATTTGCTGAAAACCTGTAAAGTTGCTGACTGCTTATATGGTTTCCCAGAATTTTAGGTGAGCCTTCCGTTTTTAGGCAACTTCTTTGTAGTTTGATAGATTAGTATTGCCTGTTTTCTGTTTTGTCCATGTTAAACTCTTGGCATGTATTTTTTAAATGTTGTTTTGCACTCATTAAATCTTTGTATCCAGAATCTTGATGTCTTGATGTCCACAGCTCAAACTCTTGTTCATTTATCTTTCCCAAAATAATGTAAGTTTTCAGAGCTTATTCAAAAAAGGTAATTTGATTTGTATTAGGAGGGAAATCACATGTGGAACTAATAACATTAATGATGGTCCGGCATTGATTTCAATGCAGCAATTAGTGTTATGAGTTGCAGCTGTGTTTGAAATGTCAAAATGTTTTCTCCCAGGTCATTTGTGTCTCCTCTATCAGGCCTTTTCATGCAGATAAAAGTCGTTTATTGTGAGCTGCTTGCAGACAGGAATTAAAAGCCCGTTGTCTGCAGCTCACTGTGACTGTTTCTGCTCGTTTTCGTCCTGCAGTATTAGTAGACATGTTATTGTTTTGTTTTGTTTTGTTTTGTTTTTTAAGAATAGCTGCAGACAAAACTCAGCTCATTTGATGATAAACACATTGCTTTCTCTGTAAATTCCTCATTAAGAATCCCTCATTATGTAGCTTTTTAAAGCTTTTGTTATAAAGCAGCAAAATCAGAAAAGGACTGTTTTTTAATAAATAGTAATTGACACATACTTCCAGTGCAGCTGAAAGCAAAAATGAAAAATCAGTAACCAAAAAAAAAAAAAAAAAAAAGAAAGGAAAAAGGGACACGGGAGAGAAACTAAACTTCACACTACAAAGATTCAGTTAGACACCCCAAAGTACTAGAGCTAAGCACACAGAGACTTTAAACACATTTCTTCTCTTCAGGTCTCCTGCACAGAGATGAGTTGACACCAGCTTGTTTAAGGGGGGGGGGGGGATCTTCACCGGGTTTGCTGAGGCTACAGCTACGTTGCTGCATCTTAAATTTAATGTGAAATTTTAGATCTGAGATGCCCCTTGTCCACATTTAAGCTCCGTAGCAGCTCAGATCTCCAGCCATACTGCACGCCTTAAGACACATATCACATGACCATTCATGTACACTGTGCATGCGGGCGCCTGCATTCTTTTTGACTTTCCTTCCACATGCGGACACAGTTTTTGCTGAGATTGATCAGGGCCATTCTGGACATGCAAAAGTTTTCTCGCATTTCTCCGGAATCTCTTTGTCAACTCTGTCGACAAAGTTGTCCCACCAGGCGCTTGATCTTCCTGGTCTCGCCAAAACCAGCGCTCCACGTAGGCCTGATAATGCCAGGTTAATGAGGGTATAAGGCTCAAATGTAGCAATATTGCTACATCTTTGATTTAAGATGTAGCCTGAAGTCACTGCAGCCTGCTTGGAGGCGTGGCCCTTTTTATGGCTGGGCATGTTTAAACTGCTAAAAGAAAAGGCAAATTGGTATGGCCTAAAGTGCCAATGAATAAAAGCCACATAGAATGTCTGTAGGCTCTCATTTCACCCTTTTTTACTGGTTCAGTGGTTTAAACTTGACATGCAGACACTTAACTAGCAATTTTGATAAAAGGATAGTTTTTTTTTTTAAGCAAACATTCTCTCGATCTTGTGTTTTGGACTGTTACTTGGACAAGAAAAGTAGTCTGAAGGGGGCTCTGGAAAATAAAAATGGTTATTCTTCAACACTTTGTGATGATTACAGACTGAATGATAGATGAGTCACCATTATTAAAACAGGTATTTATTGAAAATTGAAATGTTAGCTCCATCTCTAAAAGGTTTGTGTCTAAACGTGCATTTCAATGGGAGACATTACGCCATGGATAAAGATAAGAAGACCATATTGCATGAAGCATGACCACAAATTGGTCACCTTAAGACCAAACTGTTTATTTTTAGATTATCTATGTTTTTAGAACAAATTGAAGAGAACTTACCATTTTTCCTCTTACTCTAGCAACCGGGCTGATGGCTTTAAAAGCTCGTGGTTTGTGTGATAATGGCAAAGTGAACATAACCATTAGAGGCCAGAAAGAGTTGGGTCACCTTCAGAGGGCTAAGAGCCAGGCTGTTGTTGTCCTCCAACAGCTGAAGGGGGGGGGGGGGGGGGGGGGGGGGGGGGGGGGGGGGGGGGGGGGGGGGGGGGGGGGGGGGGGGGGGGGGGG